>CM021743.1:2036564-2497548 GCA_011075105.1 Heteronetta atricapilla | reverse complement strand
AAAAGAAAAGAAAAGAAAAGAAAAGAAAAGAAAAGAAAAGAAAAGAACAACAAAAAACAGCCATTTCCTGTTTTAGCTGGAAAACTCCCCCTAAGCACCTCATCCCCTCAACAGAACTGTTTCTTCAGCTCTATGACCCTAGCATCGAGCACAAAAGACACTTAATGCTTCATGCAAATTAATTTAATTCGTTAGATGTTTCACAGACTGACGTTACAAATATTCATTCAGCATTTAGCAGAGGTGAATTTCGGTCTCTGTAAGGAGCCAGCCATCACCAGCACCACGCTCGGTGTGGGCCTGCTGACACAGAACTAATAGTGCATGGGTAATGGTCTGAACAACTGCACAAGGTGAAAGAATTCCATCCTTCTAATTACACGACAGGTCACTTGCTGCTATTTTGTTCCCAGTTTGAATGAGAATAATGGTATAAACTCACTGATCAAAACTGCATGTTCAAACATGCACAGCAACAAAACCTTCCTTGTCTGAATCTCCCGAACAATTCACACAAAGAGTTGTGAGATAATGCCATCAGATACTCCAGCACTAGCTCTTAGGGAATTCTTTACACAACATTTTCCAAAATTTAGGCTGATCTTTGCCCATCTGACTCTGCAGCTCAACTCAGAAGTTGGTCTCTTCTTAGGGAATTAGCCAAAATTATTTTTCAACTTACAAACAGAATTAAAATGAAGAAGGCCATTGTGCTGGGAGACATTAACACCCACTCCTACACAATACAGTTTTTACTGCTACAGAGTACATATGGATAGTGTGACAAGCATGTAGAATGTTAAATGAAACATGAATGAATAATTCTCCTTCTACACTTAATTAATTAATCAATTTTCAAGCATATAAGTAAATGTTAATAGCAAAGGTTTAATGCCAGTGCATAATAAATAAACTTAAATATCACTGGCGTGTATTTTGACACATCAAAGGAATGAAAGGAACAAGGAATTGCGACAGTGAACAGTTTGAAAGAAAACGAAGTTTAGGTGACCTAATTAAAGGCTTTTCCTCAGCTACAAAAAGACATCAAAGTGCTGCTTCTGAAGTTCTTTTGCCAAACCAACAGCCTCAAATTAAAAGACTGCATTAATTTCAAGGAATGAGTCAGAGAAGTACTACTGTAAGAGCCTTCAGTCCCTCTGTGTTGCCACAGAAACAGAACATTATGGCTAGTTTATAATCCAAGTGTTCCATTTATATAAGAGAATTTATTTTTCATTTTCACCTTTTCATTTACTCATCTAGATATATAAGAAAGCCTCTCAGAAATTAATGATGCTTCTTCCATGACTGACAGCTGGAGTTGAGACATAGAACAATGCCTGTTGTATATTGTTCTTTCTCAGTGCCTTTCTGACACTGGAGATACCAGTAGTCTTCTGTGTATTTGCAAAGCGGAATGGCCAAGCTGGCGAGTCTCTGGAGAAGCTGGGCTCAGGTCCGCTGCACACAAAGCCGGGATCCAGAGCCTAAACAGAGCTCAGGGCAGCGAGGTGCCTGAGGGCAGTCACTAGGGAAGGAATGCGCCCAGTACAGTAAACACCCTTCTGACGTTGGATTCTATAGGATTTCAGGACATATGCTATGCCCAAACTACAAGTTAATCAGGTTGAATACTACCTTCTTTGAAACAGCTAGCAACAAGCCTTGTTTCTAGGGCTTTTAATGAATATTCTAAATTGAAGAAATGCATAAACATAAGGGTAATTTACATTGCTAAAGTTAATCAGTTTTCTTATACATTTTATGCATCTGCATGATTTTTCATCTGTATGGCATAAATGTGTCTTCTGTTTTTTTAATATGCATACATAAAACCAAACACTCCACTCATGGTGCCTTTTTATTTTTACAAATTTCTAGAATCACGTCAGTCTCAAGATTTAAGAATTCTGTGGCTTTACAAGAAAAATGATCAGCAAAGGTTGTAAAATACTTACAGATTCAAGGCAGCATTTAACTTATATGTGAACTTGCCCTTTTGCAACTCACTTTTTTATCACTAAAATGATAATAGAAAAATCTCTTTCAGAAGCTGGCATATCAGCAGATGTCCAATACAAAGGACAACTCCATTAAAGAGAATGGTTTTGTACATACTAATGTTAGGCATGAAATTTGACAAGGGTACTGTGAATCTTCACTGATTAGCATTTGCAAAGGTCCCCAAGATGCAGGGATGAAAAGGTCTTCCCCATGAAACAAAATGTATATTTGTTGTTAATATCACACACATTTAAAAGCCTCCTCAGCCCACCTTAACTAATTAACCTTCAAGTATTTCTCCAGTTTATTCTAGCACAAAAAGCAAGGACTTTCAAATTCTCCTGTGTTAGGGTCAAGAGAATTAGGTGCCTAACAAAGAGTTATGGCTGTTTTCTCAAGAGGCTTGACCCTTCCTTGATTTTTTTAAACCATATCCAAGTTAATTCCAGTCGAGTCCTCATCTAGTTTACACAGGTAGAACTAGGAGCAAAATAAACTTCACCTTTTAGTATGCAGCATTTCATTATTTACAGACCAACAAAAAAGATTTAATAATATAATTTGGGAACTCAAGCACACCGGTTAGTTGAAGGGACTTTCAGATCCCTGCTATTAAAATGCCATCAAAGCATTTTTGACTCCATAGAATTAATCATGAAATCTGTTCCTGCCAGCTCACTTATCATATCCGAAATATTAATTTTGAGCAAAATTAAATTGGACACCTACCGACAGCACATTTTGCCCTTCAGAACTCCCCTTCACATTGATTTATTAACGGCTGCCAGAACAGTGTACCAGAGCAATTCATTACTACTTTCTGGATGTTTCCTTGTGCTTACAAATAGTCCTCCAGAGTGAAAGGTGCTACCTGACAGCATTCTGACAAAGGTGCATTTTTCAATTTGCATAATGTTCTTCAGATTTATTAGGATGCAAGGAAAGGAATTTCATTTCATTATCAATGGGAATGGGTGATTCACATAAAAGAAATCAGAGTGGAGATTCTGTGTTGAGTTGCTTTCAAATAAAACAGACCTATCATTTTCATTAGTACTTTATGTAATTTCAGACAGAAGAGTCAGCAGATTCTTTTTTTATTATTATTCATCAGCATCTTTATTTTATTATTATTATTATTTGTATGTGAGACACCCAAAGAGATTTTCCAGAGCTTTTGGTAGAAGTAGATCTAGTGATATAGTGTTAGCCTAAGGAGAGCTAATGGCATACATGCACATGTATCTTAGACAAATGTCATGTTAGAAAGGCATTTTTTATTGGGTAGAAAAAAGTTTCCCTTTAATTTACCAAATGAAGGTCCCTTTCCCTGCAGCTAGAAGCCCTTGGATAGACCCACATAAAATGGAACAGTTTGGAATGGAGTATTTTCATTTGACATCATAAAGGTATAGCTAGTGGCAAGGAAACTTGAAATCTAGGTATGCATAGCCTATGCTTGAGTTACTACATCAAATGATCAGCTCGATCAAAACCCTTTCATTTAAGGCAGCTTTTCCAGTCTTTGAAATGTTTGGTATCTGGAACCAGATTCTAATTCTGGGTCTTTTAATTCCTTTTTACAGAATTATCCAGTCCTTCTTGTTTCTTCCATTTCTGTGGCTGCAAGAAGAACAAGCAATCCCCACTACTGGCTGGTACAGATACCGTTTTGCTAACTTGCTGCATGAGACAAAGACAATTCATAAATACAGTGGTTCCTGGCTCCAAGCCAACTATTCAATCTATGCGCTTATTTTTAAGCCTGAATAGTCCCATTAACTTCAATCGGGCTGCTTGTGTTCTTAAGTAAAACAGGTGTTTAAGCACTTGGCTGGATCAGAGCCTATGAATGCACATCTGCAATCTTCTTTGGCTCAGTTAAAGGTTCCTTCATAATCATTATACATTTATCTAGGAATTTCTCTTGTTTATACTTGCATACATATTAAGTCTTTGCAACAGGCTACTTGACACATTTAATAGCAATTGTGTTTATAATGAAAGACAAAACTATTGATGTATCAATGTACATTCTGTATGTATATCTAAGGGAACACACATATCTGAACATGTAGTAAGGGAGAAGTAGGCACAGTTGAACATGAGTGGAAGAGGAAGCTTTTGGTAACACACTGGAAACGCAAAAGGAGTTAAATGCAGAACCAATTAAGACTCTCCAGATGCAGTCAGGAAAAAAAAAATGACATCAAAATAGATCAGAAAGCAGTCTTTTATAACATGAACATTCAAAGTAAAACAAAACAAAACAAAACAACAACAACAACAAAAAAAAACCACAGTTAACGCTGTCCAGCAGTTGTCAGTTCTAAAATTCATTAACTACAAATAAACCCAGGCTTGTCTTCTCTATAGCTACCTGTGGAGAACATTGCTGTAGGCAGTTATTATTTGTATCACAGTATGTAGTCAAGGACACCATTTCCTCTTCTGTGTGGAACTTGAGCAGGTCCTTGTTCACACAACACAAGTCTCCTGTCCGCTGCCATCACACTCCTATGTACACGAGCAGCACACTGCCATTTTATTTGTACATGGATTTGTACTTGTCATTAATGGGTAAATCTCCCTCTTGGGAAAATTCTTCATTCTCTTACCAGTCTACCATGTCACAGAGGCAGTCTACCATGTCACAGAGGACCAATGTCATAGCTGTGTTGGCTCTCTCACAATACGCAGATTTGTATCTTTACCCCCAGACTCAATCTGTTTGGCACTGTCCTGTACCTCTCGAAGGAAAGGGAACACACAAGCATACACACCCAAAGTCAAATGGTTATGCTAAGGTCCTAATTTTCCTTAGGATGTAATTTTGACTACTAGGCCTCATTCACTTTCCAATAAAAAACAAGGTAGGAGCTCTACTTTTCCAGGTTACAGCTTCACAGTAATGCTTACCACAATTCACTGTCTCTAGCTGCCAGTTCTCAGTACATGGGCTAAGAGGCCAGAGCCTCTCAATGCATCTATGTACTAACTATTGTGACAGATAATGCTCATACCTAAGATAATTGGAACTCTATTTTCCCCCAGGTAAACTACATCAACCTAACAGCTTAAATTCTCACAGTGAATATATCGGCACAAAGACAAAACATAAAAATAACGTGGCCTATTCAGGATTGGTTGTGGTAGAGAACTCAAGATTAACCACTGCTATTAATCTTCCTTATATTGTTAGACATATACATATTTTATTTATACACATAAAACAACACTAGAAAATATGTCATTTCCTTAAAAGGTCCATAATGCCTACTGATCACAAACAAATTTATACACTGCTTTGATAAAAGTTATCAGACAAATATTACTATGTTAACAAGACACAAATGAGAGCTGATGATCCAAAATGTACTACCATTGAAAATAGATGAAGAATACAGTAACCACCTGGGGACTAAAATAAGCCCTAATTATCAGCTTTCAACAGTTTGAAGGAAACTGAAGCATGACAAAATGCTCCTATTTTGCACAAAAAGTGCCCTCATCTCAAGCTAAAAAAGTATTTGACACTGCCTAGTCCCTCTCTCCTTCCTTGCTTAAACCTTTTTGTGCTTTGCTCCCTCATACATCCATCAAAATTAAAAACAATCACTCCAAGATCCGTCACCGAGACAGTCGTCTCCCTCCTTCATTAGAACCAAGCAACTATTCGCCTCCATGCCTTAATGGACTCTGCCTCCTTCGACACTGGTGGAAGAAAAAACTGCCCATCTTGTTTCAATCTTCTTTAAGTTACTGGCTTCAATTTACACACAGAGATGAATCTCACTCAGAACACTACCCCATCCCCCCCATTCGTACCTATTTATCTTTATTTTGCCTTCCTTAGGATAGAGAATTTTTACTAAAGAAATGGTCTTTCAGCAAGGGTTGAGCAGTGCAACAGTGACATCCAACGGCTGGCAATATTAGTCTCCAAAGAGCTTTCCTGACTTGTCACTGGCCTCTCTCTACCTTGTCAAAAAAAAAAAAGAAAAAAAAAAAGTGATGCTAAGTGAGTATTTGCTGCCCTCAATACATTTGCTTCATTTTAACCCTACCTACCTGAACAGGTTGTTGCATATTTCCAATGGACTGGGAATTGTCTTGAAATGCAGTTTTATACTCAGACTTACAGAGATTTCATTGCACTAATATGGGAGGCTCAGAAACAGACAGATAAGCAAGTATTCTTTTCACTCCTCATTTATAGCTGGAAGAGAATAGCATGTGAGGTGTTTTTTGTGATGAGCACAGCTCCCAGGCACCCAATCCATTTCATCAAATATCAAAAAGGTAACTAGATCCTAGCAGAAACACTGGTGACTGTGTGTACAGCAGTATTCTGCATGCAAACGGACAGGAAAGGTTACAAGAAATGTTATAAATAGAATTGCTGTTTAGTTTAATGGGATCCATAATTTACATTCCTCAAATCAGAGACCACTCAAGCTTCAAGGCTGAATGAAACAAATCTGAGCTTTCAATTGGATGAAATCTTAACTCTAAATTTGTGTTAGTATCTGAAATGCACAGTAGGAGCCTGTAATTGATGGCAGTGTGTTTTACTACGTAACCTTTACAGTATGCTTATTTAATTCTGTTTTGCAGAATCTTGATCCAGTATTCTGCATTTGCTGATAATTATCCACTAAGTTTTAAGTTCAGAACATTTACTTCACATGCACTTCACCAACAGTCTAAACACGGCACAACCAGAACGCACAGGTACATTGTGTCCTGGGTAGAGCTCAGATGCAGCCAAGTTCCTTGGGGTCACAGCTCCGCTTGGACGTGAGGTGTCAGAATGTGTGGCACCTCTCACCACCGCCTCTTCCTGTTCATCCACTGCTTTCATTAATAGTGTTGGTGGCCTAAAGCTTTGTTATTACTATTTGCAGTAGGCACCTGATATTTTTTAGAGCCAACAATCCTAAAATGTCTGTAACTGTGTGCTCTTAATAACCTATTTTTGTTGTTTCTGTAGCAAACAGCCCCAGTAAGTAACATCCACTCTTCCCACATATCATTAAAAGGAGAACAAACCATACCTAACTATCCATTCTTAGTCTACAAACTACAAACAGCTTTCCCTTACATGCAGAATAAATACCTCTCCAATTTATATACACATACTCCTTTCTATATGGAGGAAAAAATGAGGTGAAGGGAGTTTGCTATTTTCCTTTTTCCTTTCCCCTTTTGTCGTATTTGTCTATTTTGTTCTGTTGTTTCCACTAATGAATCTTACTTTGCCCAAGTCTTATTGTCATTTTGTTGAATCTATTCAAAGCGCCTCAAGCTGCTAAACAGCTGGCAAAATACACAAACATTTAAGATTATAGTCTGAATACAAAATCATGATTTCCAGGAGAGAACAATGTGGTCCTTTCTGATTTAATGACTTCTTTTGAACTGTATGTCATTTTTTCTTTCAAATTAATCTGAGTGTGGAAAACAGGTTGAGTATATTTTTATTAGAAGACACTCCAAATATTTAGACAGTTATTTGAATCATGTTTTGGCAAAATGATTATGCTTGTCAGACTGAAAACATACAATTTCCATATTTCCCTTATATTAACTCTCTTTAACAAAGAATTATTAAAATCTTAAATGCTATTTACTCTTCTTTCCCCTCCCTCTCTGGCATGCATACTTTAAAAAAGCTCTAATAAAATATTTGGGATAAATTAAGAAACATCTGAATTGCAGTTGCAATTCTAGCATAGTCAGAAGCTTGTCATTAGAATGCATAGCACAGTGCTAGTGCAGCTGTATACAGCTTTTATTATTCAGACTGCTAAATGGATAAAACCCATTTTAATTTAATGTAAACTGTGCAGCTAGAAATACAAGAGTATGAGGCTTTTTTATTTCCTCAGGAGAAGCCCAGATCCTTGAGCTCAATGATAACTTCTCTTGGCCAAGGGCCAATCCTGATTTATTGGAAGAGTCCCTGTGCTGCCTCTCCAGACACGCATTTTGCAATACTTGAGGAATCTGATGGGAAAGATGTGATTTCAGCCTCTACCACCTCTTTTTATTAACACGTATCTGTTAATATTTTTGGGACGCACTTATATATTCCATAGCAGCACTCCCCAACAGAGCCAGCTCTGACTGCACTGGGGTCAGCCTCCATAGCTACGCACTGGTGCCCAGCGCCACACTGTGCTGTTACACAACAAGTGACCCCACATCTGCAGTCTTATACACCTGCAGCACCTGGTAATCATGTCCCAAGGAGTTTATAACAACTTCAAAACCCTCCTACAACGGGTATTTTGTTTATTGACTGAACTCTATTTGACCAGCTCAGAAACAGGTCTTGACACTAACCTCATGGCTCAAGCACTGGTCAGTGGTACTACCTACTATACACCGTTTCTAATCCCAGCCTGTAGAGTCATCTCTGATTTTTTTTGTGAGTTTCATATATTGGAACAATAAAGCAAAAGACATACTTCAAAGCTCACCAACAAAGCACTTGGAGTAGGTGGCTGGAGAAGCATGGGGATCCACAGAAGCACACTAGATGAGCACACAGAAATATACACTGAAGGACTGGGAATTAAGAAGTTTGGCACACACATCTCTCTTTAGGGCAGTCTTGCAGTAATGCAAGAGAAGATAATGCAGGCTATAAAGGAGAGCAGAGCCCATGAACCAGATGAACCACCAGCAGGAGTAAGTAAAGGATGAAGCCTCAAAAGGAAGCAAGTCCATGGCCAGATTTCAGCCCTCCAAAAGCTAAGCAACAATGTATTTTCTGGCCCATTGTGTGCCCTTCTATTGAGGTGGCAGTGGAGTCTCATTATCTCCACGGGCTGTAAAAGTGCCTCTAATTAGCTAGTCACCAATGCTCTACCAGAGGGTATTTTGGAGTAGATATATTCTAATTGTCTCTGTTGGGTGTCTACAGCGATTCCATAGAAAACAATCTTCACACAGGGTTTGCTCAGCTTGGAGGCATTCCTGTCTGCTCTTTCACTCATTCACAGGGTTTTAAGCCTGGATGCCACATAAAGCCGAGATGGACGTGCTATGATTAAAGACAGAATAAAAATGAAATGAACCAATAGACTGAGGTTAAAAACTGGAAGTAGCAACAGCTAATTAGTTCCATAGTTGAAAAGAGAGGAGCCATAGTGCTTCTGTTCAAGAGGCTACTGCTGCTATTAGAATATGCTGGTATTCCAGCAATATGTTTCTACATTCTTTTTTTTTTTTTTTTTTTTTTTTAATGAAAACCTGTATTTTAATTACTGATATCCAGTTGCTAAAGCTTCAGCGTTTCTCAGTCTCACTGTAGCAATCTGCTGCTAGTAACTCTAGTATCTATACCAGTCGTCACCCGTTTCATCCATACCACAAAAGAGGCTTCTGCAATGCAAAGTAAATGAGAAAATTCATCAGCTGGTGACAGAGAGTGACTTGACTCAGACTCCACCCTCTTTACTTACAGCCTAAACCAGTCATGAACATTTAATGAGTTTTATCCCTTTTTTTTATAATATTGATGATACAGATACTTACACACACTCACACACATTTCATTCAAAGGGCCAAAATCTCCTGTGTGTGTGTGTGCATATGTTAATATATATATGTGTGTATTCATGGAGAAGGATAAAATATGGTTAGTTAGAAAAGTGCTTATGTTTCCCTATTTTCAGAATATGCTATATGCAAGGATCTTGGCTATGGACTCGGGTTCATTGGCTAACATCTTCAGAAGTGCCAAATAATTTCACGAGTCAGACATTCGGAAAAAAAAAAAAAAAAAAAAAAAAAAAAAAAAAAGCTAAAAAAGCCTTATGTATAACACAATGTCTAAGTGACTCAGATTCAAGACATTTCATCTAAAATATATCATCATCTGCCTGATGACAGGATTGCTGTAGAGTTAACACTCTCCATCCTCTCATTTGTGTGTCTTAGCAGAAGGAGCTTCTCTGAGATCACTGACACTGGACCTTACCAGCCATCACGCAAACTCTAGTCTAGACTAGTTTGGGCTACAGCAGTGTTGTTTTGGTCCTGCTACAGGTTCCCCTTCAACATGATCAATGTCAGCCAACTGGCCAGTAGCCAGATATTAGGCATTTGGAGCAGTATTAAGCTTCCATTCAGATGGAGGAAATTTTATTCATAAATCAGACTGACAATTATCTAGACAGACAAATCTCTGTGGGAAGGAAGTCTGCTTAGTCATTCCTCTGTCCTATCTCTATTATTACTTAGATCTTTAGGTAGCAAAAGATCAATGAAAAACACTGTCACGCTATAGGCTCAACACAAACCAGTAACCTCAATCTGTTTGTACTATTCTTGGCCACTCATGTATGTTGCATCCAACATTGCTCCTATTTACACCAGAACATTCCCAAAAGGTTTCTAATTTTCCATATGCAATTCATAATCTTTCCTGCCTGATTACATTTCATCCACTTTCTTAAGCTTGCTGCTTACTGGGATGCAATTCACTTACATTTCACAGACTCATGGATGACCTAACTTGATAGCAAATAGAAATCACAGCAGTGTATTTTCATGCATGTAACACATCTAATCAGAAATGAGACTCTCGTCTGGAGATTTATCTAGATACTTCTCCACTGAATAAGGATGCATCTTAATGAAAGTTCACAGGGAACTGTCAACACTGGGTGAAAAGTTAGTATTTTCTATGAACACAATGTTCTTCCACCCCTCCTCTGATTCAGCTGTCTACATGTCAAACAATACTTTTCAATAATAGTATCCAAAACAATGCCCAACTTCCCTTCAGCTCTGTGCAAAGTTCAGTTGACTGAACAAACCAGTTCCTCAGTATCGCATAAAGGATACAGGTAACTGATTTGTCTGCCATTCGCTCCTTCTAAGCTTGCTGATATGCTATTTACATTCTGTTCAATAAATAAAATCAAGATTAAAAAGCTGAGCTGCCTAGGGGCACTCTTTGCTAACAGAGTTATACATACTTAAGTGTACAACTTTTTTGACTTCTAATAACATCTACTGAGAGCCTTTCTTTTATCAATTACCCATGTGATGTGTGTACACAGCCAGCGAAGATCCAGGAAATAACTGCATTTTCTCATCTATATACCTGCCATTTACTTTTTGACTTCTCTGTGGTCTGTATGAACTCCATATCTAACCACCATCAAACCAACTTGCCGGACTGGGACTGGTGAGAGCAGGAATTCATGATGTGAACACAAAGCAACCTTCTAAGCCAGTAGAGGTGAGAAAGCATTGCTCTTCTGGTGCTGACAGACCTTGCTAGTGCAAAACAAGGACTGCAGTCTCTGGGAAGCACGCTGGGTTTGTTGGGGAGACTATACTGCGTAAGGCAACACGCTGAAGGGGATTTATTGCCAGACCAACAGTTGCCACTGTTTAGAGCCATTGGAGCCATTTTTCCTCAGCCAGTTAAATGAAAATGACAAGAAAATAATCAACAGCTATCTGAGAATATAAGCCACCAGCAAGCAGTCCTCAACAGCATTGAAAATAAATAAATAAATAAATAAATTAAGCCATTAAGCTTGCTTAACACAGCTGGAACTGGAACTGGTTCTGTTTCTAAATTGTTGCTGAAAGCAAAGGAAAAGACCAATTGAGAAAGAAGTAGCTGTAGTAGCCAAATTGTAAATGGCTTGGAAAGAGGGCTTTTCAGTTGACACCTCCTTCAGCGCTTTTTAAGAGGGGTCAAAAACCTCCCAACACTGATATGACAAACTGCGTACTTTGTTCCCAAATGAGGGGGTAAGTGTGCAAGAAAAGAAAACTCACTAGGATGATTTCTTACCAATTTCCCACTTTCTACTGGATTTTGCTGCTTCTCTCAATAAGCTCACAGCCCTGTGCGAGGGCTGCCTTGTGCAATCCAAACCCCATGCTGGTGGTGTCTTTACCACATTCACACTGCTGGTTACCATCACCTCCTAGTCTTCATGCCACCAGTGTCAGCAGAACACAGTAAGCACACCTGAGAGGGGGGGAAATGTCTACAGAAGGTGTGTTTTCAAGTTGTTCATATTGGTGCCTCACTGAAGTGTACCCGTGAGACAGCTGTTTGCTTTTTCAGGCCAAAACAGTTCCTGAGAATTAAATATACACAGGTGTCTTCTGTCCTTCACTGAGTAGGGCTTTCATCAACACCAAGAATGAGATCATGAACTCTTCTGTTGCTGGGAAAGGGGGCTCTGTCCTGTCATTTGTCTGTCTCACTCCTCTCTCCTTCCCCCCTTCACCATTAGCAGAGTTATAATGAAAAAGTTGTAGCTCTAATAATGCTGTACCTAGATAAAGTGGGAAATGGCACAGGATTACTCAAATTACATCTTGAAGTGTTCAAGGCTTATGGACTGCAATGCTACTAAATGACACTTCAAGCAGTTCTACTGGTGGTCCTTAGCTCAATATGACATAATTGCACTCTTGCAGGTGCACTCCAAAGCCTGCAGCCATTTCAGAGAATTGTGAAAAATTAAAATAGAAAAGTAATTTTTAAATTGCCAGCTCACACAAAGGTTCTTACTCTAAGAATACAGCACTAAACTCTATTTTAATTTGGTTATTCCAGAGTCAAAGGGGAAAGAACCATGATGGCTGATCGATCCCATTTCCTTTGCTAAACATACAGAAAGCAACAGAAACTGATATTAAAAACAGAGAATTACTGTAGAATTCTAATATTATTTTGAACAGAAAAAAACAAACAAACAAACAAAAAAAAAACACTTTGTTGGACAACATTGAAAACAGAGCAACCTAATTGGACATACACAATAAATATTATACAGAAGCTACACTGAGGAACAAAGCAATGAAGCTTTACTGAACATGTGCAGCAAAGGAAGACAGATATGTCCAACAAGCTGTGATATTTTTAATATGCCTTTATGAACTTTAAATTAGATCAAAAACTGATAGTAACAAATATTTTCTGAAAAAAAAAAATACTTCTTGAAAGCCAACCTACTGGTAATTCCTGAAGATTTCTTAAGAAAATCAACTAAGTGAAATTCTAAATTCTTGGCCAAATTTCTCAATGTAAACATAGTCCACAAGCAAAACATGGAATCCCTAGCACAATGAATTTTGATTTTTTCTTTGAATATATTATCACATTTCTCCCAGCAAAATGGATTTACTTATAGATATTAAAATCTGAATATTAGATTTAAGCTATAATGTCTAATAACTGGCTTACTGCAATGTTCAGTAACAGTGAACAGCAAGGAAATTTCTCCAAAACAAAAACACTAAGGAAATTAAAGTCATCAACCAGAAGCTTCTTGGGATACGTAAAAATTTACCTTTATCTCTATTTTTGAAAGCTGACTGACAATCCCCTGGCATTAGGCAAGCTAAAAAATCACACAACTTTTAAGACTCATTCATTAGTTCTCATCTTCTTAGCAGTTACCTCCTAGAACTCTACCAGTTTTCCTTGTGGAAATAAATTCAGCTGTGCCTCCATTTTTCGGTCCACTTTTTTGTCTGTGAGTTTTGGCAGAAAATAACTGAGCTGGGTAAGAAGCAGTGGCCAGAAGGGCTGGCTGTTCCTAGCTGCAGGTAGGACCAGCCCCACACTGGTTTGGGGATGGGATTTTGCTTCTTGGGGATCCCCACTGTACATGTCCCTTCCTTTGGCTACAGCCAGCAGCATGCCCAGCACCCAGAAAAGAGGCTCCAACCATCTCTAGATCCAGACTCACGACAAGCCTCCCTTATTACAAAGTACTTAGAAGGATACCAAGCTCATTAAACAAAAATCTATTCCTACTTCCTTTACATCTGTGCTGGTCCCTCCCTTTGGCTCCATGCTCCAGAACTGGCCTCTGCAAGAGTTCTCCAGCAGGGTGGGAGCCATTCCTTCCAGAGGCTTGCTCCTCTCAAGCTTTCTCAACTCACACAGCACTTGTACACCTTGTCCCACAGCTGCTTCTCATCCTTATCTTTGATACCGAGGGCATGAAGCAGGGTGTTATTTAAATGGCCCCAACAGCCACAAACAAGATTTTTTATTATTCATCCAGGAGGCTGAAATTGTCATACCCCACACTGGTATCTAAATATTTCCTTCAGATAATGACTGAATAGTCCTTGAAATTGTTCCCATTACGCTTCTAACCCCCATTTGCCACCTGCAGTCATCATCTTTGTCCATCTGCAGTCATCATCATTGTTCATCTTTGTCAAATCTACAGCAAATGCTCAGACTTGGAAGGAACAATGCACAAAGCAGAACTGCGAAGACGAGAAACAAAATACGGGGGGGTTCTCTAACAAAAGACAGGTGTTGAAGTTATTAATTAACTGCAGAGATATGGCACAAATGATTCGAAGAAGAATTTAAATAATTGGCACAATGCATTTGCCTGACACATCTGAGAATTATGTGCCCCCACTTTTTCACTAAAGCAGTAAATGACATAAAATTATTTAGGAAAGCATGTTCTTTAAATTCTACCATACCGTGAGAAGCAGGCCTTAACCAAAGTTTTAGAATAAAATAGTCATGTTTCAGACAATACAGGCAGTAAATTTTGACAGCATCCAGTCCCAGGGACTGCAGTATCTGTGCTCAATGCCCCAGATGGGTAATGTTAATTGTCTCCTTTTAAAGCAGTTTATTTTAAAAAAAAAATAAAAACAGCTTTAATTTGACCAAATGAAACTTAATGAAGGTAATTTAGTCTATAAAGTTAATCATCACTTTGGTGTCACTGTTTCACAGGTTTTGGAGGCCTTCCATTCAGAGGCAGGAACACGGGCTCCACAGGCCGGACACATCGATGTTGCTCCAGCTATCAGTTCTACAGATAAAGGAGAAGCTGTAGTGTCTGATTCAGAGGCACACCGCTTTTCCCAACTGCTTTATGATAAATATAATCTTCCTTTTCTTGGACTCACTTTTAGATAAGCCTCTATTCCACACACCTGTCTGTGTACTCTCCAGGCTCCCCAGTGCCTATTTCTGTGCTTTCTGGAGCATCGTAGGGGAAGAAAGGTCTGTTAACACCTTCACCTGCGGGGCCGGGCTCTGCCCTGCACTCGCGTATCCAAAGCGTACATTAAATCAACAAAAGTCTTTCCAGTAAATGTAATATGCATTTAGGCAGGTCCCTGAGTCAGCCTACAGAGGATGCAAGCATTATGAAAGCAAAACACAGAACTGCAACAGGGACAAATAATTTCCCCTGCAGAAGCCAAAGGGACTGTCCAAACATTTCAAAGCTCTTCCATTTCTTCTTTGGAAACCAAAATAACCAGAGATCACAAGTACTGAATCCACAATGAGAGTATCCCCATGTTTAAAAACTGCTTTCTGCATCATGTCTGGAAGCAATTTCCTTTCCCTACATTCACACTGTTAGCAACAAACAGAAGATGAGATCTGATGCCAGGGTAGATTATTTTCTGTTTCTCTAGGAGAGAAGCTTTGCTGGGTGAATCCAGTCGTTCAGTACCATATGCATACCTGTCAAGAAAATTCTCTCCCTTCAATAGAACAGGGCAGAAAGCCAGCATAAGGGATCACTGGGACAGCAGAACCTGAGCGTTATGGATAACTAACCAGCAAGGAACAACAACTGCATAACATTATGATATAGTGACCGCACTTGGAAGATGCAAAGCAGCTTCTGCAAAGAATTAGAATCCTCAAAATTTCCTTGTAGATGTGAAATTCAGTATCATGTTTAGACTTTTTCACTGGAATGATTTTCTTCTTCTCAGTGACTTATTTTCCACTTCTTTACTACCCAATACAATTAAACAGAAAAAAAATACATGCAACTCACATTTTCTGCTTTCACTCATTTACATTCTATCAATTGCCAGCAACTGTTCAAAGTGAGGGGTTTTGTTTGTTTGTTTTGTTTTTCAGAAGGCTTTTGTCTGTGGAATATAGAGAATTTTGGTAAATACCATAATTTTAAGTGTTTTTAAACCTGCTTTATACTGTTTATGAAGTCATACAATAAAGCAATGGTAATTACAAATAATTCATTTAAAACTACTTGGCTTGCAAAATAAAATGTCTGTGCAAATTTGCCAGTGAAAAATCAGAATTGTAATATACTGCATTAGTACAAATAGAATTCCTGACAGATTTATGTTCAGGATAAAAAATGTAACCTGTCAAGAACAGCTATAAAAAATTAAGTATCTGCCTAATGTGAGGCTTCAAGTATTGCAAATGCAGCATTCATTATCATAAATACAGTAGTATGATCTAATTATGCATTCTGTACTCAGTTTGTCAGATAACACAATTTGAAAACAGCACAAATAAATCAAGTATGTTCTACTTACCTATTGAGTGGTAGTGAAATTGTACATAAAAACCCTTCTTTATAGTCAATTATGAGATGCTACAATTTTGCAATGCTTTTTTTTATTATTATTATTATTATTTTAGGATTTTATCATCAGTTTACTAACCTATTTCAGAGATTTTCCAACAGAAGAGTGCCTTCATATCCAAACACAAATTGATCATTCATATAACAGATCATATGTCTTATCTTTTATCTTATGCCTGTTTATCATCATATCACATACTGTCGACGTACTAACCTTTTTCACTGTCTTTTGATTCCTAATTTAGGAAAAGGCAAGGTAAATCCTTACAATCCACAAGATTGAAACAGAGAAGGAAGGCAAGAATTTGAAGGTCAGCACCCTTGGTTTCAACATCCAAATTATCAAATTCAAGGATAAAAGAACATGGCTCATATCATGCACCTTAGACTAGATAAAAAATAGCCTGTCCTATTAAACTATAATCACAGATAAGAAATTATAAGAAATATAAGAATTGTTTTCTCATGCACTAGAGAGGCACAGCTAGAGCAAAATTAAAGTAATTAATCTTTCAAATAACTTTTCCTCAACATGATGTGAATTTCACTTCAATCAATCTAGGCTCTAAATGTGGATCATAGGCATCTGTAATAGGTCTCACTTTCACTTTCCCCTCCAACTCATAAGCCGTTGTCAGTTCCTCTCAGTAGCAGTGCAAGAGCACAACTTCTGCTCTCTTACCCTTCAGCTAGATTTGTTTCCCCTTGAACAAAATCTCCCCTGCCATTCACTGATACAGGCTGCCCTCCCAGCCTCCCAAAGACATCCTGTTTTGTTCATCCTCTGCATTTTTAACAGTCTGTGAAAAATCCAGTGCTACTGCTACACCTATTTTGTGTGGTGGTCTTCATTTTCTACTCCTTCTAGTACTCCCTCCTTGCAATGTAAGGCTTTGTTCTCTTTTGCAGTTGAGGTTGCTCATCGTCCCCTTGTTCTCTGCTTCCCTGCTTTTTTATCGTCAGTCTGAACGTATTCACACAGTGCCTCTTCCTACCCCTTCTGATGCCTGACAGGAGTGTCTCAATGGGATTTGCAAACCTCTGTTAACACAAGGAAATTGCCTAACTATTACCATCATCATTTCAATTACTCTTACTGGAAACTGATCCTAGGGTCACAGTCCTGTTCTATCTGACACATCCACAAAACATTCGGTCCCCATAAAGACGGTCCCCGATTCAAAGAGCTCACTGTGTTTGCACATTAAAAGACTGTAAAAATGAGTTCTGAAAAATCACTGTATGTTCTTCCTGACTTGGAGCTTTCCACATGATACAATTCGGAGACTCATTAATTGAGACATCTGTATGCAGGCTTCTTCCTGACTTAATTTTCTCTGAACTTCTTAAAACTGAAAAAGCAAGTTTCTATCTATTAAGTGAAGTAGAGGGCAAGGAGAGGTCCTATTATATGCATAAAACAATGTATCATAAGGCTTCAAAGAAATAAAGGATAATAAAATGGAAGAAGTTGAGTAGTACATGTACACATAAATGCTACAAAAGCTAACATTCATTTCCAAATCTCAGTGATAGCTGTCCACATGAAGATGCATGAAAGACACGCAGAGCACCATCACAGATGCCATAAATATATGGCACAACTTCAGACATGGCATCTGTGGAAAATGTGACAAGGTTGAATACCAGAAGATTCCTCGCCATCTATTTATCTCATGAAAGCAGCAGGCTTACAGCACTGCATGGCTCTGTTTTCCAGCTGGTCAGTGTAATGATTTCAGTGAGCCAAACTCTGGAGCTCACTGCAAGCTCATCCTTAGCTTGAGGACTGAATAGATTTGTTCTCCAAGTGCAGACTGAGGCATGTCCTTGAACTGAGATCCAGGTTATATCCATGAAAATCATCAAAAATCTGGCTTTTTGAAGACCTCATCGATTCAGGAGGAAGTAAAGCATTGAGGCAGGGTCTGGCATACCACTGTTTCCAAGTAATAGCCACTATCTCCTGTCCAAGACTGAAACTCAAGGAAAAACACATGCATGTCCTTAAATCCTTGTACTGTTTTCTGTTGTCTCTATATACTTCTTAGTCTGTGCTGCTACTAATTTCAGCAATACCATACCAAGGTAAAGCATGCTCTTGTGGCATTTCTCACTTCTATAGATGACTCCAGAAAATCAAAAACACCTAAGGAAGCATGACTTCGGGAACTTCTGCTAAATAATCTTGACAACTGGCTAACACCCTTCCTGTTGATGAGTTCCTTCAGCCATTACTTGTATCAGAGAGAGTATCTGGTTTTCTAGATAAACAACAAGCTTACTTATTGTTGCTTGGATTTTAAGCAAAATCTTCCACTTAGTCCCTTCAGCAGAATCTCAGAAAACCTAGCGAGAAAGGCATAAGATGAGCATTTTAGATCATTCACTGTGTGTTAGATTTTTTAAGAGATTTGTGACTCCATGTGTTTCCTCTTCCTGCTCAGAATGCTAACATGGGCAGCACAACTCAGGAATTCCTAGCATTTGTCTGGGATATGAGGACATCCGGCGAGCCAACTTGAGCTGCCATACGCCTGGATGTTTCTACTGAACGAACAAGATCAGGTGCCAAGAACTTGAAGAGTAAATCTGTGCTTTCAAAAAGCCCTAAGTATGAAGCCTCTTAAAAGCACTGGGCTTGCTATGTGGGGCATCCTGGTACACATCACTCCGGCTCATCTGGCCATCATACATGAAACTCTATTTAGTTCTAAAACAAAAATGAATTTTTAAAAATATGTTGTTAATGTTCAACTGTAGAAATGGAAGGAATTCACGCTGAGTAAATATCTTATTCAAGCAAGCATCAAACACTTTAGACTTACCTGTGAGATAATTATCATGTTAGAAAACACTTTTCTTTCTGGTTTTAACATGCTAGTATTTGAAATAAATGATTAGGGAATTAATTCCAATATTTTAGGGATTCCTTACAGTACTTAAGAATTAATACTAAGGCAGTTACAATAACTAGAAAGGAGCAATAAGCACTGTGGAGCCCTTCCTCTGATCATGTGCACCCAAACAGTATGTTGCTGTGACTATGATCAGACGATTGTTTTTCTTTAAATGCTCATAGTGAAGCAGTTCTTCTGAAATTAAAGAGTCCCCTTACAAGAACACTATTTTGTCTTAGTGGAGAACAGGTTCGACCTCCACTTTGTAGCTTCTCAATCATTCAGCTCCGATTATTTATTTCATTATATCCTTCATTAAAAGGTACCAGAGACTTGTATTTTTTGGTTAAAGAACCCGTTCAGTTAGTTCAAAATATAAAAAATACAGAATATAGAAGATTAAAGTCTTCAACTGACTAGAAAGAGCTGATTAAGGACATGGTTTAGTGGGTGATATTGGTGGTAGGGGCATGGTTGGACCAGATGGTCTTAGAGGTCTTTTCCAAGGTTAATGATTCTATGATTCTAAACATTTCTTTAACTTCCAATGTTGGACAATTTGGGACTTTAGCTATCCTGATTCTTACATTTTGTCTCACCTTTGGTTTTAATTACTTCGCTTGGATTTCTCCAATATGAGCAGTACAAGTGACAAAATAAAGAATTTTTGTACAGCAGAATCCATTCTAAGATTATGACAATAATCTACCAAACCTAGGTGTATATGTAAGGTACAGGGCACAAGGAGCTGTGAGTACTACTGCCCACAAAATACAGTAATGCAGTAATACAACTCCTCCTCCATTCAAAGGAAATGCTGGCCCTAAACATCTTGAGAAAACAAGAATCCAAGTTTAGTCTTAATAATACAAAGCAAAAGGGTAGAACTTTCTTTTCCTCAATATTCAGCCAGCTATGAAATTGTTCAAAAGGAGTGAAGAATTTTTTAAAAAATATGACCAAAATGAAAATCAGAAACTCTGCTGCACCTAAATTATGAATTGAAATTGTTCCATTATTAACACCTTGCTATTCAGGTTTACAGTGGTAACATTGGCAGACCCTGAATTAGGGTGGCAATAATACAATTCCTGATTCTTAATCCTTAAATTTTTCCCCATGGTGATTATGGTGAATAATAATAATAATAATATGTAATAACAGTAATTAATCTAATTAGTTCATAAAAATGATTATGTCTATTATTACTATAGGTCATATATTAAGACACCAAAATATTGTATAGAACATTTTCTGAACATAAATAGAGATGAAATATGTTTTCCTCTGCACAATGGACAAGGCAGCAGCTGTTTTCTTGGTGAAAAAAATAAGAAGGATGATTATCTAAAGATGCAAATCAAGTTTCTTTCACTAACCACTGTGAAGATTGAATATTGATGATGACATGAAATTAAGTTTTTCTTCAGATGGAAAGAAAATAGTCACAGGCCACTGCACTTAGACCACTGCACATCAAGGAAAGCCTTTCATTTCCTAGTTCAAGATCTGTGACCTAGCAACACTTCCCTGCCCCATTCTCCTCCCCAACATTCACCAAAAGAAACTTTCATATGTTATCCTGTATTTATCACCAGCATTTTAATAATATGCTTGCTTGCTTTCTGTAATAAATTTATGGCATTTTCTATATGAGCTTTTGGGTACATTTTGTATGCATCAATTGTACCTTTGTGAAATATCATATATGATAGTAAACCCCTATCCTGATATGTGGTGGTGAAAACCTTGGGAGAAGTTGCAGAAACATATGATAAATCAATTATTTATGCCCTTTTTATTGCCTCACTGGCCAGATAATTCTGTGTTCCCTGGGGCTTTATTCTAACATTCCAATCCAGTGAGCAGATTACAGCATCCATCATTTATTTGAAATTAACATGCCAAATAAATATTTCTTCTGTCTGCTCTAATGTGAAATGTCACTTCTTTTCTACCAGCACGGATAAGATTCAGTCTGAAAAGACTCCAGGTTTCACTGCTCTAAAAGCTTTAGAGCCTAACAGCACCCAGGCTCTGAGCAGGGGAAGGCCAAAATGATGCTATGGAGACAGGCTGTTGACGTACCCTGCCTCACATCCACACAAAGCCTTGGAAGACCCTCCCAAGTATGGGTACAACACATGGAAAATGTTTTATCAGAAATATAAAACGCTACAGTTCATCCTTCCTTGTGTTTTCTAGGAAAAGACCCTAAATGCTGTGCAACTATGCAAAGTCCCCACAGATCTCAACCTCGTACACCCTAAGTACTGCCTCACCATCTACACCCCAGATGCTGATGGAAAATAACATTCTGCAAGGAACAGAGAGACAGAGAGAAGACAGAGAGAGACATCCTTCACATATTTCTTCTGGTATACTAAGCTGTCAAAAATACAGGCTATATTGGTGGACAGACGCCATTTACCCCCCTCCCTCCTAGAAGTAGTCTTTTTTTATGACTGCTCATCCTTTGTCCAGCATCCCAGAAAGCACAAGCCACTGGGAGTTTAATATTTCAAATTCACTTATTTTGCATTTTGCTGCTCTAAGAATTAAAGTTAATACCAGCTGATATAGACATGAGTGGACCCAAAATATGACATAACTGTAGCATCCCCATATCCAAAAAATAGTATGCCAAAAAGACATCACACAAAAACACGTAAGGAATTAAAATGATAAGGTTGCAGTTCAGCTGGGAAATGGCATCAGAATTTGCTTTCAAATATAAGACCAGAGAAGTCACAGGTAACTCTTCAAGTATGCTAATTAATCTGAATCTGTGGATGCTTCCCAGGCATGGATTTATTTTTGTTTTATGTGCAACTTCAGTGGGGGCTTTAAGTTAAAAAAAAAAAAAAAAAAAAAAATCTCTTCTGTGCATTTCTAAAGGAAATAATGAATAATTCAATTTTAAGGAAGGAAGCACAGGAACAATTGATTCAATCTTTCCTTTTCACTGTATTATTTATGCTGGAGTTTCTCTTCATAAGAGGTAAGCTCCTTTTTGTTTGAGGAACTAATGCTTCTAGAACAATTGTTTTTAGTTCCATAATCTCAAAACATATTCCAAGCATCTAGTTGTGAAATGAGCTTGGTGAATTAAAAAAAAAAAAAAAAAAAAAGAGGAAAAGACCAAAAAAACCCACAAAATTTGCGTAACATTGTATAGAAATTTTTGCAAAAGTCTTATGGACTTGTACCTATTTTTCCTATGAGCTGTTCTATTTACACAAAAAAAAAAGGCTAGTCTGATCTAAAGAAAAAAAAAATCCAACTGGTTAAAAACACATTTTTTAGTAAGAAAAGTGTTCTAAATTGAGACAGAGGCAAAGGTTTTCTTCGATTATTCACATTTTCTTCTTACTCAGTTTTATATTTTTCTTAGTAAAGCAACTAAAGGTCTTGCTCCATTCCTTAGTATGCTATAATATTACAGCTTCATTAGGAGCTGATTCTGCTTTTGCTTTCCTTAAAATATAATTTGCCATTGCCAATTTATTTTCTTTATATTCACAGCATTGTAAAAGAATTATGGGTCTGACTGGCCCACTAAATGTTGTAGTAACACTCTGAAGAAAGTCATGGCTCTTCCTTTCAAAGAAACACACTAAACCCAAACCATAAAAATATTCAACCCCTCCCTCCAAATTAGGAGTAATCGTTTAAAAGTCTTAAGATCTTGTTTCCAAATAATGGCTTTGGTATTCATTCTTTTATTTTACCTCCTTGTTTTTTGACATTAAGGTTCATGTTTTCAACTTCTCTCTGGAATAATGAGAAGCAAAAAAATGCACTTTAACAAATGAAAGCTGACTGCAAAACTGTGTCAGACTGGCAGCCAGAATTTTATGAATAATACCCCATACTGAAAGGAAAGAGAAACTTGGGAAATAATTGTGAGAGAACACTAGAGATTGCCTTAGAGGAGACTGATTTTACCAGAAAATTCCAGAAGTCAAAGAAGACTAGCTCTTTTTCATTTCTCACATCTTGCACTTGTGCCTTCATTGTGAATCCTGGGACTTGCACACTAGTAAGCACACAAAAATATCATCAAACATTGTTCTAGACCCCATTTTCAACTGACACTTTCTGTCTGCTACTTCTAAAACCAGTAATACTGATACCTGGTTGGGCACTGATGAGGTATACAATTCTTACAAGAAATACCTGTGCTAACTTACTGAGCATTTACCTCTGTGACACCAGGGATGGCAGCATCTCATACTTCAAAAAAAAACCTAAGTGACAGCTTACGCATAAATATACTTGGTTTATGGCTTCTATGATAAAGTGTTCTCTCCTACCTTATTGAAGGTGTAGGAGTATTAGATAAACAAATGTGAAAGAACTTCTTATAATACTTTTTACCTTCCATAAAATTTATTCTGCAAGGCAAACATAATCCTTCACTAGCTCATATGTGTAGCTATCAGTCATGACTTCAAACACAAAAGTCTAAATTAGGTATTGATTCCCTGGTAGCATGGCATACATGTTGTATGTTTGTTGCCACGAAGTCTACTTCTTGCCGTCTTAGAAATACCACCAGCAGCTTTCCCTTTGTCCACTTTGTTGCTGCAGCAGTCCAGATATTTGTCTTTGTTTTTGTCCAGTGAGACAAATCATGAAACATTTTCCCATTTCCTTGTAGACAGAATTGTGTAAGCACAGCTGGTACCAAACACTGACTAAGACTCTGTCTGGCATCAGATGGAAAGTGTAACTGCAACACTACGTTTTGATGACATCTGGTCACATTTTGGTTGTATCTTTGAATGAGAACCTAAAAAAACACTTCTAAAGCTATCTGGATGACCTACATCACTTGAGATCACCTACTGTGAGCCTATGTCATCGTGCCCATATTACACTGCTGGTCAGCTGTATCATCCTCTTTTCAGCCCACTACAGGTGACAAAACAGAGTTACCTTCATTCAGTATTTTGATATGAATAATGAACTTGAACTCCTATACTAAAAAACTGCTCTGGACCCTATGCCTCCTGAAGGGTACTCAAGGCACTGCCAAGTATGAGGTGGTTCAATTCAACAGTCAGATTTTAAGATCTTTTATTTGTAAAACTACCATGGTGAAGAATCTTCACTTTTTGCTGCTGGAGCTGCAGGGATGCTTGAGATACTATTATTTGAGACTAAATCACAGAAAGCTTAGGTATCCACTGGGGTTCCTACGCTGGACACACTTCCTCTACGGGGAACAGGTAAGTAAATTCCACTGCATTCCCTGACCTATTAGACCCAGACAGTACATTCAAGGAAAGTCTTCATTCGCATGTTTTCCACAGAAAAAAAAAAAAAAAAAAAATAAAAAAAGATCTTCCTTTGAAGTCTATGTACTCCTAAAGTTTAGTCTCTGTGCTACAAGTATAATTCCCCTTTCTTGATTTCCATAGGGCTGAGCACATGCTCAGACTGAGAAAAGCATGCCTCTGCTACAGTATAATTTTTTTACCTAGTGACACTCAAGTATGTACTTAGATTAAATTCGGATCTTTGTCAGAAATCACTCTCTTACAAAGAATACTGAATAGAAGTTGCATAGCTATGTCATTAACAGATCATAATTTAATAAAATGATTTTACATAGGAAAACAGTATAAAATTGGCATTTTTTCTGGAGTAAAACAGAAAACATGAAACATGAGTCATCTCTCCTGCACTAGAAACAAATAAAACAATTAAAAGGAAAACAGCTTTGCTTCTGGGAGAAATTATGACTTTCTCTTAATCACATTCATGAATTTTCATCAGTAACTGCCTTAACGTGTGAAGGGACAATGGCAATTTTCAGAGCTCTTCTCCCTGGAAGGAAATTACATTATATCCTTTCCATTTTGAATGTCCCAGACATATTTTACAAGTGCCTACAGATACTGTAAAGGTGGGATTAAATTCTGTATTTAAATTGCAACCCATCTCCAGTTTCAGGTCATTGTGATACAAAAGGTCATGATATTTGCCTTTCATTTTTCTTCCCTTAGAATACTAAAACTTCTGACTATAAAGAATGCTGTATGAAATATAATTTCTTGCCAATTGTACGAAGAATATACAGTGATTAAGTAAGTAGTTTGACCTGAGTTGTTTAATCCTATTCACCTTGGATCACCTTGAAAAATTTGGCTTCTCAATGCAAGAATTAATGTTTTAAAGAATACAGGAGAAGATTCAAGGTCAAAACAGGCCACAAAAGATTAAAATTTGGTTCATCTTTAGGTCAAAAACATTGTCTCTGGATAAAAACAATGAAAGAATGCATGACTGACTTTTCTTTTACATTCAGCACAGAATACATTATTTTCAATGTGGAACTTTAGAACATAAAATCTGATAAACAAGGAGCTGGACTACAGATGGACTGTCTCCTCCCACCCCAAAAAATTTACAGACAATTTTTGGAATGGAGCTCTGAAACCTATTTACCCACAACCCCTTTTTACTGTCCTAGTAGTGCACAAAGTAGACAAAGTCAGTAAATTTTGCATCTACCAATTTGACCTCCAGCACAGTGACAACCATACATTTTTCCAATGTATTCCTGAAGTGAGTCCATAATGTCTCTTCCAGCTATCTTGTATCTTTTGAAATATGCTCCATATTTACTTCAAGACATGAAGTAATGGTTATTGTACCTCATTTCTCTGCAGATCTTCCATTAGTTACATCAGTTCCATTATTAAAACATAATGCCTCAGTTCCAGAGTAGCATCAAGTCCCATATTTTTCATAGACTCTAAATACACCGTCACAGCTTTGCACATCACTTCTGCCAAACATGCATTTATGTACCAAAGTGAAGCATGGCTTTTGGCATCCCACAGACTCGCAGGAGCCACATAAATGGCCACAGCAGGGTACAGTTAGGGCACAAGTAACCATGTGGCAGCTGGGCTCAAGGATACAACTCTTGAGGGCCGAGCTGCTGTGGGGACAGCATGTCTCGTGTGATGTTAATTCCTTTTACTTTGGTAGTTCCAGGGGCTCAAGACTTATCTTAAGGCTTCGTTATTGTTGTGGTTTAACCCGGCCGGCAGCTAAACACCACACAGCCGTTTGCTCACCCTCCCCCCTCCCTCTCTGGGATAGGGGAGAGAAATGGGAAAGTAAAGCCTGTGAGATGAGATAAAGACAGTTTATTAAGATGGAAAATAATAATAATAATAATAATAATATGTACAAACAAGTGATGCACAATGCAATTGCTCACCACCCGCTGACCGATGCCTAGCCCAACCCCGAGAGCCGGCCCCCCACCCCGGCTAGCCACCCCTATACATTGTTCAGCATGACCCCAGGTGGTATGGAATACCCCTTTGGCCAGTTTGGGTCAGCTGTCCTGGGGCTGTCCCCTCCCAGCTCTTGCTGCCCCCAGCCTGCCCGCTGGCAGGACAGAGCGAGGAGCTGAAAAGTCCTTGGCTTGGTGTAAGCACTGCTCTGCAGCAATTAAAACATCAGCATGTTATCAGCACTCTTCTCATCCTAATCCAAAACATAGCACCCTACCAGCTACTAGGAGAAAAAATAACTCTGTCCTAACTGAAACCAGGACAGTTATACAGGTCAATATACAGATACATCCAAAAAAGTTTTGTCTCGTCTCAGTGCAAAGGCACAAACTGATTAGCTCTAGCTGGCCTCCCATCAGACCCCCATTGACCCACTCCAGCTGTTTGCTTGAGATGCTCGGCTCCAGTGTGGGCATACATCCCTTCCTCAACAAACTGAACAGAGGAAAGTGCACCCCTCTGTTTTTTCAGGGAACATTTGACGTACAACTCTGCATCCCTCTCCTCACCTACCGCTTCCACAGAGGTACGTTCACAGCAGTTACAAGCAGTAATGCAGCTCAGACTGCTGTTCATTCTCCCTCACACCTCAGCCCCTCAGGTGTGCTGGCCCGTCACAAGGCAGTGCAAGGACACATGCTGGCTGAGCTTTCCCTGACAGACTCTTTTGTCTTTGTTTAACTGGAAGTGATTCACGGAAAAGACTCCACAATCAGTAAGATTGTAAAGTAGGTATGTTTATTCAGCGCTGGGCAGCACGGGGGGGGGGGGCGCAAGTCCCACCAAAGTCGTGCACAACAATTTGCTCGCTTGCATTCTCTTTTATCCCCTAAAATATTACATATGCATTAAGTTTTGCAACACATCTATGCATATTCATTTCCTAGCTCCACCTTGCCCCGCTTCGTATGCTAATTATCTTATCATTCCTTCTGTGCTTGCATAGTATTCTCTGGTGGTCATCCGGGTGGCCATCAGGATGAAGTAAGACGTCTTCCTCAGAGTTGAACTTTTAACCTCTTCTCCTTGCGCATGCTCCCTGAGGCCTTGGTCACAATCTGGGCCATAAGGTTGGTTTGGTCCGGTTCTCGGGATCCAAGAGGCTCCTGTTATCTCGACACCTTGCATGTTTACCTTATCCTTTATAAACAGTCTTCCTTATCTCTGAGCCCTTGCTCACCATCCGAACAATAGGGTTAGATTTATCTGGTTCTTGGGCCCCAGGGGCTCGTCTGGTTTTTGGGCCCCAAGGGCTCATCTGGAGACCTAAGCGCAGCATAGGCCCAGTACATTGCAAATGTAGCACATATTAAGCAATGAGTGTTGTCTATATATTTATTCTTAATCAATCACTCTCTAATTTCTAATCCCATGTTTCAGAAGAACAGCCCCAGAAGTATAGGGGAGAGGGTGAGGCTGCTGGGAGGAGGGACGGGGATCTCTGCCCAGCCAAGCCCACACCGTCCCCCTGGCAGCCCTGCAGGGCGGGCACGACTCACCACAGCTCGCTCACAGGTACACACACAGACAAACTAACTTACACAGGAGTGTGATGCACTCCTGTAGCCTGCCTTGTTTGTGGAGTCAAACTGATACTGAGCCCAGAGCGAGCAGTCACGAAAAAAATGTCGTAACTGACTGATTCCATTATCAGCCTCCTGATTACCCTCTGAGGAGCACATTCGAGGCAGCGCTCACCAGAGGGTAAGGGTTTTCTATTTACACAGCTGTGGGTCTCCAAAGATAACCAATTTTTTTTAATTTGTACCTTTTGAAGAGACAAAGTATTCAGTAAGTTAACAGAGCTTTCAGATGCAACTCTCTTGTTTCCTCACCCTTAAGCCTAACAGCTCATCCAGACGCAGCTTGCAAAACTTGCTTCTCTTCCTCCTGCTCCATCATTTCCTTTCTCCTTTTCAGCACCCAGTCTTTTAAACAGAGATTTGCAGGTTTTATGGGCAGGATATCCATACATACATCTGCTGGTGTTGCATCAGATTACCAATTTTGATTTTGAATCAGTATCTTCCTGCTTTTAAATACACAATGGTTTCCAATCTTCACAAGCTATTTGTTTTGGCAAACTTATTTTTGACATTGTGCTGTGACCACTAACCTAATCAATGCCTTCAACTTACTCTAAACCAATTCATTCTCTTCTGGTAAACACCACCTACAAAAATATCTTTTTAACTTCCCTGAATAAATTATCTCTGTGTTGTGCATTCATGATCTCACTCTTAGGCAGAAGTCACAATTTGTTACCATTAAAATCTTGTTACAGAGGATTATTTTCTGTCAGTTGTTGAAATTAGCCTCTATGCGATACAACAGGGAAGAACAGAGAGAAAGCAAGAGTGTGATGGACTTATTTTCCAGGATGCTTGCCTGCATTCACACTAAGGGTATTAGATGGATTTACTTCCTCAAAGAGGAGTTAGAAGGGAGTTAAAGATAAAAGGAAGAGGATTAGTTTGACACTGAAGGACTCAGAATCATTTTTTAAAGAGTATTCAGGGAAGAAGAAGAAAATATAAAACCTAGCTTATTGCAAACCTTCCTCCTGCTTATGGTTCCACTCTAAGTTACATATGTATGTTAGATACCCAAGTAATTTATTATCATTAAAAAAGAAAAGAAAAAAAAAAAAAAAAGACTATTAATTTGCTTTCTGTTGAAGACACAGAAAACATAAATAACTCAGTTCTTTCTCTTTGAAGTGTCAGGTGTCACTTTTCAGTGCAAAGTTTATTAGCCTTAAAAGTCTTTTTCTTCTTTTGCTTTTCGCAACTGCTCTTTTTATCATGTGTCACTTTATGGAAATCTTAAATAACATTTCAGAGTGGCCTGTTTATACCTCAGATGGTGTATTTTTAATTTATATATTTATTTTTATTTACGTCGTTCTCTTCTCTGACTTAGAAGTTTAATGAGCTCTCTCACACCGCATACTCAGGAGAGGTAAGAAGACACAGTAAGAAAGAGTTGCCAACTTTATAGCTACTAGACATGAAATATGCTATTTATAAGAGGCCTGTGACCTGTATAAAAAATGTTCAAAGTCTGGCACAGAGATGCTTTTATTTGGGCCATAACTTTTGCCACAAGTCATCCAGAATTGAGCGGGAACTCTTATGGAACAACTGAGAGCAAAAGAATAATATATGGCAAAGACAAGCATCAGGAGGAAGTGCACATTATCTCATTTTTTTTCCAGAGTACTGAAAAAGGAAGCAGACAGTTGAGCAAAGTTTGAGTCAGCAAAGTTCATACACGCTTCAAATTTAGCTATGATCTTAACACTCACCCGGAAAATATTTAAACACTTGAACATTTTTTAATATAAATTTATCACTGAAGTTAAACACCCACTTATACAAATCAGGGTCTAGATGCCTGATGTTTGACAAAATAGGAAGTCTGTAGTGGAACTGGGATTTTACTATAGCTGTCCTGAATGTCAGCCTAATGCATTCAGAATATGAGCCATTTTCTCCACCTACAGCTCAGGAAGGGACCAAAGTTTCTTTATTCTCCTTGTGGGCATAAAGCACAGAAACATTTCTGGCCTCTCTGTAGCCAGGCACATCTATGGGTAACTGGTATAAAGTACTGTTTTTTTAGTGGGTATTTCAGGCTTTTGGAAGGAATGATAAGACATAAAGGCTACAAAATAAAGGTACACCTCTAAGAAAATGTGAAGGAACCAAGGAGAAACTAGGGGAAAATTATGTGAAGTATAAAAATAATTGTTAGAACTGAACTAAAACAGGAGCTAGTGAGAGAGATTATCTTCAGCCCAGTGAAAGGGAAATAAAGGATAAGATAGAAATCTTGTTATTGGTACACACTACTACCTTGAGTGGGAAAGAAGGGAAGTTATCAAGGAAAAACAGGGATGCAGAAAAAAAGGTTTTCATGAACAAAAGTGATCTTGTACATCCATTTTCAAACACACCAATTGCAGACCCCAAGTCTGTGTTAGGGGCAGATAGCCCAGAACAGAGAGCCACTTCTGAACATACTGGCTCTTTTAACATGAAAAAAGGAACTCATCCCATGCAGATAAATAAAGGCTTAATTACAGATTCTTTTGTACACAGTTAAAGTTCATGATGGTAAATGCATGTTACGTTATGTATATTACCTTTGCAATTTTGACACTGTAATAACATTGTTTCTACTTCTGATTGCAGAAATGTTGATAGCAAACATATTACCTGCAGTAACTGTGAAGCTCTGAAGAATCTACTGTGTCTATATTTACACATCCACTCAGGAAGGATACTTTTTGTATTACACAGTTAACTTTGCAGTTATTTCCATTTTCCCCCCTATGACTTCAAAGAAGTCAATAAGCAATTGAAAAATTTTCTGTCACCCTGGGCAATTAATGGGAGTTACACAGCATTGGCTACATCAATTTTTGTGTATTTGAAAAACAAAAAATTGATTTCACAAACTTACTGCTGCTTATTGATTTAGTGCCTGTCCTCAGGCCATTCCCATTTAATGCTTTTGTGTGGTCATTGAAAAAAATTTCTAGATTGTCAAATAAAATCTGGTTCTTCAAAGCTTTATCTGTTACATTTTACTGCAAGTATTTTTAGCCTCAGCAATATGTTTTCAGGCTGAGCTTCAGACTTGTAAGATTTTCATCATCTTGAAAGTAAGCATAAATGAACTGACCCAACCAAGCATTACGAGGAGTTGTTTCAGAGGTTCAGTGTCCTAAGAAAGCACAATTTCCACCTACAAAAACCCATTCTGAGACTTTACAGGCTCTGAATGGGTTTACAGACAAATCAAAGTACTTGTGTATCTAACCACCCAATTTGCATCTGCATGCATCTGATTGGCAGTTGAATACCATGAACATCCATAGGAAATTGTTAGTCCAAGTATCCAGATTTGTTCCCAGAACTGAGCTACTAGCAGAGGCTCACAGAGACAAATGCAACAGTAGTAAACTGAATCTACAGAACAATAGCAGCCTTTTGGGAAATTTGTCCTCATGCACCTGAAGCTCACAGCTCATCACCTACATTTGTGAAGATACAATAGCTAGAACAGCAAGGGAAAATTACATTTCTATTTTTTATTTTTAGTTATTAACCCATTTAAAAAAAAATAAAATTGAATAGAAAGTCATTTGATTTTGAACCCTCTTTAGTCTCATCCTATTTCAGACCTTACAGAAGCCAGTGCTGGTTTGATCCGGTTTTCAGCACAGTGATGTTCTTTGTATCTTTTCCTTCCCTCCTCCCTTTCATATATTGCCTATTTCCTAGAATCTGATACTAACTGTCTGGACCAACAGCAAACATTCCTGATGCTCATGAGCTTCATGCAAGTAGCAGCTAGTGAGATTTATAAGTTCTTAATGAGAAATCAATTGCCCTCCTTTACAAAGAGATGACTTACCCCCCACTCTTCAAAAATGGAAGAAAATTGACTGTTTTCCATTGGGAAATGGAAAGTTTTAATGTAAGGAAATAGATTTCATTTCCCCAGGAGGCATGGACATCCTGTGTCCATAGGCGAGTGCTGAACTGTAAAAGGAGAGGATGGGTGTCTATCAGCTTTGAAAACGCAGTACATATTTTGGTTGAATTTTGCACTGGCTTTTCAAACCTCAAATCAAAAATCTAAGTGGCAATTTGCTTCTATGGGAGTGCAGCATATGTGCATGTTCCATTATACACAAAAGACTAACGTTAAGAATATGTCTGTAATCATAATTCATACATAAAGTATGAACCTAAGAGCAGCTAATTGATCTATTTATACACAAACTCCAGACTCCGGTAAATGTAAAGGTGCTTCAGGATCTCTAGATGTGCAAGTATGACTCAACCTTTTTCTATCCCTAGCCCATCGTGACTTTGTTCTCTGCTTAAGCTACCAGAGTCTGATGAGAAGCCTTCTTTAGGTCCAGATGCACATAAGGCCAGGCACTCTGCAAAAACCTACTGGGCACAGCTTCTGCCTGGGTTTTGGAATATCTGCATTCAACATCGTCTTCTGGAAAACAAAAAGTAACAGCTTTGCAAGACGATCTTTTTTAATTGCCTGTACCAATGAGATCTGCTGACAGATGAAGTACAAACTAGCAATACTATTATTTATAAAGACATAGTAAAAACTGATGTAAACCTTAATATGTGAATTGTAGTGGAAGAAATAAAGAAAAACTCAAAAATGATTTCCAGTTGTGTAACTGATATCAGAAACACCAAGCATATATACCAGAATGCGGTGAGAGAATGATGAAAGTAATTTTTAATATGAACTAACAAACTGAAATTGAACAGGATGACTTGTCAGTTTGATATCCACCAAGTCAATGAACCCTTATCTGAATAAGGGAGACTAATTATTTAAGCAATGTTGTTGTCGTGACAGTGTCAATTCCGTAAAATGTTTCCATTCCTCACTGACAGAGTAAAGGACTCCTACGTATTCTAGCAGTGACTGGAAAAAATCTGCCCTTGAACACTGGAAGAATGTTCTCTGAAGTACTTTGAAGTAAACAATAAATAAACTGAAAAACTGTTGTATTTTCCTTATTTTAACAGTTTAACTTTGATAACCACCAAGTATTTTGTAAAATAGTATTTATCTACTTAAAAAAAAACTTACTAGATAACACTGATTTGTACTAGACTCATCATTTGTCTTTTATTACAGTGAGAACATAAACGACCATGACAATGTAACAGAAACAAAGACTATATAATTGTAGATGCAATCAAAAGAATAGATGCAAAAAATGTTGAAAATCATGCCATTTGTATTTTAAAGTTTATATAGATGAAAAGCTTGCCTCCTTTCTGAGTTGCCATGATATTTTTACAAATACAATTACTATTTAAATAGCCTTCTTTTGTCTACAGCTGTCTTTGCTTTGTGATTTACCATCCTTACACTTTATTGTTTATCTATGACTTGTTATTTTATTCATATGCCATTTTTGTAACCTCAAAAACGAAAGCCCTACTGAATTCTGTTTCACTTACACAAAGTTATGAAATTGCAAGGGCCTGTTCCACTCCAATAGAACAATATAATCTGCCTATTTCATTGTCTTGTAAGTTTGCAGATGACACCAAGTTAGGTGAGTGTGTCAGTCTGCTTGAGGGTAGGAAGGCTCTGCAGGAGGATCTGGAAAGGCTGAGGTCAACTGCATGAAGATCAACAAGGCCAAGTGCCAGGTCCTCCACCTGGGGCACAACAACCCCAAGCAGAGCTACAGGCTGGGGGATGAGGGTTGGAGAGCTGCCAGGCAGAGAAGGACCTGGGAGTGATGGTTGATAGTCGGCTGAATATGAGCCAGCAGTGTGCTCAGGCGGCCAAGAAGGCCAACAGCATCCTGGCTTGTATAAGAAGCAGTGTGGCCAGCAGGGCTAGGGAAGCGATTGTCCCCCTGTACTCGGCTCTGGTGAGGCTGCACCTTGAGTACTGTGTTCAGTTTTAGGCCCCTCGCTACAAGAAGGACATGGAGGTGCTTGAGCGAGTCCAGAGAAACGCAGCAAGGCTGGTGAGGGGCCTGGAGAACAAGTCTTACGAGGAGCGGCTGAGGGAGCTGGGATCGTTCAGCCTGGAGAAGAGGAGGCTCAAGGGCGACCTTATTGCACTCTACAGGTAGTACCTTAAAGGAGGCTGTAGTGAGGTGGGGGTTGGTCTCTTCTCCCACATGCCTGGTGATAGGACGAGGGGGAATGGACTAAAGTTGCACCAGGGGAGGTTTAAGTTGGATATCAGGAAGAACTTCTTTACTGAAAGGGTTGAACCCTTTACTGAAAGGGTTGTTAGGCATTGGAACAGGCTGCCCAGGGAAGTGGTTGAGTCACCATCCCTGGAGGTCTTTAAAAGACGTCTAGATGTAGAGCTTAGTGATATGGTTTAGTGGAGGACTTGTTAGGGTTAGGGTTGGACTCTGTGATCTTGGAGGTCTCTTCCAACTTGGATGATTCTGCAATTCTGTGATTCTATGATAATCATACTGAAAAACACAATAATACACAGAGGTTACTTTTTAGTGTGTTCTCAAACATCTACACTACACTTGTAGTTCACGCTACAAGCACCAAGATATAAAAAGGCCATCAGCTTTTCAAACATAATATTAGATATTAAATTACAATGGAGAGTTATATAAAGGATGGCTGGTATCTGGCAGGTAGTTCCTTCTCCTCACATCCCATTGGAGGATTAAAGTAAATAAATTATTTTCTGTCTATGTTCCCAAGCTAGAAAACTCATAATGTATTAATTAATCACCTTTACTCTATCAACAGCCATAGTCCTACTAAATTCTGAGCTGGGAAGAAATAGCATGGGCTCATTTCAAATCATCAGGCTTCACACAATGGGAAACATTTTTACTCCCATACTGGGTAATTTATAATCCACTGAAGGCCTAACAGCAAGCCTTGTATCAAGTACCACCTCACTGGCAGAAACTACAGCTTCCTTGGCTTTGGGTAAGTGAATGCAGAGTTGAGAAAGGACATTGGAAGCCCCTGAGAATGCAAACACAAAACCATGCCCTGACTGCCACCATGGCACTATAACTAAAAGAATGCATCGGTCTGCTACACGACAAGCGATTCACCCTGAAACACGAAAGATGCTAACTCACGTAACACAGCTTTCAGCTGCGGCTATTGGTCTGCAGAGAAAGCAGCTAGATCACAATAACACTTCCGTAGTCTGAAGTTCCTGCCTTTCAATGCACATTGTCTTTTATGCCTGCAAGTCTTTTTGAAATATGCAAAATATTGACCATTCCTCAAACTGGGAGACAACTTGGCACAGGGCTATCATGGCCTCAGCAGACATGAGCTGGCATAGATGCTTTGAAGCTAAGAAAATTAGCACTGGGCTGTACTCTATCAGCTTGAGTTTACAACTGGAAATGGCCATTTGTTGTGTTTAGGGCCCACAGATTTCAGAGCTGTTTAACAGTGAAGAACAGTGCCTTATAGGGACTAAGCCCAGGCCCTTGATGGCATTTAAAGCCATTGCTGCTATTGAAATGAAACACCTTGATGCTATTTCCAAAAATGATTAAAATGTTCATGAAACACTCAGATAATTGGAAAATAATTGCATGCTAAAACTATACTAAGAACAAAGAAAAAGTGTGCTATACCTATCATGTAACTCATTCACGGTACAAAAGAAATTACATTTTAATCGTACTACAAATATTACATTTATTCAGTGTGTATGATTTATTATTAAAATGGTAAAATGAAATATTCTGTTTAATCAAATGCATTCAAACTAATTTCCTTGGCTGAAAATGCAAAACCCAATTTTCTTTTTCACTCTCCATGGAGATACTCACATGGACTGCGACCATTTTCTGTGGTGAATGCACTTGGTGTATGGCATCATTTCCTCCTTGCCCTATTCACTTTTCGGTCTACTGCTTCTTACTCAACTGATTGAGCTTTGCAAGGGGTCTAATTCAAAGTCCATTAAATGGAGCGGAAAGACCTGGAATGTCTTCTGTGAGCTTTGGATCTTCCCTCTCCAAACAGCAAGTAAAAGCAGAAGTACCATTTAAAATGTCTCATTCAGACACCACTGATAGTGAAGTTAAAGTTTGCTCCGTGTTTCAATGGTCTTAGGGCTGGACTCAAACTTCTCACTTAAGAAATCTGTGTTTTTAAATACAGAGCTATGCAAATGCAATACAAACATTTGATAAATCCAATTATCTGTTCACAAATCTCCAATATCAACTTGAAGAATCTCTGAGAATATATGCAAGTCTCATATCATCCAGTTTTTCTAATTTGGAGTCATTTTCCAACAGCACTAATCTTACAGAATGAAAGGAAGAAGTTTTGTAGATTGTTGACAAATTGTATGGGTATTTCAACATTTATCTTGGAAGATGTCGATTTGTTTGATTTTTTTCACTGACACCAACATTCATAATGTACTTGCTGTACAAATATGCCTAAGCAAGATCTGAAGATCTACTAGTGAGCATCAGGAGCTATGCAGCCATACTACTGCATCATCCTGGATGAGGTACCTCCAGGGAGCAGCTGAGCTCAGGCAGAGCATTGTGCTCTTAGACTCTACTACTTACTTCTACTACTACTCTTCTACTTACAAAGACAATGCAGGTAATTGCTGATGTATAAAGATTATGCTTAGACGGGTGGTTCCTGCCAATGTTAGCATGGTTTAATACTCCTTTTGGTAGCACCATCTAAATTTACTTCTGTCACTCACATTTCTTCTCCAGTCTTTCGACGCACTTTATCTGAGTTTAGAGCACTAAGCTTTTGATATTTTACTAGTTTTTCTAACTGTATAGTCCTCAGCAAAGATACACTGTATATTTGGAAACTAGAAGTACTTGATATGTAAACATGAAATGAGAAATTTTTAAGTTACCTTCAGTTCTAATTAAAACCCTCATTAACATTGTTAAGATCTGAAACTCTCTCACGTAAATGTTACCAAAGTTCTAAAAACATCAGTGAAAGGTGTTTCTGAATTGCACTGACACTGTTTAATAATGCATTCTGTAACAGGAAATGCATTTTCTAAAATTAAATGCATTTCTAAATAGTAAATATTTTAGGGTTTTTCCTTTTCAGTAAAGACTTTTAAGGGGGTTGGGAATCGAACACATTCATTACCTGCTATTACAAGGGACATACAGTGTCAGCAATTTAAGAGCCTGTTGTCTCAGAAAGGTTGTAAGAGAAACGCTTTGTGAGAAAGCTAATTTCAAAAAAGAATATGAAGAACTGGCATATATGGAATGAAAACTCTAGCAAAACTAGAAAATAAAAAAGTAAGCAGATGCATTAATGCATAGATTATTGTACTAAATATTTTCCAAATGAAAGATTCAGAGTATTGATTTTTATGATTGTGGGAATAACTAGGTGTAAACCAAAAGAATGAGCCTCCACATACCCCATCAAATCTGTTAATTTTCCAGTAAAATAAAGTTAGTCTATTCAATAGCATTGTGATGTTTGACTGTGCTAATGACACTTCAGTTATCACGGTGCTGGGCTTACCGGTTGGCTGTTGTTCAGCCACTCTGCATATTGACTACATACAATGCCTGCAACTGCTCCTGGCACTCCACAATAAAGCCACAAGGGGCAGATGTGCCATTCCACCTATAACAGCTCCACACAAGCTGCAGAAACATCTGAGTAGGGAGGAAGACACTCCTTGTTACTGCCCGCTTTTAGTTTCCTTTGTTCTCATGTTTCATTAAATAAATGCACAAAATAAAACGCTTTGCATTCTCTTCTGAGTTCCAGTTCTAACTTCATACTGCCACAGAAATCATTCACCCCTGCTTCATTTTCTAGCATACCCTTCTGCAGCTGTTAAGGTCCTCCAGGCTGCTGCAGGAACTACAGAATCCTATCAGCTGCCCATGAGGTCTGTCCAGGATTTGAAGCCTTTTGCTCCATGCACAGCTCTCCAACAACTTTCCATCTTCTTTTTGCCGGGACCTTCAAGTCAGAAAGATCAGTTAACGGCTGGTTTGTCAGTAACAGTTTCAAGCTCTTTTAGGTGAGTCAGCTTAATTCTCATCTGCAATTCAGCTTAAATCTTTGCTAAAGGCAGAGCAATACTTGTATCACCTATTCCTGAAAAATCTGCCTATTTTCATACCTGCTACAAAGATGTAAATGCAAGGTTGCAAAGCAGTATTTATATTCCTTTACTGCAACATGTATGAGCATATGCCACTGTCATATTTCCTTGGATGTGATTTCTGCCTCTGTGGCAGGACTACAACATCACAATGTTCCTGAGAAAAAAGAGCAACGTTTCTATTCTTTTCCAAACACTTCAAAGCACTTGTCAGCAAACAACATGAGGCTTGCACTACCCCAGTCTTTACATTTAAATCTGACTGGTCACTACTTATTAGCATTCAGGATACCTATAGCTTCTCTCCAGCATGCACAGACATCTGTTCTTTCCCTTATGTACTCCATAAAACATTCTTTCATGGACCACTTTAAAGGAGATCTTCCCTGGCAAGTACAGACACATTACTGTCCCATATCTGAAGTTGTGCGGGTAAGAATTACAGAATCACAGAATCATTCAGGTTGAAATAATTGTTGGAAAAGACCTCTAAAATCACCTAGCCCAACCTTTATCTTAGTACTGAAGTACAGCAACCATGCTACTAAGTTCTACATCTATATGTTTCTTGAAGACGTCCAAGGATGGTGACTCAACCACTTTGCTGGATAGCGTCTTCCAATGCCTCACAACCCTCTCAGTAAAGAAATATCTCCTATTATCCAACTTAAACCTTCCCTGGTGCAACTTGAGGCCATTTCGCCTCATCTTGCCACTTGGTGCTTGGGAGAAGAGCCTGATCCCCACCTCGCTACAACCTCCTTTAATGTAATTGTAAAGTACTGTAAAGTACTGAGCCTTCTTTTCTCCAAACTAAACAACCCCAGCTCTCTCAGGCACTCCTCATAAGACTTGTTTTCCATACCCTTCACCAGCTTCATTGCCTTTCTTTGGACACATGAAGACTGAGACCTCATCAGACGCATCAAGTCCTACATTATACCAGACCAAAACCTTTCACTACAGTTCCAGAAAGAGCTACCAAGACTGCATGGTACTGACTGTCCCTGTATCATCCTTTCTGAACATTTCTAGGCTCTTCTGGTTGGATTTTCAAGCTCTAATTCTGTAAGCATGCAATCAAAGCCTATCCAGTTGAATTTCTGTCATGTCTCTCTTTACTAGGCCAGAGAGAAATGCTAGAGTAAAGGATAGTGGAGAAAGGCAAACCTGCTAAGCATATTGGAAATAAATGTAAGTGCTACATTCCCTCTACTGAACCACCTGATTACAGCCCCATCAAACCCAGAGAAGTACTCAGAAGCATTATGACATGGCTATAAAAAGTTCTCTTAGTAAGGTAGGTCTAGTAGGAATGATCTGATGAAAAATTGTTGACATTTGGTTTATAAGCAAGCAAATATGTTAGTTCAAAAGGTGAGGTACACCACAGCTTGCCTGAATTCTGTGTAGTTACCATCTGCTATAAGGAACCAAAGTTCCATTATCCGTCATTAAATTTCTGTGATCATCCATTTGCCTGTATGAAACCTGTGGTTTCATACATTCAGGTCTGCTGTGCCTCTGTATTTCCTTCAGAAGGATGACAAACCCGATGCTATAGTTTATTTCACATATGGCACTTGAACAGCCTGATGTAAGTCCTTTCCATGATCAATGATAGAGAGAAATCATTCTACTATGGTTACTTCCAGTTCTGTTATGTGGTATATTTTCTCAGTACTGGGAAAGGCATGTTGCACTTCTGTCCTCCTAATGGTAATGGTAATCCCTAATCCTGTACACTAAAGAACAGAACCCATATGAGATATGCAAGTAAATATATTGATCCTCACCCTAGAAATTGATCTCTACTCAGTCAGTCCAGAAATTTTTCTAGTCAGTCTTCACTTTCCCCATCTTTAGAGATAGTTTTTTTTCTTTCCTATTTATTCTTTCAGATCCTTTTATTTCATTGATCTCAGTCCATTTTTCCCTTCCTTGTGTAAACATAACTTTTTTTTTCCACTTACATATAGTCTACCTCTTCATCAGTTTAACTTCAGTGATACACATCTGAAAAACTGATGGCTATGCTTTGGGTTCTGTGATAAGACACTCTCCCAGGCCTCATTTTAAAAGGATCTTTCTTAACAAACTCTGTAGCTTATGGTTTTTATGCAGTGCTTTTCCTTCATTGTTGAAACAAATGCTTGTCAGTAAGGGGAATTTGCCACTGAAACCTTGATAATGTCCTTTATTCTGCAGTTATCAACAGAATTTGGAGTAATCCAGTTCTGTGTTTGTTCAAGTAATGCGACACTGTACTTCATGCTGGTCATCCAGCCATCTTAAGCTCTTCAGCGGACTAACAGGAGTTTAAATAATTTTCCATTGCTTTAGGATTTGATGATTTATAAAGACAGGATAAAAGCTTAATTCTTTTTGATCAGTTCAGTGAAAATTGTTTTCCTTTACATGATATCAATCCCATAATTTCTCTAGTTTTAAAAAATAACCTAAAATTATAGCTGTCAAGGTTCATCCTTAAAGTCATGGCAGAAAACTAGAGGTGCACACACATTTAGCATAACAATGAAAATCACAACTAATGGATTTATTCTATTTATTTGAATAGGTGAACGACTATGCACTGGATGGCAGAGCTTTGTGAAATCTGGCTTTGCTAAGGAATTATTGTTTGTTGACTTGCAGGAGTAAGATGCATTTTGCATTGTAAAGGAGTCATTATGTGAGCATACAAATGTATTTATTTATTTATTTTTAAAAGGAGGGGAGAACTCATGGGCACATTTGGGCTTCAGTCTGTTCACGAGCACCAGGCACAGCTGTTGAAGTTCCACGCAACAAATCCAGTGTTTGGTGTCAGACACACATTGTTCTCCTCCTGTGGGAACACCTAGACTTATACAGTGAGGACTTGGACAAATTCTCCTGAACTCCATGGCTGTGCTTCTGGTGGCCTTGACAAGTTCCATGTCAGTTCCACGATGAAATTAAGCAGCAATCTGCCACTTCCCTGGCGATCTGTATCGCAGAACTGGTTATGACTTCACTGTGCTTCCCAGTGGCAAACAGCTGTTCAGAATCACAGAAGCAGGCTCGTAGACCTGAGCTACACAGAGAGCACAGCAACACGTTCAAGTTTCAGGAAAATAATACATAAGGCAGAAAGGGGATTTGTGACTTTGTGTTACAAGTAAAGATATAGCAGGGCACTTTCTCCTTATAAGGTTGCTTCTATGTGTCATCGATTTTGCAGTTCATTATTAAAGTGTCTTACAAGAGAAATAGCAACCAGATTTGATGCTGGGAGACATGTTAATGGCACAGTACCTTAGAAAAATGGGCACTCTGATAGTTATTAATCAGACTGAGCTACTGCATGAGCCTCCCCTTGCTCCCCTTTACTTTGACAAAGAAGCAAATCCTCTGGCATCCTCCAACTCATTTTAACAGTTCCACAAGCATGGATTTCCCTTCTGCTCATGAAACAAACCATACTTCTTCAAAAACTGCCACACAGGTTCCCAAGCTGTACATACTACCTCATGACTCTACAATAGCACAATACATTAAAAAGTAATAAAAGCTTGTTCTTCTCTTAAAAAAAAAAAAAAGCAGAAAGTTATGTTTCTGTAGTCCACTGTGATTAGTTCTAATCTAGCTCTCCGGAGGAGGAGGACATGACATTTAAGACATTGAGCCCCTCTATTCTAAAAGGCTTATTCCTAATAGCATTGAATAGCATTGAGGGGAAAAATGATTCTTTTGATCTTGTATTTTAATCTTAAATTTTAATTTGAACCATAAAATTTTAATAACTGTCCTCTAGGTTTCAAAGAGAACAGCACTAAGTATTTCCTGCACACTGCATATTACACATGTAAAGCCAGATCCCTTTGTATCTGCAAGAACTGTGAGGACTGCTTATTAAATTAGTAATGACCAGCAGTCAATGGCTTTCAACCCTAGTGAGTGTGTGTTGTGTCTTAAGCCAAGAAAAATAAAAGCACTGCTATCCATGTAGACCTTTATTTTCATAAACATCATGGCATTTTAAAATAATTATGCTTATTGACTTCATATGGAGTTTTGCAAAAATGCCGAATTTCCCTAATGATTGACTTGTCAGGTTCCGCAATGTTGAAATGTGAAGTAATTATTTGTGTCCTTCCAAGATCTAAAAAGCCGATAATGAGTTTTACATGGTACAAAGAAACATATACCAGATGGTGTTATAATGTCACCATACAGCTGGTAAGCATGAAATTTTCTAATGTGAGCCCAAGAGGAGAGAAAGTTCTAGTAAAAGGTTGACCTAACAGCCTAAACATTAATCACGGCAGTTTTATAAGTGACCAAGCTTTGGTTTTTAAATTGAAAATACAATTTTTCTCTAAACAACAAGGAGAAAAACTTGTACTCAAGGTTTCCTGGAAGAGCAACTCCAAAACTTGCATCAGTTCTGAGCCAGCTCATTTGCTCAGTGTGTCTATGTCCCGCAACACGGCAGCGGGCAACCTGCGAGAAAAAGCCTGCGGTCTTCAGCAGCACAGGGAGCTTACCTCAGCTTGTATGCTGAGAGACAGCATCTTCCACTTTTTACACTTTCAGTACTAATAAATGTTATTCCTGCTGATAGAATAATTACACAGAATAGAAGCAGCCACTTACAAAGTTGAACTCCATTTCACAGTATCAGCTGTTTGCCTACAGTTCTTAGTTTAAAAGGCCAGGAAGGTTCCTAATGTTTGCAAAATGTACTGCTACAGGAAGGTTAAAAAAAAAAAAAAAAAAAAAAAAAAGGTATTTCTGAGGCAGTAAGGGTTTCTTTCATTTACAATTCCCTTTAATGTGGTTGCTATTCATGAAGAAACTGCCTTACATTTTCCAGGCAATACAAAGGAAAAAAAGAACTTGGTCAAATTATTCTACCCCTGCACATCATCTTAAAATCAAATTTGTTTGTGCACAAGGGCAGGACAGAGTAGAGCTGGCTCAGGCTTCAGTCAGAGGAATCCCAGCAAGTTAGTGAAGCTTCCTATCTGTATATGCCACTGAAAGTGTCTCTCCTACAGCAGCCCTGCAGCAGCACCGCAGAACCACCCTACGTACCGGTGCCACCACTGCTCCTGTTCCAAAACCCTGGTGCCAGCTTTTATGCAGGCCAGCATGCAGACTAAGGCTGTGGCTGCATCTTCTCATCTCCCATTGCCCCACAGCAGATAAAACTTTGTCTTTCTTTCGTCATCTATATTACTGCATAAAACTGCTGGAACGATATAACACAGAATTCAGAGCTTGCCAATGAAGGGATCCTTTGATGCAAAATATTTTAAAATTAAAAAAATAAACTTATGTTTTTTATGGTTCTGTAAATAAAGATCCCCATTTCCTGAAGGATCCAAAATATATCCAAAATCCAGCTGTTCCAAAATATAACATGAAGGCATTGAGAGCCTTGCTCCTGAACACTTCTCATAGCTCTCCCTACGGATGTCTAAGCAGAAAACACCTACGATGGAAATTTGTAAGACATATTAAGACTACATTGTTTGAAAATATAGCACTAAGTTGTTAGAACATGGAGAATATTGAAAATGGAGATCAGAAGCATGGTAGGGCAGTTATTAAAAATGGATGGAATAACAGTAAGATTCTACAAATGTTTATTACGTGCCTGTATTGCATGTTATTTTTCAGTTTGACACTGTCATCCTTTAAGATGTTTCCACAAAAGCCAAAACAGGCTCATCAGTTCACATACTGACAAAATAATTAATTCCTCATTTCTGCTAGACAAGAATTTCATCAGTTAAAAAAGTTAAAGCTTTCAAAAACTGAGTGAAAATCCAAATGTAATATTCAACCATTCCACCAGAGATAACCAAAAAGGTATCAAACATTTTAATAATTACTTTATCATCATACAGGAAAGTTCATGCTAGCAAAATGACTTCATCCCTTTTTATCCATGCTTTGAGCATCCATGGGAGATGGCTGCTAATAAATGTAAATTAACAGTAAGAGACAAAGATAAAAATTTTCTTGTATTTCTCACAGGTTTCTCCCTTCAGTTAAGATTAAGACCCATACAGCACTGAACCATTCCCAAGTCAGTGCTCAGAGACACTGGCAATGGATCGCAGACAACAAGCACAAACTGCCTTCCCCAAAAGCCACTGACATGTACCACCTTACACAGAGAAATATAAAGCAGCAGAGACAGGCAGGTTTTGAGGTTTCTCTATTTTAAAGTCCAAATATCATATGAACGTATACACATGAACTGGAACACAAACTGAGAAAGACCTCCAAGGGAGAGAACAACTGCTGATACAAGATTAATGGACAAAGGGAAGTTTCCAGTTGCAAAATAGTAACTGGGAGTGACGGATACTTCGCTGAAGAAGCAAGTCTTCCAAATTCCAAGCTCATCACAAACCTCAGTTCTTGCCTAATCGTGTTTAATTTCCTTCTGCCAAAATCGTAGATTGGTGTGCGCTACCTTCTGCAGTATGCCACTTCTGTCAAAACTGTCACTGATTTTCTACTTTCTCTAATTCTGCTTTAATCATGCTGCATTAAAACATGCAGGAGACAAAAAAAAAAAAGTATGATCATGAATGAATGGACTTCATCAGTTCCAACTATCAGGAAAATAGGTTTCATTGTTAACCGACTGCAAACAGGAATTCTGCATTTCTGGAGTAAAACACTGCCTTTTATTTTTTTGCCTTTTATTTTTTTTTCTTCTAAAGGCATTCACATGGAGAGCATTTTAATTTTCCACACTATAGCTATGTTGACCTTCCAGACCTTGCAAAGTAAAGTATTTATGATCCTGTGTTTTTTTTTTTTATGGTATTGTTTCAATGTTTTTGTAACATTTGTATTTCTTGCTGATGTTTTTGGCATTAAAAATCACTCAAGCTGTGCTGAAATATAATGATATTCACTGAACCATAGTATGGAAGGATAATTCAGTTCAGGGAGGTTATTCTAGCTCATCATGTACACAAAGGCTTGAATGAAAATGCAGAGGATTCTCAGTTCTTGACATGTGCACTATTCAATCTCTCTTTAAAAAAAATAATGTGACAGAGAGAAGACTTCACTTACATATCAAAATATGCAGCTTTATGTCTGCAGAGCCAGCCAGGCAAAAAAGGTATCCAAAATGCACATATAAAAATACCTTTTCTGGTCTTCCTAGACACGCACTGTCTTTTAAATTCAATTGATCATGGAAAACTCAAGTCTGCAAGAATTTTCTTTTTCTCTTTTTTTTTTTCCCCCCTTTTTTTTTCTGTAGCAGAGCCTGACACCCATTAACCCGCTGCATCTCATAATAGTATAAGCTAAGTCACAAAAGGTCATTGTGCCAGTTTTCATCTGGGCTAAACTGCCCTTTTTGTATATCCCCATCTTGTCTCTTTTAATTCCTATCATCCCCTCTTTCTGTATCTCATCTTCGCCTTTCTTTGCCTTCCCTGTTGCCTTCAGTGGCAGTGGTGCGATTTCATGTGGAAGAGTTTTGTACTCAGGTCAGTCGTTTTGATGCTTGTGGTCAGTCTTCTATTTTGTAATGAGCTTCCAAACTTCAGCCACATATTCCTGCCTGAGATTGAACAATTTGCAAACTCTGCGTGGATCAACGTGAAGACATTAAATATCTACCCAGGATTTTTCATTCAACCCCACTAGAACCCTTTAAACATTACAGTGATACCTTGTCTCTGGACCAACACAATATGGTGCAAGTGGAGAGCACCAGACAAATAATCTCTTAACAGCTCATTTTCCTAAGAGCCAGCTCCTAACTTGCTTAATATTGCTTAGCATGGTGCTCATATGTGGGGTAAGTGAATACCAAAAATCCAAAATAGAACAGAAAACACAGACTTAAATCTTGTCTACAGGGCCAGTCAAGTTCCTGAATCTCTGCACTACAAGTTGGAAAGCCAGTTTCCGCTTCAATATCCGTGGCTTGAGCTGCTGAACTGTATATTATTTTAATACAAGCTTTCCCGTCTTGGAAATAATAATCTCTGAAACAGGACTACATGAATGCAAAATCTTTTTTGCCTTAGCATCATCTGATATACAGACCGTTTGTAATTTACAGTGGTACGAGGTTCTAATTTGGCCCTGTATGGCCGTCTGTGTATTGATTGAACTGCTAGTTCCCATCAGCCCCCTCTGCATTTCTGACCACTGCTAGGAGATGAAGCACACTCTGGCCAGTATAGAACATTCACCACATTTAATGCAGGATGCTCTCAACAGAATTTCTATACAAGACAGGAGTTTCAGGGAAGAAACCTGCCCTGCCCCCTGTGCACAGGGTGCCTAAAACTAACAAATTCAGGAACAACTAAGAAGTACTTTAGACTCTTGTGTCATTCACTACACATTGTCACGTCAATATGAATTGATACATAAGGATAGGCTTGGCCACTTCCTGACAATCGTATTGAGAGGTGCACAGTGTAATGACCCAGTGGGTGCAAGGAGTCAGGCAGAACATTTGCATTGGTAAGTTGTTAAAAATGGACAGAGCCCCCAAATAGACCATTTTTTAATGCTTTTATGGGAGACATTTAATTAAGTTCTCATCACAAATAAAAACAAAATCATGAACATGATCGTCCTAATCTCTGGATTTCCAAATTCTCCAAGGAAGGTTGACACATTTAAGAATAAGAGTCCTTCACAGCAAGCCATAAGAAACATTGTATGCCTTAAGTTTTTGGTGTTTTTTCCTCACCTTTTTCTGATTCCAGTCAAGCATGATTCTCTCATATACAATGGTTCCAAAATGTATCAGAGAAAATTTTCATTTCACCTCATGATTTTTTTAGAGGTAAATTGTAATAATTAGTGAATTACATAAACTGTGCAAAAATAGCATTGCTCTTCAGCCACCACAGTCCGGAGTGAGCTGCCAGGAGCTTTAGGTTACTTTGAAACTTGACACAGGAATTATCAAGGTCAAGAGCATTTTTGTTGTTGTTGGTGGTATTTGTTTGTTTGTTTGTTTTCCTTTTTTAAAGTACTGAGGTGCAGTAACTTTTGCTGAATGCATGCTATGATAAATCTTCATTTACATATATACATACAACATATTTAAAAACAGCTTTATAAATATCCTCGTTTAAGAATATACTAACACCTTGGTACTGTAACTCCACAATTACTGACAGGAAATGCCCACTCTCATGATTCTCACAACTCCCCTACATATATGTAAAATATTTAGTCTATTTTTAATAGCTCCACTTCCTACCTTCAAGATTTTTCATTTTCATTTTAAAAGTGAGTTTCTATAGCTTCAGTATGATGGAAGCTAGGAAACTGGACTGTGAATTCACACTTGCAAAAACAAACTAAGATAAATTGTTTCTTTGTTAAATATCAAAGCTTTGAAGCAGACATGATTCAACATTTTTGAGTGTTCAAGTTTGATCACACTGCAGATGGCCTTGTGGTAATTGGTTCTTTTTGTATTCTAACAAGGCAACCTTAGGAGGCAACCAGTTGTACTCCTTATCAGTGGGCTTGCATTTGTACCCAGTAATGCTGTTCAGAAATAACAAGCTAAGGAAGTTATGATGAATTTGCATCCAAGCCACATCTAGTTTGTACTTACTTCATTTTAAGACTCTATTTAAAATCTGAATATTGATTTCCTCTATGCCTTCTGTAGATCCTCCTGGAAATCAAGATCTGTGTAGAAGGGACCATCCTCTTTACATATTGTATATTAATAGATGCAATCCTGTTTTTATCTAGCTGCAAATCAGCTACATCTGTTGTTTCAAATATACGAGAACAATGAACGCTTACTATTAAATGTATTATGCTTTTTTTTTTTTTTTTCTTCTATGCTCAAAGAAACCACTGGAAGACTGGCCTAAGTGCTATTTTATGTTCCAGTTTTTCAGCTGGGATTTGGCTAGATTATCATTTGCTGTACAGCAGTGAAAAATGGTATTTATTATTTGGAGAAGTAGGATTGCTTTCCTTTATAAAGTTGGTTTTGTCACAGTTATCTACCTATTTGTTACAAGTAAGATTGCAAAGACAATATGAAGTCTGGAAGCATCAGCAAGTCCATATCATTATTTTCACTCTGAAAACTTGGGGCCTGCTTTAATATTTTTCCCCTAAGGCCCACTTTCACCATTACAACAGTAAAAATTAATCACTACTTGGCATTTTTACCAAAGGGTTCTCTGGGGACTAGCGTTTTACCAAAATTTCTACAGCTCCTACTTAAATCCTTCGGGGCGCTGAGTTTCTGATGGATGTTTAGTGTTCATTTTGATATTATGAATCTCACTTTTGTGTTAAGAATCACGTAGAGACCTGCAAGGTAAGGACCTGGTTATCACAGACCTCTATTCTTTGACTACCTGGAAAACTTCAACAGTGAACATGCAGTGTCTGTGAAGCTCCTCAGAATGACCACACCTCAAACGAGCACTCTGTTATAAGTCTCCACATTCCTTTTGAGAATGAAACTGAGGCAGGAAACCTCTGCTGACTGTACCACAAGGGAACTGCTCTAAGAAAATGTACGCCTCACATACCTTGATTTTTAAAAATCATTTAGCTGTTTTGGAGTATTTTGTCCATCTGTGTCCTCTTTCTCTCACTCAACTACATCTGCTTGCCATTTAGAATCAGAATTTGCATCTGTGTAGTATCACTGACCTCTACGGGACCTGCTCGTGGGATGCTGGACAGCATGTGAACTGCTCAGGGCATGGCTGCAGACCCCTGTGCAAGCTTACCCTGCAGGCACATTCAGGTGCACAAATGCTCTGGAAAGTAAGGTTTCTGAGTCTGAGGGGACATGTGGGGATGCACCAATGGAAGGTAACTCATTTAGGAAGTCTGAGGGGGAACCCAAAGGAGCCAGGAGAGGTAGCTAGGACTGGAACTGCCAAGTGCCCAGCAGCCACCTCAGCAGAATGAGTTGAACTGGAGCTGTCCTCACCACTCACTGTATAGGTGCCACAGGTTGAAACTGCGTTGGGTTCAAAAATGAAGGAACTTCATCATCTGCTATACTGGACAGCTCTAAGATTATGTTGTTGTTGTTTTTCTAATTAAATAGTTAACTGACATAAATGTAAAATCAATGGAAAAACACAGAAGTATTTTAAGACCCTTCCAAAAGACAGCAGTTCTCTGGTTAAGATCTTATTTCCATCAGGTTTTCATACCCTCATAACATATTTGCTGCCAGTTTCGATTTACTTTATGTGAAAACCTGTCTGTGAAATAAAAATCACCATTGTAAAGAGTCAAAGTAAAGAAGCAGTCATACTGAAAGTTTTATGAGTAGTGTTTTAATTCAGAATCAAAAATGGATTAACAACCCTACACTTTATTAGGTTTAATCTAAATACCTGCTCCTTGTATTTGTGTACTGGGAGGTATTTATACTATCTATTCAGCACTATGCTAACCATCAGGCTGACTATTCCCCGCAGCTCTGCTGACTCAAAATAATGACTTGTAGGGGAGCTCTAATGACAGAACAAGGGGCAATTATAGACACAGCACGCGCCTTGGAATAACTGTGTGATGTATTTTGCGCAGTTGATTGACCTCATGTTCAAGTTCATTTGTGATCCGCTGCTGTAGATCTGGCCTATGCCTGAAGGTATATGGCTTGTTAATCTCAATATAAGAAGACAGAACAGATTAGATCACATCAGATTGTTCAGAAAAAAGCAAAACAGCTCCAGTGCTGGGGCGATAAATGATAGCAAGGAGATGAGGCTCTGCAAGCAAATATTCATTTGCTTACAGACAGGACCACAAGAGGTGCTAAGAGCAGATTATTCAGGCACTTTTAACATTGATCTTCGTGTATAGAAAAAGTGTCATTTTTTCTTAGACATTTGAAAAGACTGCTATTATGAATTCTGAACAGCCAGACTAAACAACTTATAAAGGAAAGAAGTTCTTCTGAGAATCTACCAAAAGCAAAACCTATCAGACTACCTCTCCATGTTCTCTCTGAAATAAAGCCCTGCTGTGATATAAGTCACTGCTCAAGTCAGAAGACCATTTTCTGGTAACTTCTGATAACTTGTTTGTAATCCCAAAGCCAATATTTATTCCTAAAGAAGAGAGAAACTGTAGGTGGTTTCTACCATCATTATTTATATTAATATTATCATCAAATCAACTACAGCCATCTAGCATTACTATGAAAGAAAAAAAAAGAGTTAATGACAGTGCGCATTACCTTACAAAACACCAGGCACCAGCTACACTGAAGCATCTTCCCCAGAAATAAGGCTTTAATTCTCAACTGGTTCAAAACTGGTGCTCTTGTCCCTGGAGCCTGTTTAAATGCAGTCCCACTCACCTGCCCATCTAAAACTGTTGTTAGTGTGGACATTCATTTTCAATATAAATCTAGGAAAAACTATACCAGCAATAGTGTTACAAGTGTGTGTATAAGGAAGGACACAAACCTGGACTATGCAAATACAAACGTGCTTCTAAACTATTTATCCCCAAAGTATCCCCTGATACACATGCTTATGCAAATTTATGCCGAGTGCTGTTTTTTTATTGTTGGTGGGTTTTTTTAAAACACTTTTCTGTCAATGTGAAAAATTCTTACAAGTTAGCATTTCGTACCTACTCACTTTGAGATCTCTTTATAATGCCAGCATTACATGAAATGGTCTCCTCACAAACCAGAGCCTAGGACAAAGCAAAATCAAACCCTAAGAGAAAGAGCCAGGTCTTCAAAAACTCACATTGAGAAACACCAAACTATATGCACAACACAGTTTAGGTATCTTTAAATACAGGTGATGCTTGACTATTTAGTAATCTCTGCACATTGTCCCAGACAGCAGAGCACCCAAATGGTAGTGGATATTCCCAGACAAAGAACTTGTATCCAAATATGAACAAACAATACACATGCTTAACTTAAATAAAGGTAGGAAGGGTGAAGAACAGATCACTGATAGGGAGAAAAAGATATCTCTCTCCTTGGAGTTTTAAGTTACAGGGCATATTCTTGCATTAACTGAAACATTAGAAGTGTGAGATACTTGCCTTTGTTCTTTGCATCTACTTTTATTATAGGTATTCCCATGGATTTTGCTCTGCTACTTGAAAGCGTGTTTACGACTGATGCGACACTTGCGAGCCAAGTCTTCAATATTTATTTGAACAGCAGGTAATAGCCTCCCCTGAATTTTCCCCCAGATTTACACCAACTGTTCAAGATGAATATTTAACGATTAAAGGATCCGTGCTGCAGAACTGAATCAGCTATCTGGAAAGGAATGTTAGACACAGGAGCTACTGATCAGCAGCATTCTAAAACCTGTGATATTAAGTATTTTTATTAGCTGACATGACATTTTACAAATCAAAAGAACTAGAAATGATGTATTACTGTTAGATAAGCTAATGAAAATTAACAGCCCTGCTAATTCAAATCAAATTCAGATCAATGACTTCAACACGAGAAGTTACAGCTTCCATTTAAGGATACAACTCAAACCAAGGCTTTAGCATAGCAAATTTACTACAAATAAACTACTTTAAAATAAAACTCAGATTATACACACAAAAAGTCCCACAAATAAGGGAAGTAATGACAAGTTGAAGATGTTCTATGCCTGAAATCAGGCATTGCTATAGCAATGCACAGTTAAGAGTCCGTAGTCTTACTGCAAAACTTTCATTGATCTATGGGAACAGAATCAAGCCATAAATCATTCGAGAAGTCCTCTGCACAAGAGGGGCAATAAATGCAACCTATTATTAATTACTGAAGAACATTACCATCTACTAAGATACATTTTTTATCTGATAAATTCTTACTGTATTTTTTAATAGCAAGATTCATTTATTGACTTGTATAGTATCACTTACACAGATAAACTGTACAAATACTGCAATGTGAGACTAGCTTTCTTTCTTTCCCTATCAGAGAATGTCAGTGATGCAATTTCTCCTATTGTAAAGGTCAATATCTGATTACAATCTGAGTTTGAAACAAATAATTTAATGAGATATATCCTAAAGACATAAAATCTTCTCTGCCTCTGCTGGGCTGCTTTTTTTCCTTTATCTGACACACTGCAATGTGTTAGCCAAAATGACCTTTCTTCCCATTAATGAGGATAAGATCTCAAGATGTCTGACTTACTTAGCATGAGATCACATCAACACTGGCTGAAGATTAATGTGTAGCAATGTCTCCTGTGCTTTGCTAAAGACATCTGACTTTGGTCAATTTTATTCTTTTACTTACAAGACCAATGAGGTTCTTCTTAGGAGCTCTTCCTTGAAAATTCAGAGACAGGATAAAAATAAATAGAGTGCAAAAGCATCTACTAAACTTGCATTTTAGAAGCCTAGATATACTTGCATATGCCGGTTGCAACATGGATTATTTAGGTGTCTTTCACTCCTCCAGATGACCAAATCTCTGCTTTTTCCATCTACTTCCCCAAAATTAATGTAAGGATGCAGTAGTGTCAATTTTGTACTTAAATATCAATGTCTATTTCAGAAAGGTAAGAAGCATAATGAACTTTTATTGTTATTTTTGTATATATTTACTCCACTAAATGCTTATACACATCAATATATCCAATGAAAAGGAACTGTAAAAAAAGGCTCACAAATGGAAAACATCGTACCAAATGATCTAAGGAGTTACTACACTCAAGATACAAAGGCAAAATAAGAAACACTATAACCATACTGTTGAAATATAGCACTGTATGGGCTCCACTGGGAGCTTCAGTGAAGCTGAACCTTGGGAGAACTTTTTCCCCAATAGGTGAACAATTTATTCAAATTATATTTCAAAATATCTTCAATTGTCAAGAATGAGTGGACTGAAACACTTTACACCAGACCACAATGGAAACTCCAGTTGCTTCTGCTGTTCTCTGTTTCAATGGAAGACTGAAATGTCCAATTTGATGGCAAAACATAAAACAGATTAGAGGAAGACATTTAATCATAGAAGGCTTGAGTCAGAAAAAGATGAAGAGGTTGAAGATGCCTGCACTGGTACAGGTTGCCCAGAGAATCTGTGGATGCCCCCTCCCTGGAGGTGCTCAAGACATGTCCCCAGCTCTGCGGCACCTTGCCATCCCACAGACCGAGAGCACCAGGGTTGAAGACAGAGGGAGGTGGACACTAACACACTGGCATTACCGCCACTGGAGACACTAAAATGTCCCTTTCCTTCTTGGCAGCTCCATGTCCCAAAGGAAATGCAAAACACAACTATATTTTTTCCCCACCTCCTCTCAGTCCCCTAGTTTTCTCTCTAACAGCTTGGACAAGATTACAGTAAGATGACTTCTTCTGAGACCGGAGAAAATGAATTTGCTCACTGATCATTTAGTGCACGTAATTAGTCACAACTGCTGTAACAGGGGTGGAGGGAGACAGAGAATGATAGAGAAAGCAGATTAAAGAAACAAACCATAACACTCCTCATAAAGTCCTTGGAAGAGTCAGAACCTTTTCAATATTATAATTGCCTATGTGAATTTTTATTTCCAGTGGCTTAACAACAGTAATTTAAATAGGAAATAGTTGAATATATAATTGCTTTTTCATTTTACATGCGCTATAGTTCATTAAAATAAAACACCTACTTGGCTGGACATCCCGTACTTAACAGTGATTTTTATAGCACATCTAGATGTTGATAAATGAAGTTGACACAAACTGACTGAGCAAACATTCCAAAATCAAATCAGATATTAGCTTCTTTAATTAGTGAGAAAGTAGAAAGTAAAAGTTAAACTAAAACGGGTAGAAAACATTATATGTTGAAATGTTGCTTAAATAGGTAAAAATAATCCAGACAGTGTTTTCAGACACTTAACTCAGGCAGCTAGCTCCTCCAAGATTTGAAAATCTAACCCTTTTTAGTACAACCAGCAGGTCTAGTAAATTCTTCTCAGTTCCTTCAGCAAATGAAACCTTGCACTAAATGGTGAGGGGGCAATACTGAAACCCTTTCAATTAAGAATGCAAAACACCAGCTCAGTTAAATAAATGGAAGTAAACACACTACCAGTATCAGTGTGGCCAAGATGTACTTGAACACAGATTTAAATGAGAGTAGCTTGAAACTGAAGGAGGAGAACATACCTGAAAGTCTTCATTTTGAGAGCTGAGCTAAGCTCCTTCACAGAAGCAGGTAACTGCAAGCAGGGTCTCCATTAACAGCTGTGCAGAAAAGAAAAAAAAAAAAAAAAAAAGAGAGAGATGACAACAGCAAGGGTCTTGAAACAAAAAAGGGAGCTTTGCCCCCTGCTATGTCAGGACAGCATCTTTTTTCCTTTCTTGGTGAAAAAGCAGAATATCAGAGAGATGGGATTCAGTAGCCTATTTCGTCTACAGAAACCCAAACTGAATATTTCCTCTGATCAAAAAGCAATGACGATATTTAAACAGAAAAGTTTATAGAGTGTGTAGATTACAATGTCTTATATTCAGGAAGCAGATTATTATCTTCTGCAATCTACTACTGTGGAGAGACCAACAAATTTAAAATCTTTCTCAGGTCTTGGAAGGGCAACTGAATTCCTTTCCTCTTCCCTCTCCCACAAGCCATCTTTGGTACCTGGTTCTTTTCCCTTCAGGTAGGGTTTTCATGCTCCCTGAGGAAGAAGGGATGGCTCCATGTAACATACTTGCCTACACCTGCTCCTTTTCCTCAAAGCTCTGTACAGCATCCCATAGAGCAGCAATGTAAAAACCAGCTCCTGCCTGTGCTCTAGCAGCTCACCATGGTCTGCAACACCATATGTGGAGGAAAACTTACAGGAACACAAATGCTGCCACATTAGGTATTTCCTGAAGTGTCCCGAAGGAGATTCTTAAGAAAGGTTTAGGCCTCATTCAGGTAGACAAGTCCCCTTTAACACCCTAGCCATTTAATGCTACGACCTCAGTTTTGCACATGGCACAGAGGCTTGTACTTAACTGTTTAAAAGATTTCCTTCCAGACCATCTTCCTTTTCTGAAATGAAAGCCTTTGGCTTTTCGTTGCCCCCACTGTAAGGTATCCATGTTGATTTGTTTCATTCGTATGAGTAGATCAGACACCTGAATAATTAAAATGGGATTTGCTCTTTGTAACAAGCAAAACAGTAGCTCAGCCTGGTCATGCTTTTACCATTAAAGAACAAAACAAACAAATAAAAAGAAAAGAAAGAAAAAAAAGTAGGTTATGGTCTTGTATAAACAAAACAAAAATACAAGCTGATATCAAAATGCATACCTAGAACTTCTTATTAAGGCATATAGTAACACTATAGTTATATTGGTGGAAGATGATGTTTCAATTTCAGTTTAGATGCCAACAGAAGAGATCTGTGCACAAAGTCTGACAGTCTCAACATTTTACAATTTTTTCCCATTATCATTACTTCACCAGTGATCTGACAGACCACTGACATTCACTGTCATGGCTTACTAACCAGGATATTGGGAGGGCGGGAGGCTTGCAGTAGGTCTTGTCTTTTTCTCCCAGAGAAGAAGCGGCAGAAAAAGGCAGGTTTTCCTAACACTCAGGCTTCTGTAAAGCAATAGATTTGTTCAAATGTGGAGTGATGCATGGGTTCAGATCCCCTCAGGGAAATAATCATTACAGAGGTGGGATATACACTGACATCTGAAAATAACACGACGGTGGTGTCAGATGCAGCCCCTCTTTCTGAAATCCGCCCCTGGTGTGACTGCAAGAAAAAAAAACCATTCAGATCCTCAAAGACCTCTCTCCTGAGCTAAAGAAAATCTCCATTATCATTTGGCAGCAAGAGATTTGACATCCTCTCTGCATGCTCCTGCTGCTGGAAGGCATGAACATTAGACCTGCAAGCAAAACACATGTATGTAGAAAACCAGTAGCAAAAAGAGCACCAAGAAGAGAAGTTGCTATCTTTTCACTAAAAATTCAGTGGCCTATTTTGATTTATCAATGGAAAATTGCATTTAAAAATTCAGGGGGAAACTCCAATCCTTTCTTAATTAATGCATCCCTGTAGTTTCCCTGCAAGGTAGCCAACTTCATTTGTTGTTTCAAAGAATGACTGGATGAGTGTTAAAAGGCAGAGGGTATTATCAGGGCAGTGACCTCTCTGATGCTTTATAGATCCACAACAAAGCAGCTTTATTGATATGATTTTAAAGAGCTCTCTGAGGCACAAAATGCCATTGCTGTAGGAATAAATAGCAGACATCCCCTTGAGAACAACAGATGGCATCCAAGGTGACTTATCTCCCAAACAGGTAAGCACTCACTTTCACTTATTTGTAAATAGCCATCATTTATCCTGGTTTGTTCAGCAGCTCCCAGTGGTGTCACCTGCATCAATGACTAAAAGGAATAGATGGCAAAAATAAAATGTAAAAGTGCAAGTTTAACTTCTTTTGCCCCTCAGCAAATCTGAGCCCTGAAGCGCAACATAAAGAAACCTGTGAAAATAAAAAGTAATGGTTCTCTTGATAAAAATTATGTATTTCAGTAGATTCTGAATTCAGCATAGGGGAATAGCGATATCCTTTTTTCTTGCTGCAATTCTAGTAAAAAAGAACTTACCTCACTGAAACATCTGGGTAAAAACAAGTTTTGTAACTAGCATGGATATCAAGAATGAGCATTAATAGCTTAGGCAGAGATGCACAGCTGCACATTGCTTATTAAAATGCTTTATCATTCATTAAGGCCCACTGGCAGAATCAGAAGAGCTGGAAGACTTTCCAGGCTGTTCTTTGAAAATGTTTCACAACCAGCAGTAGAAGCAACTCAATTAAAGAGATAACATTTCTCATTCTACCACAAAACAAACAAACAAGCAAACCAAAACACACAAAGACAGACCTCCCTGACAGGCACGTCCCAAGCTCAGCTCATCAGACCAGACTGCAGAACGTTTTGGTCTCTGGAAGAGAAGTATCTACACTGGCGTTTCAGTCTGGTCAGCAGCACTCTTTGGAAGCAAATCCCTCCACTGTGCCTCTAAGCACACATTGGTTCACACCATGCTTGGACTTGCAGCACTGAGATGGGGATTTGTCCTCAGAAGTGGCTGAAGAGAAGCTGCTCACAGACAGCATACCAAGCACACTCAGCTAGTAAGAGCCACATGTCCTCTTAGTCCACAGGGCCAGAACAAATGTACACTAACATAAGCTGCTCCCCACTCCTACCACATCCCTAGCACCAACTCTTCTGCTCTGCAGGTCTGCTCCACCTGCACCATGCTGCTCATGCACATATCTCCAAAGGCAGGGGCTCAGGACTGAAGGATCCCACCCTAAGCTATTGACCTGCAGTAGCATTTTCCACAGAACTCAACATTTCTCCAAAGAACTCAACAACACTCCTTTTCTTGCTCGTCCTGGTTCAGACCCGGTCCAGTCCAGGTGCTTGGTCTGTATTTAGATTCTAGGATAGCTCTGTAACAACCTCTCCAAGGTCCAAAATGAGATGAATCAGTTCTCAGATATTCAGCACCAGCCAGAATTTGCAATTATCAAACCTGTAGGCCACTACATTTTTGGAAAACAGAAGTACTCTTGCAAATTAGCAAAACACTTTTCTACCTGAGGAATCAACTAGCAACTGCATTTCAATGCTTAGTTATTTTCTGTTTTCACACCTTGAGGCTTGACAACGCAGGACAAAGCGTGAACTGGCATAAGAGTTCTCCTCCTAAAAGCCTTGAATAAGAATCACAGGTAGAAAGGCAGCGGAAAGGGTTGTGACTGTTCAGTTCAATTTTGCAAACCACAAAGATTCAGCTGCCTCCAATTACAAACAATTTTGAATCTGTGCTCCCATTCCTACAACTCATAGAAGTTTAGGGTAAAGTTGTAGCAGTGGGATCACATACCTTTCATAACCTCAGCCCACTAAAGCAAGCCTATTTATGCCAAGTTTTGCATTCAGGTTGCATCACTGGAAGGAATGAGAACGGAAATAGATTTGGTTTCTACTCCCATTAGAGGACTCTATAGAAAAGCTCTATCACAATTCTATCCCGTGGTCATGGGAAAACACACAAAGCACTAACCAAGGAGGGAAAAGCTACACCAAGCAGGCAGAATATATTGTGCTGTCTATATGTGAGCATCACTAAAACATATAACAGCAACACCAGACCCACAAACAAATACCTCCTTACCATGCTACGCTGTTAGCATCCCATCGACTTCCCTTACCCTCGACTATACTTTAACTTGACGACTACTGCTGAAGTTCACTGTTAATTGCCCTATTTCTAGTATACAAAAAGCCCGTTTCTAATTTATTTCTGAGGAAGTGCATCAGGAAAAAAATCCCCTTTTAAAATGAAGAGAAGTCTTGGCAGCGTTGAGCACTTGCTGTGAAGTAACACAAGACATCCTTCGAGAGCTGAGTATTGCCCTCAGACTAATGCCCCAACCAGCAGCGACAAGCATTTGAAAGAAGTGTCATCCAGCTGGCAACACTGCCATGATGCTGCTAAGTCATGCTCAAATTCAGGCCACTCTTTTCACTGCTTTTCGTACAATTTCTGAACAGTGGGGGAGTAGGAAAGCGTCCACGAACAAAAGAAGGAATGACAGAAGAGATTTACTTTTCCTTAAATTGTTAAAGAGAGCTGAAAAATGCCTATAGCTTACTGATATTAAGATGTATTTTGGCAATAGGTTTCCATACTGTGCATGATGCCTCCTTCCATCCTCCAAAAATCCTATTTATGAAATATTAGCATTCAAATACATCTGTCAAAACGATTGCTGATGCGGTATAGAAGGGCTACATTATCATCTGCTCTGCAGTTTGCCTCAGAGCAATCTTGACTCAGATATTTACATAACCAAAGATTATGACATCTTTTCCAGCCCTTTTGATGTGTCTGTCAGCAAGATGTCAGTGGAATCAGATTAATTCCAGCTAGATTTTTTCCTGATACCCAAGAATAGCTGTGAGGCATGAAGCAGTCATTTCAACAGGCAGTAAGTTTGTTTTCCAAAAAAAACAAAAACAAAACCAACCCTGACAAATCATCTGAAGCAGCAAACACTTACACACAAGAGCATCACATAGGTTGATTTATTACCCTGGAAGCCCGAGATGTGGAGGATGTGAAGTCAAGTCTGACTATTGACAGAAGGATCTTTAAGAGTTTGAAAGTACTAAAACATCCCCCATGTCCAAAAAATTACACATGATAGAAGGACACAGAACCGGCCACCACCAAGGTTGATCTTCCCAAAGACTCCTTCCCCATGCTGCTGAGTCTTGTCCAAGTTCACGGGTTACACAACTCAGCATCTCCACAAAGCTCCCCCGGCACCTCACAACCACTTGGCTTAACGCTCTCATTCCTCCCCAGGAAGAAGAACACAACAGAGCTTGACGCTGATGAAAACTGTCTTCCAGCTCTCCACAACCGATTCCGATGACAAAATGGGCACAGACACTTGTGCTTTGTCAACATTAAGGCTGCTTTATGCTATTACTAAAGAAACTATACTAGGTGATAAAAGAGAAGAATACTCTCATAAAGGTCAATATGCAAGGACAGAATAAACAGGTGTAAAATAATTCAGTACTAGGACCTTACAGCATAAAACCCCAATAGTATTTACAGAGAATAATGTCTGTGTATAGATTGATGCTGAAGGAGAGGAAAGGATTATTGAGCAGATGATACAGAAGAGTCAAAAAGGACAGAGTAAATGACAGAACAGAAGAAGAAATGGAGTTTAAAAAAGGAAATTGGGAACTTAGACATCAACAGAAGAAAAAAACAATAACCAACAGCAATGCAGCAGGTGAACTAGCATGGAGCTAGATGCAAATCCCATACCAGGATGTGGTGGTTTAACCCAGCCGGCAGCTAGACACCACACAGCCGTTCGCTCACCTTCCCCCCTCCTCTGGGATGGGGGAGAGAAACGGGAAAGTGAAGCCTGTGGGTTGAGATAAAGACAGCTTATTAAGATAGGAAATAATAATAATAATAATAATAATATGTACAAACAAGTGATGCACAATGCAATTGCTCACCACCCACTGACCGATGCCCAGCCCAGCCCCAAGCAGCCAGCCCCCCCCACCCCGGCTAGCCACCCCTATACATTGTTCAGCATGACCCCATAAGGTATGGAATACCCCTTTGGCCAGTTGGGGTCAGCTGTCCTGGGGCTGTCCCCTCCCAGCTCTTGCTGCACCCCCAGCCTGCCCGCTGGCAGGACAGAGCGAGGAGCTGAAAAGTCCTTGGCTTGGTGTAAGCACTGCTCTGCAGCAATTAAAACATCAGCATGTTATCAGCACTCTTCTCATCCTAATCCAAAACATAGCACCCTACCAGCTACTAGGAGGAAAAATAACTCTGTCCTAACTGAAACCAGGACACAGGACTATAGGGGAGAACAAAAGCAGCGCCAGGGAACTTGTGGGAATTTCTGCAAGCCTTTCTCTCACTTCCTCCTGCTGAAAGATGAGCAAAGCATGTGCCCACTACTACCAATGGCTGGAAACAAAAGAGAAGTAGTGGAGATAAATTTAGCTCAAAAACATTCGCATAGTTGAGCCTTATAATCCCAAATCTTTTTTATTTCCCAGATTTTTTTGCAAAACTGGAAATTATTCCAAAAACATGCCCTGTTTGCCTATTGTTTTACATTGTTAGGAATAAGTTAATTAGTAGTGACACACAGTGATACAATTTATCCGCTGAGACCTTATTTGTTTGTCCATTTACAAACATACCATACAACAGATAAAGCTCTAAGTCTACAAAGGCCCAATTTAAATATCATCGCAAGCATTCCTGCCCTCAGAATACAGTAACTACTGTCATTACCAATCACTTGTTGGCTCAGCTGTCAGGTTTAAATCCTCCTCCATAATTTTAAAGCTTTTCTCTCCAGTGTGCCAGCAGCTGACATTATATCATGTGTACAGATGAAAGACAAAAGGTATCTGACTGATATTAAATGATGTCACTCAGCTAGGGCTGGGAGGATGCCAACTGGTCAAATTCTTCCAAATCTTTGAACAGATGCTGTGGATATTCCAGTTATTATTTCAATTTCACACCCTTCCTATCTAGGCTGACAGCTGGTTTTGACAGTCTGCTCTCTTCTTCTCAGCTCTCACATCAACCTCAGACACCTAATAACTGGGTTAGAGCTTAAACAATAGTGATTAGACCAGGTGGAGGAGGAAGCATGGTGGCAATAAAAATTAAGATGCTTCAGTAAACCTTCAAACTCTGGCCACTTCAGCTGAAAGCAACTTTACCAGAACTCATCCAGCAAGACAAAATCATTCAAAGGAGAGAAATAGAAATTTTACAAAGGCATTGGTGTATCTTGTTGGTTTTCTTTAATGATACTAGACTAATTTCTGTGAAGGAGCATGACTGACCAGACTTCAGGTCTCAGGATTTAGATGTGTCAACCATGGGCTGACAGGTCAGGTGCACAACCTTCTTGGCAGCTCTCATTGTGAAAATATCCTACACCCTCCAAGTAATTTGATGAAATTTAGTGCTCATTGAAACAGCGAAGCCCCTTGCTTCTCAAATCACTTTAACACAGCATCAAATAAATAATCCGAAGAAAGAACTGAGGATCAGACCCCATCACATTTAAGTATGTCAAGTAGTACTGTATGCTGTCAACACAAGAATCCAGCCCAATGCAGAGTGTGCTCTCTTCCACAGTAAGGAGAGCCATAATAACTGCAATGCATTTCTGCCATCTGTTAAATAATTCATTCAAACAAGAACTGCAGATGTATTTTTTTACAGAAATGTTGGCTGTATATTTAAAAGGTAACCTCTACAATCCTCACATTCATAATTAGGTTTGTGGGTAGACTGAAGAATAGAATTCCATTTGCAGAAAAGCTCAACAGATGGTATTGTGCGTTAAAGTAGAAGCATGTGAAAACTATTTGAACAAATGGCAGATGTGTCTGTCAGCCTTCTTCTGTGCCATTAAAATAAAGATTGGCATTTAGGCCAGTTTTCAGACTACAAAAAATTCACAAAAATCCTCTGAAGCTTATGCTGGCTAAGGACCTTTGCAGGCCTACAGATAACCAGTAAGGAGAATAATAATAATAATAATAATAATAATAATAATAATAATAATAATAATAATAATAATAATAAAAGGTAGCATGGAATTTGCATGGCATCCAGGTTTGTCTCTTTATCCAGTCCCACCTTCAGATTGTTTCCAGAGGTCCCTCTAAGCATACAGAAGAGATGGCACCTGGGTGGATTTCAGGCAACAGCACGTGGCTGGCTGGCTATTTGCGGGTTTTTCCCCTTATAAATGCTGAACATACTGCCAAGCCCATCAAGAATTTGCTTCAAGTAGCAGTGCCTGCTATCTAGGTCAGTCTGTAAGTGCTTTGGTTTAATACAAATCATACAAAGGATGCAGAAGAGAAATTGTGCAGTATAGAAAAGGTTCACAAGAGCTCAAGATTCAAGGTTTGTAAGAGCTCAAGGGTCTGCATTTCACCACCTGAGGTTTACATTTTCCTACATACTACTTATTGGTGATGCAGCCTTTCTATTTTATATATATATTATTTTTTTCCATGGGAAAAGCAATGAACTGCTCTGTGTCATTGTCTGTGTAACTGGGAACCACTGCAACAAGTTAGTAACTAAATACATACAGTTACTATTCATAAACTTTCCACCAGGAGCCAATACCTGCTACTACTGAAACAAGATGGGAGTTTTGCCATTAGTATAGCCAAGTTGGGAGAGTATTTGCTGAGCGAGCAACAATAAAAAATTGTACAGTTACTAGAGAAAATATTGCTTAAGAAATACACATAATAAATAGAACAATCTGTTTTACTTTGAAGCTCTTAGTTCATTTTATTTTTAGGAATACTTTTGAAAGAGTCAAATCCTCTCTAAGAAGCAACTGCCCAAGGCAATAAAACACATCAATATTTTGATGATAAAAAATCCATAGTTTTACATTTAAAGTTAATTCTTAACTAAGGCTTATCTTAGGCTTTCGTTTACCCAGAACACAAGAACTATCTTCCCTGGGGAAGAAGGGAAAGCCTACTAGCTACTTCTGATTAGCAAGGAATCAAAGCTCAGCTTAGGCGTTAACGCCTCGGGAATCACCTGGTCCCAGCTCTGGCTGCCCTGCAATCCAGCGCTGAGTCTACAGCGTCACTGACTTCCTTACCGGGAGGTAACCCTGTACGTCTCTCTCATTCTGATGCCTTCTGTTACTATGACGTATCTTGCCTAGACTTAAAATTAGAAAGTACCCTCAGAGCCAGCATTTGTGAACTTTTTCTCATTGTGCACACTGGCTTTGAACAATAGGGATGTGCATTTGTCCAAACTCAGTGCCAGAGGCAAGAGCCTGGCTGCCTCCTGGAGAGCTGGATATACTGCTACTGCACGGTGCTTAAACCCAGGTAATCCCATTACACACGTGAGGAGCTGTAAGAGCTTCCTGAGCAGTCCTGTTCTTTCAGAGCTCTGCAGTCTGTGGAAGGATAGACGGCCAGTGACAGTGTCTTCAGGCACACAGAACCTCCTTCTCTGTGCCACAGGAAAGCACACGCGGACCAACAAGGAGAACCCAGTCCCTTGGGCATAATGCAGCATCGTGTGAAAAATAACTACCTCTTCACCCCCAGAGCTGGTGCAGTTTGGAGGTATATTGGTATAATGCTCTCTGCTTGTGCAAGACACTGCGAAGGAATTCTCTCTTTTTGAGTAAATCCCTTTATCAAAGAGAGCTCAGATGGATTCCCCAACTTCCTGAGATGGCTTTATGCAGACAGCCCATCTAATAACCGATAGTGTGCTGTGTTGTGCATCTTCTGAACTTTTGGCAGACAGTTGCTGCAAACTTCTCATTTATTTCATGGCATCTTCCCATTTTCCTGCAATTATACTTATTGGAGGTGAAATATGGAATAACCACTTTCTTTTTTGGAGCTTTTGATCTTCAATTTTCCATAAAACGCTTATTTTCTACTTTCAAGCCCAACTAGTTCAGGGAGGAGCATTGAATTCTGGAGATAACTGGGCTCTTGCTCTAAAGACCTAATTCTTTCCCAGCAAGTAGCAAAGAAAAAGGATGCACGGGTGTGCCTATTAAGATAGATCACAACATTAAGGTAAGTCTTTATCTAAAAATGGAAGATAGAGAGCTTGCAAATTTGCCTGTAATCCATACACTCTGTCACTGAGAGCAAGCTTTCTGTTGTGCTTATATCTCTTCTAAATTTGTCATGAAGCAAATTACAGGTAAATGCAACAATCCAAAGATCTCATCAAAATTATTTTGCACTAACTTAAGTGTTGGGGTTGTTTACGTCAGGTAATTCTGTGACAAAACGTACAGGACCAACACAAAGCTCTAAATGAACACTGACAACTAACCAGGCACACAACAATTTCAGAAGTACACTACAGGGCTTTCAATTTTATTGTTGGTTTTTGTTTTCATTTTTATATACAGTGGACAAAAAGCAAGGAAATGTGCTGAGAATACCTTCGAAGACAAGAAGCTCCAGTAGTTCCAGCTGGTCCGCTACATGGCAGTGTGTGCTCTACTTTGAATATACTGGCCCAATAGCAAGGGCGCAATACTATCTACTATTAGTACGGCTTTGCAAGGAAAAGAGTTATTCAAGCAAAGAAAAAGACTATTTTCAAACTGTACATTCTCAGATTGATTTCTCTTCGTAACTCACCTTAAAACAATTTCCTGTGAAATGGGTAATACCAGGATTTAAAATTCAAATTGAAGAAGAATGAAATACCATTAGCTAAGTAAGAGCAAAGGAAGTATTTTCAGGAATGAGTTTGGAATGGCTGGAAGAAGAGATTAAACCTTGCTGTTAACCCCACTTTATATGTTGAAAAATCTATCTGAAACAATGGCACAACTGTACAGAATCTACAACTAGATACTGCATGGCTAGGAAAAACAAGGGAGTGTTTTCTTCAAATGATAACAACACTAGGTTAACACTGTAACCATAATATTTAAAAAAAGATGAACAACCTGAACACCCACCAAGGGGTGGTACAGCACCATCTGAGGGTGGCAAGGCTAACAGGAGCATCTGCACTACTCTGAGAAGTGCTGCCGATTCAGGAGCACATCTGAAATGCTCGTATAGATCCTGTGAGGAGAGGTCGAGGACACTCAGGCTGTCTGGTCTGGAGGCAAGGAGGCCAAGAGGTGCCCTCGTCACTCTCCACAACTCCCTGAGGAGGGGAAGCACAGAAGAGGTGCCGGACTCTTCTCCTTGGGAACCGAAGGCAGGATGCAGGGCACAGCACCGAGCTGTGCCAGGGGAGGGGCAGACTGGACATCTGGGAAAATTTCTGTACCCTCAGGGTGGTCAAACACTGCAACAGGCTTCCTAGTGAGGTGGTTGATGCCCCCTGCCTGTCAGTGTTCAGAGACATTCGGGCAGTGCCCTCACTGATATGCTCTAACTTTTGGTTAGCCCAGAAGTGGTAAGGCAGTTGTACTCAATGACCTTTGAAGGTCCCTTCCTACTAAGCTATTTTAAATCCTGCAACACACAGCTCCTAAGAAGTCCATGTTTGCAAATTCTGAGACCTTGGGCCTCATCCAAACTTTGGCTTGCACAACAAACTAGTAGAGAAACATGCACTTATTTGATCTTTTTTCTATATCTAGTAAGTCTTATCCAGCTTCCCATGAACAGCCAAAATATGATCAGGAACAGGTTGCGCCTAACTGCAGTGATTCCTAAGTCCCAGTTCTCTGTATTTCCTTCAAGCCTCCTTTTCTTCCTATAACGTTTGAGCCGTGAAAGCAAAGACAGAGGCATGGTATCTGGGGATATTCCCATCAAAAAGGCATTTCCTACCACCTGAACCAGACGGGCCTTTTGCAACACCAGAACACTGAAAAAGCAAGAACACAGCAGAAAATTCATCTTAGAGATAGCTTATCCTCTTTGTCCACCCTAAACAGATGTGTCTCCTTCACACAGTATCAAGCACTGAGATATGTTATTAAGGGGAGAATGCAATGTAGAAAAAATAATGTTCTGATCCAAACAGTTCAACAGGCAGCTGAGAATTAAGCAGCTTTTCTACCAAGCCAAATGACCACATCAATCCTGTATTGACAGCCATCAGCTACAGGGTCAGGTAATGTGGGCTGGACAGCTCTAAATGGAGTTCATGGGAAGACCAGCAGGAGAAGAGCCCCTGACAAACACAGAAGCACCAACACACACCCTCACAAGGGAAATCTACACTGCCAGTGCTTGGGTGGGCTAGGGGATTTGTTTAAAAGAGTATTACACTCCTCATTGCTATCAATCTTCTTTTCATTTCTGTTAAATTCACCCCAATGAAAGAATAAATGAAACAACAACAACAAAAAAAAACCTGCTTGCCTCCTACTGATCAAACTCCTGTGTGTTATCTCAGGTGAAACTGTTTTTTGGAAAATATTTATACTCCCCATTTCTAAAGTACATTACATTTAGAGCATCACACTTAATAAATCATCCTTTTAAATCTTTTACAAGTATAAAATCCTACTCAACTATTCGTGGCATTATTTATCTGCTGAAATGGAACTTAAATCACCACCTTTACACCTGTGCAGCATGCTACAATGATGTACTGCACACTGACAATGTTTGGTTTTGATGCTGTTTTTTATACTAAAGCCTACATTACACTGGTTATTGATCCAGTGAAAAGCATGATTGATTTCCTACTTGGCTTTGCCTTTGCCATTAAACAAAGTAAGCCCCAGCAAATGGCTCTCTTTGTAAGGTGTCCTAGTACATGAAAATCAGTGCCTGCTGCTTAATTGCTGACAGATGGCTAAATTCTGAATACAAGATATTAGGGAGGTAGGATAAATACACTGGAGAGTTGACGTGTATTAGATGCAAACTTAATACACGTTCTGAAAAAGTTAAAGCTTCTAACATGAAATATTTTGAGCAATTTTTATCTTCCTAATTTTCAATTTGCTGTATTTAATCATTCCTAGACACAGATTTTTAAGACCTTCTGGTATATGACATAATAGCAATTGGGCTGTTTACAAATTTTAATCCTTTGACACCAAATAGCCCTTCAGTTTGTCTGCATGAATGTAGGCTGGAAATGGAAACTTGACACCTAGAAAATTGTTTGCTGGGAAAAAAAGACTTCACTGATGATGTGCACAGAACACTGGAATATTTCCACCAGGTCATTAAGTTTTCATCAAGGATCTAGCTGCCTACTTGAGAAAGTGAAAAAAAGTTAGTGAAATTACAACAAAAATGAAAGCAGTAACAGGAGAGTTCTTCAATTACATTTCTGTACTATCATTAACTTTCTACCACAGCTCTGAAAACCAATAAATAAATAAATAGGAACAACAAGCAACAACCATCTTTCTAACCTGATGTTGCCCTGTACTTTTTTGGGCTGTGACTATAACAGTTCTTTAATACACTGACCAAACCTTGGGAAAATTTCTTTAACCATACCACCTAGTAAATCCTGACACTACATCATCTACTTTTTAAGCTTCTACTTTCCTAAGATTCAAATCTCATTTGTAATCAGTGTGTCCTATACTTTTATAGTAATTACAACACAACGTTTTCATAGCAAACAACATGAGCTACTCTTGACTTACCCTACAACACAAAGAAATTTCAGCTAATGAAGAAAAAGGCAGTTTTTCCAGCAGTTAAATCAACAATTAACTTTTGTATTTTGCAGTTTTATACTTATACATCCATATCAAGACACTGAACATTACTAATTGGGCTTCAAGGAAAACTATGTTGTATAATACTGAATCATTTCTACTTTGTCACTTTATGAGGTTCATGGCAGAGAGAAAGGGACAAAGTCCCTTACTGAAGGCTTCCCTTAAGTAAGCAATCGGGAAGAAAGGAGTGAGCACTGACACTGTATTGGCACGATGGTGGATCCAATCCAATTCCCAGTGTCATATCTAAATTTCCTGCCCCTCACCTCATTTACTTGTCAGTACAGTGCTATCTTGGAGCCACCACAGAACAGCAAAATTTGTCTGAAAGAGAACTAGTCTTGAGTACCTACAAGTACAAAAAGTAGAGCTTATATACTTCACAGAACTGGATGATCTTCAAACAGCTTTTCTTAGACCATACTCTAAGTAGTTCTTTCAGATAGGAAAAAAGTGATGTTGCATGGACCTCTGTCAAGTAACACTCGTTTATTTTAATAAAGACTTCTCGAAGCTTGCAAACCTGCTTTATGTCTTTCTTTATAAAAGGCATTATTCTGCCAGGTGCTTTATCCAGACTCCCACAAGCTAATTATCTGTTCACTTAATGAGTGCAGTAGCTGATCTAGATTTATTGCAGTAGCTAGAAGCATGTGTGAATAAAATACCAGTTCTGTTTGTGATGTGGCAGCTATCTTTGTTTGCAGACTCTTCTAATTCCTTCCAGGTCATTAGGCCCATCTCCAGAATATATTTTACTGTCATTAGAAAAAGTGGTGTAATGACATTATAAAGTCAATGAATATATAATATAAATTCAGAAAAGGTCAAAATAAGATGCAAGCATGTTAATTTGAAGCTGGATTACAGATCAAAGATATCACGAAAATACCTTAGCATGCATCTTGATACAGCACAGGAAGCATCAATAGGTTACACTAACTATGGTTAGAGCAGAATTTCAGCTCATCAGTCATCGCATTAGATCATTTGTTTTATACTAATTGGTGGAGGTTAAAATTTAGGAATAGCTTAGCCATTCACTAGTCTAATCACTGCCTTCCCAATAGCAACACAGTATTTGGATGAAAGCGTGCATGTGTGTGTGTATACACAGTAGGAACAAAAATTAGCAAAAGTTGTGTGTAACTTACCAAACGCAGCATTTGACTACATGGAATTTTATTCCACTTCACTAGTGAACAATCTTTCTAGAGGCAGAAATCCAAACATACTCATTTGCTAAATCTTCTCTTCTGTCTCTTACAAGAACTCTGTTCTTGTTCTGGGTTGAGACAGAAGCCTGGGCTGCTTCAACTGCTTTATTGTGCTGCTCAGTGGACAACCACCTCCATTGCCAACACTGAGTGAGTCATTTGTGATGTATCTGAAGCAGATAATAGTCATAGATACTTCAGACATAATTAGATTCTGCCACTTCAACCATCTAGTTAATGGCAATGATTGTAATTCCAAGGAAGATTTTTGAATACAATGTCACAGAACATCTAAAAAGGTGCAGTTTAACCTAAATATGCAATTGACCACTTATGCTGACAGCCCTAATTGTTCACAAGTGGACACAACTATGTATTAATGTCCTTTCTGCATTGTTCTAAGTCAAAGGATTATCTGACTGGAATCATCATGTTTGAATTTGCAAACTAATTACATCTTTTCCATTTCCTTGTAGGAGTTGTTCCTACAATCTATAAGATTGCCAACATACTCTGAGAAACACTTCAGTCCTTTAGAACAAAAAGACGCTATTCAGTACTGCAAAAAGCAAACCAGGCAGCTTTATACCAAGTGTCACCTTTCAAGAGGAGTCTGGCACCGCACAAGGTGCACGATGCTGCTTTTCACTTCCTGGTAGTCTGGTATGCAGGGTATCATTTATCAAGGTGAAAAGCACAGAGCTAAAATGTGTTTTGCAGATCTGGACATAGACTTCAGCAAGGAGACCTGAAATAAGGAGGATTTGAAGAGGATTATCTATTGAAACTCAAGCTTTTGAACTATGGTTAACATCATAATCACTGGAACTCATTACCCAGAGTGCAATCAGGTGAAATATTTCCTGGTGGCATTTGCATTTCCATCTCTTTTTTTTTTTTTTTATCCCACCCCTCCCTGTTTGGCAGATGTCACCTAGAGCACAGATCTATGTGGACCAACAATTTAACCCAGTAACAAAGCAGCAGCTCTGGGCTGCATTCAGTACATCGAGTCCATTAGGTTTGTTTTCCAAGGTATGTTCACCCACAATTGCTTGTTGACTCATCTGGATTTTCAGAAAGTTATACTGGTAGCACAAGTTTGTACTTTCACTTGTACCATTGTCATTCTGTTCAAGTACGTTCTGACAGTGCACATTAGCCCCTTTATTTCATGCTTCAGATTTTATCTCCCTGAAATGCACTGCACTAGCAAATGAATGAAGTCACCACTGCACAGAAATAAACATTGTTTTCTCCCACCCCTCAACAGAATCTCCGGCATCAGACCACATGCTGAAGTTGTGTAGTTGAGTGAAGGAAACGATGTGCTTGATGCGGTATATTAAACACACCAAATCACTGTGTACACTAACTGTCAACTGAATATCACTTCGTTTCTGAACCAGCCATCTCCCTTTAACATTCAAGAAGTGATCACCAAAGGATCACTGATACACGTAAAGCTATGGAAAACCCTGCATGTTGTCTGCTCAGTGCGCTAGTCATTGTAACAAAAGAAAACCAAGTTTTACAGAGTAAGGCAGTGGAACCACAAGGCAGGGGAATGTCTAAGGACGAACTGCACCTCACTGCACTGAGTGTCTATGAAAGCAGCCACTGCTGCACTGAGAAGATATGGTTTGTATCAGAGTTCACTGGACCACTATGAATTTTACATACTGTTCTGTTCACAAAGTCCAAGACGGATAGAAATTTTCCCCCAAACCTCCCATTCTCCCCAAATTAGCATAAGCAGCCATTAAGCTTTACAAGATTTGCCATACTGGTCTTTGTCCTTTTACCCTCCATCTCCCTAAGGTTGCAGGCAGCCAGGGCTCCAGAGCTCTGACAGTCACCTGTGTGGTTATTAAGAATCCACTGGCAGCCATTTAAGTCCTTCTCCAGCCCTATGCTATAGATTCAGATTTAATTCCAACTCTATAGAGTCTGAGTAGACTGTATTCCTGGAGATACTTCCCAAGATAGATTTCTTTTTTCTGTGATACTCCAAACTGGAACTGCTTGATAACATTTTCAGTTCTTCATTTACCACTATAGGTCACTAGAAAAGAACTGGTCTTCCTCCTCACTAGACATATAAATTTTACAATGTCATAGACACAACAAAATAATTCAAAATCACCTAGGGCAGTTACACTGGTCTCTCCTATTGCCTAGATACTGAGAGATGTACTTTCTATACTGGAAAGATGTGAAAGACACTGAGTGCATCCTTCACCTCAGAATGCTTACATCATCTTAGTCCCTTTTTGTATTCTTCATGTGTCCATTCACTTGCAGCCTGCAATGATTATAAATCAAGCAGCAACACATCCAATTGCACCCCAAAACTATAATTTAAAAGATAAATAACCATATATGTTTAGGGGTGTCTTGGTGATGCTATAAAAACATAAAATTTCCATGTTCTAATCAGAGATGCCCTAGCAGAAATTTAGCCAAGCCTCTTTCACCATGGGCTATTAAGAAACCATTGGAATGTGAAGTAACTCTTCTTGGAAAAGGAATGTAATAATACAACCTTTATAATGCCAGAGAGTTGTCAAATCGCTCACAGATTGCATGCATTTTATTTCTTCTTCCAAGCTAAATATGCATTAGAAAAATGGTCACAAGATGGAGCTATTAAAAAAAACACATCCTATTTCAAAGAAAATTTATGTTTGTAGTCTGATATACACCAGATTGGGTCATTTATCTCCCTGCTTAAATAATAAAAAATAAAAAAGTCACTCATTTCTTTTAAATATACAATCTTATGCCTGTTATTAAACACTGTGCAAATCTTAAATAGGCAAGTCTCCAAAACGCACTTAATTCAGAAAGAACTCCCATTCTGCAGCTGCACGGCAGCTTAAATCTTGAAAGAAATCTTACATAGCACAATGAACTTCCGGTGTTACTTAAATAATTTATTTTGCAAAAATGTCCAAGCAATAACGTATTGACTATAAAAAAGTTCTAGAAGATATTGCCAACGTTGTTGCTGTCATGCTCACCAACAAGGCACTCACTTGCCAGTGAACTATTCTGTGTTACATTTCAAAGCCAAATCACTAGATATGCAAGATATGATCTTTGGTCTGGATTTTGATCCAGCTTACTCAGTAGACTAGAGCAGAGATGTCTGAAGATATACTGGTAAGTGTAAAGGTACAGGAAAAACAAAAAATAATGCTGACTATAACCTTGCTTGTTGCACATCCTTGCATATATCATTTAATCAGCAATGTGACCCATCCCAACCAGGCCCAGTACAGCAGGGTAAAGGATTTTTTATCCTTTCAGTTCTATTTTTCTGCCATAGCCTGAATTATTGGCTTTACCTGCAAACCTAGCAGTCATTCCAGCTCCAATGTCTCAAGACCTTGCAGCAGTGGTCATGTGGCTCAGTGAGGAAAGGATAAAAATCCTATGTTAATATGAATTTTTTAGCAGGATAGAATTGGATGCCAAGTAATTCTTGATTTCTGTGCATTTGCTTTAGACCAATGTGAAAACCTTATGGCTTCACAAGTCAAAAGCAACCGTTAATTTCCAGGTGAAATACATCAAGTATAGCACAACAAGTGGTAACACACTGCCACCAGAAGGCTCTCTCAGAGGCAACACACCACATTTTTCTTCATATTGCAGAATGATTAAGTTTTAGGAATATGGGCACAACAGAAGATGAAAAACTGAGATTCTATGAAAACAAAAGAAACGGAGCTACATGTATCTTAGCACTTTACTGCAGCATGTTATGTAACAGTATCAGAAGCAGCCAATTACAAAAGCTGTAATGAATGTAGCAAAATCTTTGACAAACAGAAGGAAAACAATACAGGAATTAAAACAATTTGAATCTGGCATCCCTATCACTAGAAAATTAAATAGATCTTTTTGCACTGTCCTGTTAAAAAAACAATTCCATCCCTAATGCTGATTTGTGCTTAACCGGAGTCTAAATAGGAAGTATTTGGGCACCTAACTTGAATCAGACATTTTTAGGCAACTGACTTCATTTGAACTGAAGCACATTTGCACACACTCAAGTTCATGTGCTTCTCCAAGACTGTTTAGCAACCTGCATTAACCTCTACAATGCAGGATCACAACTCTTACCACCGACAAGAAATGAAGAGCATAGATCACTGAAACCACCTACAGAACTGATTCTCCCAGCAAACAGCTTCTTTAGGTGGTCTAAAAGAGAAAGGTGATGATTAAAGCAATGCTTAATGCTATTCACTCCCATGCAAAATAAACAAACTGAGAAAGTGGAGAAGGAGACACATATTTACAGTGCTTAACAAAAAGCCATGATTTATAGGCTGAAGGCGGATAGCTGCCTTTGAAAGACTGCTATTAAAGTTTTCTAGAAAAGCACCGATTCTGGAAGGCTCCGGCAGCATCCAACCTCCTAGCCTGAGCATCTAAATTAGATTTTTAATCAAAAGAAATAAACACCTTTACATCAAGCTCTTATTGTCACATATACATAACCTTCCTACAGAATCCTGGCCAATGAAGCTGTCTCCATAGTCTTCTACCACTAGAATCAACGACCCTAAATCAACAGACCAAGAGAAAAAAAAATCCAACAGGAGATTTAGATGGCCAACAAGCTTTCTATCCACATGGCCACATAAATCAGTTGATTTATTGTCTTTTTTTTTGTTTGTTTGGGTTGTTGCTTTTTGTTTGTTTTAAATTTAGATCATAAAGTCACTTTATTCAGAGATTTGTGATCCTTGAATAAGCACAATGTTCTATGCTGTAGATACAATTGTCGCATATCAAAGAAATTATAAGTATAAAAACCTGCATAAAAGACTCACATTACTAATAACTTTATGAAGAATTAACTAACTAGCTATTGTTAGTAAATTACTTTGAATATTAAAGTGGCTATTTAGAATATGTTATTAAAAGTTATTATTAGGCCACATTATATACAATGAATGCACATTGTATATTAATAGTGATTAACAGTGTATTTAAATTAAGTCTGTAACTGAATAAATTTATGGCAAGGTATCTAACATGAAACCCTCCAGAGAGAAAAATGAGAAAGGTATAATGATCAAACTCCCTGGGTTCGCTTTTCAATTAGAACATGCTGTTTTGTCCCCACTTAAATAACTGATTGGAAACACTATTTCAAACACTTTCCATGTGTAATCTACAGATCTTTCATCACTTATACGTGTTTAGTTCTTAAGCTTTACATAACATTAAATATGACCAATTCTGTATCAATTGACTTACTATGAAGTACAGAATTTTGTCTGACTCATCCTGCGCTTCCATTTCACTTATTTCCATAGAATCACAGAATCATTTAGTCTGGAAAAGACCTTTAAAATTATAAAATCCAACCACCCACCTCACACTACAAGTCCACCACTAACCGTGTCCCCAAGCACCACATCCTCACATTTCTTAAACACTTCCAGGGACGAGGACTCCATCACCTCCCTGGGCAGCATGTTCCAATGCCTAACCACACTTTTCATGAAGAAATTCCTCTTAGTATCCAATCTAAGCCTGCCCTTGTGCAATTTGAGGCTGTTTCCTCGAGTTCTATCACTTGTTGTCTGAGAAGAGGCCCACACACACCTCACTGCAGCCTCCTGTCAGGCAGCTGTAGGGAGCGATGAAGTCTCCCCTCAGCCTCCTCTTCTCCAGACTGAACAGTCCTGGCTCCCTCAGCCATTCCTCACAGGCTTTGTTTTCTAGTCCCTGTGCCAGCCTCGTCGCTCTTCTCTGAACATGTTCCAGCACCTCAGTGTCCTTCTTGTCACGAGAGGCCCAAAGCTGCAGACCGTACACGAGGCATGAGCTCGCCAGAGCCGAGCGTGGGGGACAAGCACTTCCCTAGGCCTGTGGGCCACACAGACCAGCCTCACTAAAGGACTATCAATCGGTCACCGTTGCTAAAGGAAGTAATTTTTATATTTCAGGGACACCAAGCAATTGCAAAGGGCGTTCCACCAAAGCACACAACACTCTTTCCTCACTGGAAAAATAGTTAAGGCCTGAAATACAATTTCAATGGTTCAGAATCGTTGTTTTCTAGCCTGCATTTATTAGTAACTGGCATACGTCACACAGAACATCACACTAACTTATATGAATATATAATGACAATGCATATGGTACATTTTTAATGCAGAAAGGCCCATCTTTTGGTTTAATCCCAGGTAAGGAGAAAGCCAATCTGAGTTTGTACATAGAGCCAAACTTCAGTTCAGATTAAAGCTGACATGGAACCAGGCCCTTGGGTGAAGCTCATATCCAACAAAAGCCTTTTTTTTTTCTGACTTCTCTATCACGAAGCTTTCCATTACCACCCAACCTTTTTTTTTCAGACTTCTGTATCACGAGGCTTTCTATTACCACCCAAGCTGAGTTAATATTACCCAGAAATGCACAGCCTATTGAGACTTATTGCTTAAATATACAAAAGGTTCAATCAGATAAATTACTGAATCTCATGGTTTTACTTTTCTTGCACAGAACATGTTACACTATTACCTTTTAGAATATTTAATTAAACAATTCTATCAATTATCCTGAGCAAATATGCTAATACAACCATGGCTGCTTCACGCCGTGTTTTCAGACTTAGCATTCATTAAAAACTCCACTGCACTGTGTAGCATATTAAATTCATTTTGCAAACATAGCAATTGTCTTACCTAAGAAAACTGTTCCTTATAATTAAAACATTTACTCTTATTTGGCACTTTTTCCTCTGTAAGTTGAACTAAAAAGCTAGAAAAGGCTTCCCTGCAGTATTCATTGGTCATGTACCTGGGGTGGGGGAGAAGCTTATACTCCAGGTAGTGGTGTTTTTTTTTTTTGTGTGTGTGTGTGTGTGGGGGGGTTATTTTTATTTTTCCTGAATGAGAAAGATATAATCAGCCATCAGAAAAAAACATATCTTTTATCTCATCTGCACAACAAATAACAGGCTTGTAAAGCCCATTGCAACAAGATATTACTGGGATCAGGGCCTCAGCATTATACACAGTTAGGCTGTATACCTACACAGAAAATGATAACATGATTTTTACAGTGGCAGAATATAAAAAGGCAAGCTTTTTGGAAGGGATTCAAGATCCCATGTTAACATGGTTTTGCCTGACACTATTACAGGACTGCTGATGCAGTCCTGTATATTTAGGATTTATCTTTAGACTGTATTCAACCACCCTGGTACAGAATATTAAACACATCTATGCAGTATTTCACCTTCTTTGATCCCAGCATAGGTTTTCATCAGGTATTCCTACAGGACAGTGGATATCACCTAAGCACCCACATACAAATTTGCTGCTTCCACCTCTGGGCTCCCCACTGCATATCACTGAAACTCAACCTCCTAAGAGAACAAAGAGTTTGGAAATTAGTGGAAACAGGTAATTCAACTGAAAATTGAACAGGGTTTTCAAGATCAGGCTGAACTGCTGTCAGGATCTGAGTTGAGACTTCCAGTTCAGATGTTTGGTAATGTGGGCTTATGAATAACCTTCCTCTTCCAAAGTACTAAGTTCCACTGTTGGAGTTGTTTCACTGAAATAAATATCCAGCAGAGTAAATACAATCATGGTACCATGCAATATTGCACTCACCAGTGATAGGTTATCTATATTTGTATTAATCTCAATGACAACTACCCTGTACAAAGCAATCACACTGCAAAATAACACTTGAGCAGGATGGTGTGGTGGTATTAACATCTTAGTCCACAAAGGATTAGCACCTTAAATGAGCAGAAGCACATCTTGACAGCTACAGTGTTTTCACACTTTGTGCATTTAATGGAAGAGGTATACAGATGCAGACAAAACAAAATACAACAAAAGACTGTCCTATATCCATCAACTAAAAAACCAGGTTTATTATTTCATGCATGCAGCATTGCAAAGCTTATTGAACTCCATAAAAATATATAAAGGTGGATATGCTGCGTGTCTAATGGTCTTACCAACATGAAGATAGGTTGGGATATGTGTGAGATAGTCATAGACTCACAGAGTCACAAAATGGTTTGGGTTGGAAGGGCCCTTAAATCCCACATGGTTCCACCCCCATGTCATGGGTAGGCACACCTCCCACCACACTAGGTTGTCCAAAGCCCCATCCAGCCTGGCCTTGGCACTGCCAAGGATGGGACAGCCACAGCTGCTCAGGGCAGCCTGGGCTAGAGCCTCACCAACCCTCTGAGCAAGGCATTTCCTCCTAACATCTAATCTAAATGTTAGGAAAACAGAGAGGAAAAGGACACATTCAGTGTGTTCTTTCTATGCTAGTTCAAGCTTCTTCTCTAAAATATTAGAGAATATTTACTGAAGGAACTTGCATGTACAGGTTTTAAAGATACAGTCTGAGAACCGTATTAGACAATTTAAAAAGATTTTGCTGGTCTGTTTTTTCTAGTGATCTCCACAATGACTTAGTGTTAAGAAGAAAAAAAGAAAAAAAAAAAGGCAGAAAAAGAAAAAGAAAATCCAAAAGTGAACAGCTTTAGTTTGTTTAATTGTCATGATACCTCACGCTCCATCTAGAAAACAAGCAAGATTCAGGAAGCAAACTCAAAGCTTTATTTTTCTTGTGGTATGTTTAAGTAGCCTGGCCCATATTATACCCCCTTTCATATCCGTAAAACTCAGTTAAAGTCAAGAAAAAACAATTATAATGCTGCATATCTGCATGTGACCTCAGGTACTCATTGTAAGAAGAACACAGCAATCTTTGTGGATGAGGTTAACACTTGAAAGACTGATCAGGTGAGGAAATGCTAGAATGTTTCTAGAGGATCCAAGTCAAATTACGTTACTATGACATATCTTGTATTGGTGTGGAACAGGCCTGCTTTGAAGTTACAATGTATTTTAAGAGTACTTCTGTTTTTACTATAAATCTGAGCCTTTCTTTTTTAATGACAACCTTTGAACACCTCCTTAAAACATTAGAAATGTGTACCATGTTCCTGAGCAGTTTTAAGTGGCCTGCACTATATGCAGAACTACTGGTTCTGTACTTGCACCGTGCCACCACTAGCAGATGCTTAAAATGAAGTACAATTCTAGCTGAAAATATCTCCTAGAGTAACTTTCATGAGAAAACTGGAGAATTTTCTCCAATGGCAAACCTATGTGTTCCAACTTTAAAATCAGGTTTCTAATAAATCTGTTTATCAGTAAACAATAACTTAAGATACTTAAGGTACCATTCTAATAAATGGATCTTATATAAATAAATAGTATTCATACTACTGAAGATCCACATAAAATCTAAAAGCACAGATGCAGTTTAGAAATGAATTTTACTGCTTTTTCTCCCCTGCATAGTACAGAGCTGAAAGCTGTAAAAGTGCAAATAGAACAATTTCTTTCTAAGTAGGATGGCAATGGAAAACATAATTTAACATAATGCGATTCTAAAAATCTGATTACAAACATTAACATAATGTTTGGTATTTATTGAATTATAAATATATTATTTTAACAGCCTTCATCATTGGGTATTTTCTCACAAAATGAAGTTTCAGTTTGTCTGGATACATGGTATGGAGAGTCTGCACATCAAATAGAATTACTTTTAGCAAAGTTCTGGGTTACTAGCAAAATAACACCTGATGAATCTTAATATTTAATGAACCACTGCAAATGTAGCTATATTTGACCAATCAGTATACCATAGCTAGAGAAAGCCATGAGGGAAGTTGTAGATATGTCATTAATTAAAGCCAAGTAACCTTCACTCCACTGCAGAATCAAGGCCGTCATTGGTAAAGACCTCTTAATTTGATCTGAACATTGCTAGCTGTTTTCCTCTATCAATGAAATCATATATTGAAACTGCATCCTGAGCATACTAATACGCAAATTTTCTTCAAAAGTTTTCTTTCAAAAATTTTCTTCAAGTTTTCTTCAAAAACTTCATTAAACTGTCCTGTTAACAATGCAGCAGTTTAATTTCTATTTTGAAAAAAAAAAAAAAGGCAACTACAAAAGGATATTTCATATTACCACAAGTAGTGTATATGCCACACTGTGAGTCCCTGTGGGGTGTGAAATACCTTTTTAAGAACAAAGTCTTATTACTTAAAATATATCTCTATCTTCACAGGGTAGTTAGAGTTCCAACTACTGATCAGCATCCTATGATAATAAATGCAAGCAGATATCAAAATAATTCAATTTTTATCTTTATACTAAACACTTATATGGGCACATAACAATGTCATTACTCCTAACTCTATGAAGAAGCCAAGTGTATAGGCAGCAACATCATTGCTTTAATATTTTTGTACTTCACTACTTGCCCTTGATTGCTCCCTCCCAAAAAAACCCAAGGTTTAACGTCATTACAGGCTTTAGAGGGAATTTCTGAGATAGCTTTCTTGCTGGAATTCTGTGGTTGTAAAAAACTTGAGTAGAAGTTAGAAAATTCACAAGACCAAAACCTAGCAATGTAAAGCAACAACTCTCGTCCTCTTTTCTCACATCATCAGCTGCTGCTGCCCCCAGAGCACACCTCTTCAGATACTGCAGCACCGCACACGGTGAAGCTATGAATTCCTTCCAGCAACCTCACTGAATTACACAAATTATTACAGCAAAGACCTTTTGCTCAGGATATTGAGAAATGACTTGAGTCTCCAACAGATATTAAAATCACAAAGTAAGTTGAAAGAAATCATTGACAATATTGGGCTTTGGATCAGACCTTATAAGAAGCTTCCTTTATATGTCACAAAATGCTAATTATTCTCCCCTGATATTTTTTCTCATTCTTCTTCTGTGATGCTTTATTACCATCTAGTCTCTCTACAACAATTAGAAAACTACTCAAATACAGTCAGGAATCTCCTCACTAAAATACTGAAATTGCCAAATTTTTTCTTTGTTCAAGGATAATATTGCATTGTAGACAGGAATATTATTCATACGCAACAGCCGTCCTCTCTAAACCTCAGTATGTTGAATAACACACACTCATAAAGGCAGTGTTTTTCCTAAGCAAACTTGCAGTGTTTTCAGTCTGCAGTTGCATACTAAAGAACTCATTCAATTGGGAAAGTAATGATTCTTTTTTAATCATTAATTGTAGAATGGGATGATGTATTAATATTTGTTTGTGTAAATAAATTGAATTAATGAGTTAATTGCAAAGAAACATGGAAATATGTTAAAACAAGTCAAATCATAAACAGTTCAGAACTAAGAAAGTGTGTCTGGAATGCAATTAGTGTTCTAATATCCTGCTAACTTTAATAAACAGGACCTTAATTACATGGTAGGTCAACAAAATATTTTAATTGATATAAAGGAGCTTTTTGCTGCTACACTACAGAGTCTAGCTGAGTTGAGAGAAAATGATCTGTTAATGAGATCAAAATGCTGCTATGTAGAATAAGGATTTATTTTTAATAGAAATGTGGTCCAGATGACTGAATAAAGCATTGCTGACTACAAAGAACTAGTATCATAATCTACTTGTGACTTAATGGCATTTATGCAATGCTCTCCCAACAGCTTTCTAGAATAGTAAAATAACTCCTAGAATAAAATATTTGGTAATATTTTAATATTCATCATAATGAACTCATCCTATATTAATACACTGAACATTACTGCTGCTCAAAATATGTTGTACTGAAGTGACGACTCGTGAAAAAGGCCATCTCCCTTGTTATTGTGTAATTATGTGTTAATTTATGGGGCACTGAGATCCATAAGCAACAAATACAAGGTCAATGAACTACATTCACTAGACTTCCTCATTCCTGTCAAGTCGCAGCGGAAGGCTCCTTCTGGGTGGCTGGTTAGTGGACTGCCGGGATCACCATTATCAGTGACCAGATCCACTGAAGTGAGCAGCTAATACTGGTAATGCAGAGGACAGTGTTTTGGTTTGGCTTGATCTTGTTGTTCCCAAATTTAAAAGACAATTAGCATGTACTACTACTCCATAAATTAATAACCTGTACTTTGTAAAGCACAGCACCTCAAAGTCCCAGAGCCCAAGGGAAAAAAACTGCCCATCTCCAGCAATAACTTTACTTGCCTGCTTTAAATTAAAACAAACAAACAAACAAAAAAATGCTACTACTGAGCACTATACTACCATGACTTAAAATGGTTTGAATGTATGAATTAGCTCCTTAAAAACATGTGTTCCACTAAGTGGAAGAGCCCAGCAGAGACTCTTGCATACTGCACATTCTCTGCGGTGTGCTGGACACGGTGGAAGCAGGATGACATCCCTCCCTTCTCACCCCACTGCACTGGCATAAGAGCAAGGACACCTTGAAATCCTCATCTCCCCAAGAACTTTAAAATGAGAGGGCACAATAGTAAAAGGATCACACAAAATCACTGACAGGTTAAGGCTGGCAGGGACCTCTGGAGGCACCTGGTGCAACCCCAAAGCAAAAGCCCCAAGCAGGGCCCCACAGAGCAGGATGCCCAGGCCCATGTCCAGGCAGCTTCTGAAGATCTCCAAGAAGGACACTCCTCAACCTCTCTGGGCAGCCTGTGCCAGTTGTCAGTGACCACCTGCATCACCAGCTGGTTAAATTGTTATAAACTGTTGTGAACATTTAACTCTTACACTAAGCAAGCGATGGTTGCCTCTGTGATAACAGACTGCAACTCCAACCCAGGTGGCAGGAGACAAAGCCATTAGTTGCCTGCTCTCTAGTTCCAAGAATTATCTCCAATATTTATTCCTTTATTGAATCCACAGCCCAGTAAATTAATGGTTAACTCTACAGAAAGAAGATGTTAAGAGGATTTTCCTAAGAAGTATTTGCCTAAAGCTCCTACAGCGAAGTCTGAATGGGAGGGAACTAGGTACAAAAAAAGGAAAGTGTTCTCCTACCTAAGGTGTTTGCACAGTCCCATTATCATATTGTTTTGTGATAGGTAACTTTGGAAAACTTAATAGCAATAATCAACCTCCAAAGCTAGAGAAACACACTTACCAACTTAAAAAAATAATAATAATAATAATAAAAAAAAATAAAACAGAGCTTTAGCTCAGAAAGACAGAGTGCTGGTTTTAAACCCTGCTTTGTTTTCTAATAAATCAGGTAATATAACCAGGATTTTCTAAACATTTTGAAATTTGGTCCTAGTGACTTCCCTCTGGTTACACAGGAATTTATCACTCTTAACTGTTAGAATATCTTTTTTGTTTTTAAAGTTTTTTTTATATATATATAAAAATGCCTTTTTTTTAAAAAAAAAAAAAAAAAAAACAATTTTTAAAATATGCCACATCTTCTTTATTTTTCTTCTTTATTTTATTTGCTCATGGATTTTTTTTTTTTACTCCCTAAGAATGAGGAGTGCATTTACCTATCTTGCAGCTAGCGGGGACAACAGCAGAAGGGAAACTCCCCCACTAACTCGCCCCTTGGAGAAGTGGCACCATTCAGGTTTCAGTACCATTAACAAGAGGTGGATCGTGGGTACCTGAATTTGTTAACTTGAGGTCCCCCACAGATGAGCATTCACTACTCCAGTTACTTCTCCTTTCACGTTTCCAGAAAAAACAGCCTTTTTACATTTTCTTAGCAGCACTCCTATTACATGCCTGCCATAAATCAAAGCTTACACATTGTTTATGTCCTTGCCTGACTTTGAAGTTACCGTGTATCTTTCTGTAGTGTATAACTGTAAATGGCCACTCAGCATTCTCTGTTGTTTTCAACACTCCCATGCAAAAAGATGTTCCCCAATGGGATGGAGCATGACTAACAGCATTTACTTTTTAAGCCAAAAGTAGTTTTTCCTACAGTCAACTCTAGCAGAACACACAAGAGCTCACAGAATTTCAAGGCGAAAATGAAAAAGATGTAACGAAGACACCAAATTGAGTGAAAACTTGAGTAACATTTGTAAACAAATTCATGAAGCCTCATGCCCAAATACTTCTAGATAGCTCTTCCTGTGACTTTCCTTATCCCAGCTACTAGCAGACTGCCAGCCAAGGGCCTGCTGTAGAGAGCAGATCCTCTGAATGAAATGATCAAACCCACAGCCGTAACTGCTCTTGTTGTACTTCCCAAAAACATGAAAGAAAGGCTTGAAATAAAATTGACTCCTTGCTCTCAGCAAGAACTAATACTTATCAGATGCCCTGGTCAAACACAATAAAATGACACTGGGATAAGAAATTGCTTTTGTAATTGATTTATTAGTTTTCATAGAAGAAAAGGCATTTCAGTAGCATTTTCAAGTAGCATTTTCATTAAAATGATTGTCCACAATGACCACCACTCCCCCTCCCAAATCTGTTTTTAAAAACATAGTATCTTTGTCTGAAACAAGCAATGGGACAAAAAACAAACAAACAAAAAGATCATATATGGTGGCAAGCCCTGTTGTGAAAGGCCTGAACAGTGAGATTTTGAGAATTTACCATTACTGAGAAGTGGCAAGCACAGCACAGAAGCAGCAGCATGCTGCTGGGAGCTGAGGCTGCTGCCCAGTAGCAGTGTGAGTGACTTGGGCTCTCCATGTCTGCGCGCTCCTCCTCCCCGGCTGCTGGCAGGGCCACAGACAGGACCGGACAGCCCTGGCTCTTACTTCGTCTTACTTCTGCTTTCCAGGTCAGGGACTTAGCAGTGGCAAGCAGGATAAAATACCCAGGCCCCAGACTATTTTCAAGACTTCCAGTTGTCTCAGTGCTAGAGCAGCAACTCGTAAGACGTTCAATGGCTCATGAAAACAGCCTCTGAAGCTGCTGTGCTTCCCCTCCTGCCTGAAAAATGTACCTCAGCATGGTCAGCCAGGGACAGGCAGGCAGTTTGCTCCCTTACAGCCAGTTGTTTGTGGGTTTGGTTGTTTAAATGCAATGTTTTCCCCAGCACATCTCCTAATTAAGATGTCATGCCAACAGGACCAGGTCCATGGCAAACTGGGCCATACACAGTACCACTGCCTGCAAAATAGGAAAATATTCATCTGCAATGTTAGAGGTTAAATTTGTTTACATAAATTAAGTTCCACACTACTCTTACAGGAGAAATAGTAAAAAAGCTAAAGTCTTAGATAATAAAATATAATTCATTTTTAATCCTGCCCTTTCTTCCCTCAGAAGGAACACACCCTGTGAATAACCCATGTCTCAAAAACAACAGGAAGTTTTCAACTTCACTAGTAAGAACTCACAGTGAGGTATAATTATTTTTAAATATTCTTATGAATACTACAAAGGCTAAATGACCATGTCCTGGAGCATTCCCAAAGCTTTGAAGCCAGGTCCCAGAGGTGCTCCCGGTGAGGAGCCTGCCCCCTCCTTGTTCAGCTGCCTCAGTGCCAGCCCCTTCCTCTGCCGACCCCTGGGTAGGCCACTGCTTCAGCATCTCCACAGCAGCCCCCAGTTCTGGAGCTCCCAGAACTGAAGGTTTCGAAGGATTTCCATGTATATACAGATGTAGTTGAGATGGCCTAGGTAGTTAAGCAGGGTATCATCACCCACAACAGAAAAAGCTGTTGCAAAACCCAGCCTAGCCCATGACAGCTTCTGTTGTTTGGTTCCTGTGTCTTGGTACGGCTCTGCCCTGCCACACACCACAATCTCAAAAACCTGCAGTATCTACTCATTTCTTAAATATCCAATAGATAAACCCTGCACACAGATCTGTGCAATATACAGTCTCAGGTTCTCATTTCTGTCCAGTTCAGACAATGTACCAGAAAACTACTGAGCAGAGTGAAGATCCCAAGAATCTTCATTAAAATCAAACCTGGTTTCCATTGCCAAGTTTCAAATAAAATGCTAGGTTGACATTTAAAACACTTTCTTGCAAAAAGGGCACTGTCCTTATGACAAAAAAATTAATTAACCTGATCTCACATGCTTTTATGTATTGTAATTCATGGATTACTGAAATTCATAATTGAATAATACGGAGATGTCACCTAGAGGTACTAAACCAATTCTCCTACTTGTAATTGCCTGACTAAATAAGAATGACACTAACTTTAGCATTTTCTCTCTGATTAAGGCCAGTATAGATTTGTGGCTGCCTCCGTGTAATATAAATCAATAAAGAATAATTTTCCAGGCAGTAAATCAATTGTCCGTTCACAGACCCTAATACCCCTGTGCAGGATTTATCCAAAAAATGAATGGCAGACTTGTTAGTGGATGTACAACATGCTTTGCAGGCACATGATGGTGTGCAGCCCAGACTGCTGCTTATACTGCTGCACCTGCCCAATTCTTTAACTGTTCCTTTGCCTTTACAATTGTGTTGAAACAGAAGAAAGGGGAACAGGCCTCTTAACAGGAAGAAAGGAATTTTTTTAAAATATATTTGCATGATGCTCCTTCACATCAGCATCCTGGCATCTGGATATTCCCATTTCTCCCCTTTTACTGGAAGCACACTACTAGGTAGAGTTATTTCTGTACAATTACAAGCCACTAGGTAAAGCACACACTAGAACTGAACTGTTTGAGTAGTTCAATTTTGGAAAATCACCAATGAGAAAAAAAAAAATTGAAAACATTACCCTTATTAAATCCAAGCATTTTGTATGCATATTTTTTCCAAATAATTACTCTCACATGCAAAAGAATTAATGGGATCAGACTCTTCCTACATTTATCTTCTTGGCTTTATACAACACTGCGTTACTGCAGTATCAATTCCAGATCCGATGGACCACCTGCTGGATCTACCACAGTAATGTCCACATTTCAACATACATGGTGATTTTTTGGTCACTAAAAGCTATTTTTTTTTACTTCAGCACCAGAATCAATGTGCCAGAGGGTAAAGGGCTACTGGCAGTATCTCAGCTCGTCTGCTTGGTAATCCCAGTACTTCCATGTGAATAGCATGCACAGGTAAAGAGCATCCATCCAGAACACCCCCCAGGACTGGACTGAGCAGCAGTTTTGCTCGAGGTAAACGCATTCTAAAAACACTTATTAGAAACAAAAAACCACCATTATTTAGCAGTGTACTAGAGGCATGCTCTGTGCTAGTGCAGGAGGAAGATGGCAAAGGTGATTACTTCTTTCACAGACAATTGCCAAGGGCAAGTGTGGCCCCACCTGAAGTTGCAGCTAAAATGAAAACCAAAATCAAAGCATGGAGAAGTGTCAAGAAATGATTTTAAGAGATGGCTTAAGAATCTTTTACATGACAGTCAATCTTCGTCTCTGTCATGTACTCCTGAATCACTCAGGGTTGACACCAATGTGACCTTTAAAAATGAGAGGTATTTGAGCTTTCCTCTATACAAAGAACAATAGTTTCTCTTTCTTATAAGGCAGTGGAAAGAAGAAGTGAAATAGAAGCTAGGCACGGAAATTATGCAGAGAAGGCAAAAATTATGCCTTATTCCAGACTGTTGTGAAGAAAGAACTTGTCATAAATTCAAACTAGGCTCATTCACTTACACATAAAATAAAGGTTGAGTACAACCTTCAAGCAAAGGAGACAGAAAATGTGCAGGCATTGTAATATCCACGCTTTCCCACAGTGCTGAGAAAATAGGACCTTAATTATCCAACATTGTTGTCACCTACAATAAGAACTAATGCTCCCCCACTGGTTTCTGAAAATCTGTTTCACCCTCAATACAGTATCAAACCCCCATTGCATAGTCTAACTTCTCATCCTACTTCCAAGGTTTTGTTTTGTTGGGTTTTACTGCTTTTTTATATATATATATAGTGAATTTTGCATCTTTGCTTAGAAATAAATAGAATTGGACAAAAAGTATTCATTAAAAACCATTTCTCAAAGAAAATGGCCTTACTCAAAATGAATATCCTCCTACCCCCACAACCCCTGCGATTGCTGCTGACATTTTTCAATGCACGACTCAGATACTATTTAAAACCACTTTGTGGACTCTTTTCATCAAGGAAAGGTCTATACATGTAATCTGAGAGAACAGAATATTTAGGTGTTCTAAAAAGGAATAAATAATAAGCTAAAAAAATAAGCTATACTCACACTCCGGATTTCTACATTGTTGTCTTTTTCCATTTACTTAAACCAAACTGGCTTCCTTGTGGACAAGTGTTCTTTATTCTTCTTGTTATGTGCACCATCTTGTAAATCTGGTAACCCTAGGACACAAGGTAGGTAGGTGGGAAGGGAAGTCTGAAGCTCTCTAGCCCATCCCCCTCCTCAAAACAAAACCACTGAGCTCAAGTCACTCAGCCTCTTGTCCTGCTGAGTTTTGAGTATCTCTAGGGACGATGATATTCCATGATCTCTTTGGGGCTCTACTGCAGTGGTTGACTACATTTGCGGTGATTTTTTCCCCTTATTTCTGACTGGATGAAACTGAAATGCAACCCATGTCCCTTGTCACTCATCCTGATCATGTGCAACTCTGTGATGAATTTTGCTGCATGCTATTTGTAAATAAATTGGATCCTTTCATATGTTCCCTTCTGACATATAAGAAGTATTCAGATTTTTCCAAAAACCCCAGCCGCCCAGTCCTGCAAACTACCCACTCATTCCCTACTGTTGTCCTTGCTAGGTTGGCCAGCAAAATGGGTTCTTCTCCTAATGGCTTATTTCCAACACACAGAGAATACTGCACACTGAGTAACTTCTGGAATGACAAAAAGACCTGCTGGAAGCTCTGTTTCTGCCACACAGCAAGAAAAAAATTCTGCTTTCTAACCAGATTTTAGAAGTGACACTAGTAAATGAACAGTAGTTACACATCATTCTTGATTTTGTATTTGAAACAGAATGCAAATCACAGAGAACATCCCTATCTTTTCACTGTAACCACACAGTGCAACAGAGCTTCTGAGTCAGTCATTAACATACAGTCAAGGTAAAAGGAAGTGCTATTACAGAAAATAAACATTACAAATTAAAACCACAAAAGTAACACTTTGAATCCTGAAATCTGTAATTAACACGTGTCATTGGTATGACTTTACAGGTGCTGAGGGTTTGGGTTTTTTTTTTTGCCTTTTTCCCCAACCTTCTCATCACTAGCAGAACAAGGAGAATATTCACTGACTGAATGCAGACTTTAAGGTAACAGACAACAAGAAACACTGGACTTTAACTTCGTTTTCTTCCTCCAAAATTTGATGATAGCCATTATACAGAAAATAAGCAAACAACATGCAGGTAGCTAATGTATTATATTTATACCTCCATATGAAACTAAGTATAACACATTTCAGCATTAGCTGTTCTTGGACTATACTGCATCTGTCCAGAAAGCAGCCCATATTTCCAGGGCTGAGAAGCTCAAACTATCCCCATCTACCTATCCCATGTTTCATAAACACAAAGATGCCCAGCTCATGAGTTCAGTTCCCAAAATCAGTTTCCACAAAATCCCTAATGAACAGGACTCCACACAGAACACTTCATCTCAAGCTCCTGTCTTTGATAGAGATGATTAATCTTACACAGCAGCAGCCTAATTAGTGATCAATTACTCCTGGATGAGAGCAAGAGCACCAGATGCCCTTCCTGTGGAAGCTATTCCATATTTCACTCAAATCCCTCAGTAAAGAAAGAATAGCAAGAATATTGCTGTTGCCTAAGGGAGCTGAGAGGGCACAGACTTAGGTGTCTAGTTCCCGTTATATTTACAGTTGCTGGATGTCACTCAATACCTGCTTAACATAAAATGGAAGCACTCACTGCAGGGACTGGGAAATAGTGAGCTGAGTGGGAAGGGGATTATGACCAATGCCTCCTGCTCCTGAGGTCATGCTGTAAAAGAGTAATCTTACCACCACTCTTGAAAGTAAACTTGAAATGATACAGAGCTGATGTGAACCCATTCTGAGCTATCACCTGGGGAGCTGAAGGGCTGAAAACTGCGTGTTGAAGGACAGATGGAGGGGTGGGGATCATACTGAAACTCTCCATCTCACGCTTTCCATCCCACTGAACTGTTCTGCAAAACTAGCCAACCTAGCCCAGGAACCTGACACTTTAAAGCAACTCGGTTCACAAGAGCCAGCCATGCTACCATGCTCCCAGCACAGAATCAATAGAGCCCAACTCTGTTGATATTCCTGTAAATTAGGCTCTTTCTGAGGATGTCAGTGGCACAGAGACATTTGAAGGCTCGCTTCAGTTAGATTCATGCATTCCAAACACAGCAACAAGTTCTTGCTCTTGCTAATAAATGATTTATACCTTTGCAGAGGACACAATCTATAGCCCAGTAATGATGTTCCTACTGACACCAACTCTAAAGTATGTGGTAATCTTTGCTATTTTAATCACACTTTTACATTGGGCACAACATTACGCAGTCTGGTAGACCCAGATGTCCAGATGACTTGCCTGAGATGCAGTCAATACTCTACTTTAAATGAGCTTAAATCTACAGCCTTTCTGCTATAATGGGGTTATCACTAACGGTAACCAATTTATCTTTTTTATGCATTTGCATTATTATTTGACATTTGATCACTCAAAATATATCAGAAACAAGAGAGAAGTGAAAGAAGGTCTCATCTACAAAATAAAACTCAGTGCAAAGGCATACAAGCTGACATGGGATTTGAACTCAAGAACAAGGAGCGTAAGCTTCAGGGAGCTTTATCCAGTAATTTCACAGCTGAATTTAGCCCTATATTGTTTATTTTTAAGGCTCTTGTGCATATTCCCCTCTACAATTTGCATGTCACCTTGTTCATTATTGAAAAAGCATTTCAGTACATCTCTAATGGAAATAATTACTATAAATTGTTTAGAACTGTGAAGCATGTGGGACTAAGCTTTCAGTTCAGCAGCAAGTCTATATAATCACACAGAGAGCTGCTCTAGAGACTTCTTATAAAGTAATCAAATTGTGAAACTTAGCAATGCAATTGATTTTCTTGTCAGAAGATCTACATTGATGCCTGGGATGCCAAATGGCTGATGAGAAATTCAGTCACCTACAAGCCTGGGAGCAATCACCCACCTACCAAAACATCTGAGGAGGTGGGGGGTCTGTTTTAAATGAGTTGCCTAATTATCTGCAATGTATTGGTACAGCAAAACAAGCCACACTGAGGAATACGCATTGTATTCAACAGCATCTTTCTTTTTTTATTTCTCATTGGCACTTCTTCCTTCTCAAATAAGGCTCCCTTCTTTCATGCCATGTCAGAGAAGACACATGATAATGTTGTAGCATTCACTGAGGAGCTGCTTCATTAACAACTGAGTTATGTCACATCCTTTCATACCTTGCTATACAACTGCAACAACTTGACAAGACAGACCTTAACACAATGCATCAGGTGAAGTGTACAGAGAAATATTGCTTTCAGAAGCATCCTGTCATGACAGCATTTTTTCTTTTTCTCTGCTCTGTAGGCTCTCCTTATTGAAGGCTGTGCAAGTCTTTCAAATACATCCTGGCTGGCCACACACTGACTCGTACACCCTAGAATTACCCACTAATAATAAGTCATGTGGCGCAGGATGGTTTAAAGTCAAACTGTGGACAGTACCACAGTACTGTATGTCATGTTAATCTTTCTCAGCTTTTAAGTTGAAATTTCAAAATACATGTAAAAGCCATGCTAATATGCAAGGCTTCATATTGCATTCCTATTTTTTCTGTTTCCTGTACAGTCTTTCACATAGCACTTAATCTTGTCCTGTCTCAGTTTTTCAGTCTGAAACCAAATACATAACACAATTTCACTTCCCAGGACCATGATAGCAATGTACTAACTGTTGGTTAAACACGTTAAGAACTTTTTCAAAAGCATCTAGGGGACTCAAATAGCCAAAATCAGCAATAGACACATACATAAGTACAACATATCATTTTTAACCACTTTTTTTCCTACATGGAGTTGCTGGAGACCAAGTTGTACCACTACAACCTGCTGCTGATTTTCAAGTACGTGTCAGGAACTAAGACATGCAAAATCCATTAAAATTCAGAACGCCTGTGCTCCTTGACCCCATTTATGCCATTTAAAAGGTTTTTGCTTGTGACTGGTAGCCCTTGCTCCTGACACCTGGTAATACGGTTAGCATAACCAATGCCACTTTGTGAAATAAGAAGACATTACCCCTAAGCAAACTCATCGGTTACCAGTCCACTTTTCCCCCCTCCCCACCAGCCCTGAAGGTTCCAGGCAACAGGCCAACTCTTCCCCTCCCTACCAGTGGTGTGAAAATCCCAAACTCACACCCAACCACCATGTGGTGACCTCCTCAAAGAACAGAGAAGTGTAAGAGCCCACAAAGTGCACCTATAAAACCAAGCAGCAGCAAGCCATAGGTGAGACGTGGATGGGACCCGCTGCTGGACAGCACGCCTGCGATCCCTGGTGCTCAGGGACACCCCCACTGTCAGCTGCATGCTCCACAGACCGAGCAACTCACGCTCCTTCGCATCGATTCTGAGTCTAGATTATTATTATTAGATTGCACATTAAGTGTTGAAATCTGATCCAATCTGCAGAGGGTACAGATGACTCAAACAAATGCTAAATAACCATAAGTTGTGCTAATTATAAATTTCCATGTAATAACAAAGGTCCAAATATAAACACAACCTTGTGGCATCCTCATTCTACCTAGGATCTCTAGTGAACCTCTCTGTCCCCATAATGTTGGGTGACATTCCTGTTCCACGCATTAGCCACAAGCTTTGATGACAATCATAACATGTAAGTTAGAAGTACACACTTCTAAAGCTAGTTTAACAGTAGGACAGAAAACTCTGACAAAATTATACATAGAAGCATCATTTAATTGAAACACTGAGTTTTGTAGTTATTAGTCAATCACTCGCAGCGTGCACTCTGGCAAGCAATGGGTGGTAGCCACTTTTCCCTCATGAATCCTTGTATCTACTGTTCCATACAAGTTTTCACCCTTTTCTATACGTAACTCCTATTGACGATGTTGAACTATCTGACTTCTCCAAATCTTCATTTTACAGATAGGAACTTGTAAAACAGAGACAAAGATTTTGTACTATAAATATAGGGATTCTTCTAATACACTCAAAACTCCCTTAAGAAAAGAGATAAAATGAGGCATCATTAGCCATTTATTTTACTCAAAAGGTGTCAAACAATAATGTTACTGAAAGGATCCCCTTTGCCACGATGAACTCAGATCCATACATTGTCACTTAACCCATGTCTTCTTAAAATCAGGTATGATAATAATATGCAATATAATAGCATGTCTGACTACTTATAATGCTTGCAAATCCTTTCTCATGTGTTTTCTACTGACACCATGCAATCAATTATATAATTTATATATATGTATGTATCTTTTTTCTGCTTTTTTTGTAAAATTGATGTATCAGAATATTTCATAAAGCTGAACTTTTCTGAGATTTTGGTAACAGTGCAAACAATTCTAGAATTTATTTTCAATAACATTTTTGCTCATCCCAAAAGAAACTGGTATTTTATAGTCAATACTGAAATACTAAGTTATTAAATAACAAGTGAAAGCCAAGGAGAAAAGAAAAAATGTCCCTCGTAAGTTCATCATATCTTAGTATGCAGCAACACTTAAAATTTCTGAATTTGGAAGAAGCCGCAGAGCAGAACTAAGCACTGGAAAACATTCCTACCCTGAGAGAAACTGGGAATGCTGAAGAAGCCTGAGAAGCCTTACATCTTCTGTAAGGCAAGTGGATAACCTAGATATCTCTTAAAATGACCAACTTTGCATTTAAATGTTCTCAAACTCTTGTCCCTGTGAACTGCCTTAAATAAAAGAGTTTTTGAGCAAACACACGTCTTCTCCACTACTCTCTTTTACTTTCTATAGTCTACAGAATCTCTAGGAAACTAGCGCCAGAAAGCTTTAATAAAAGAGAAACCCACTGCAGTGACAGGCATACACAGGGTGGGCACACCCTTTATGAGAAGGGGAAATGGAAGGGTCCTAAAATTTGTGTATGGTATTTGTTTATGTCCAATGAACTTCTTTCCAAAGGTAATAATGCAGCTGATCATCATGGTCTGCAGTCAACTGACTACACACCTTATTTTGACTATGATGCTTTCAGAACTCCAGGTCTGAACAGAAAAATATATAGAGAGAGAAGCTTCTAAATTAAACAGGAGAAAATGTTACTGTTGTGGCATAATGGCTACACTCATTCTGCTGCGTAAGAAATACAGGGTCAACAGCTGCTCTAGGCCATCACTGGACATGATCTGGAACTTCTCCAGAATTCCATGGTGAACAGGTCCCACTGTATCACAGGAAAACTTAGCTGTTACACATTACCAAACACAATACATATTTACTTACTAGTGTTTCTTCCTGCTGAGACACTAAAGATTTCAGAGCTTGTGTTCAGCAGATGCCCTAAGAATACCTTCCAAAGTATCAGGGGTGAGCTTTCAGGTACTGGAAAGGAGAAAAGAATGGCCCTTTACAAAGCTTTTACATACTCCTGTGCTGTTGGGAGAAGGGCCAAGTGTGCTCCGGAGTTTGAACAAGAGCTGGCTTAGCTCCAGCTTCTGAGCTGTTTCCAACTGTCTCACCAACTACAATGTACATCACACGTACACATGATGTACCTGAATTATGCACATACAGACTATAAAAACAAACATAATCTATCTTGTCTGACCTCCTGCCTCAGAAAGGCCCTAAGTACTTCCCTAAATAAGCGTTCCTTGAACATCACTTCTAAACTTAAATTAATATGCCAGAGAATGCGACAGAGAATGGTGAGTTATTCAGGAGGCTAATTACCTGTATTACTAAAGCAATGCACCTTATTTCTAAGTCTGAGCATGTATCTCATTATACATCTATGCATTAGAATAAAGAAACCTTTGTTTTATCATCCCATATATACACACCGACTAAAATCCTCTCCCGTCTTGTCTTTGATAAAGACAACGGCCTGTACTCCCCAAACCTTCAGTGTAAGATGTACTGAAGGCTACTCTGAACTTTCTCTAACACTGCAGGATGGGTTGCTGAACTAAGCATATTCTAACAGCCACTGCATCTGTATTAAATAGTCCTTATTGCTGTTTCCCATGTTGAGAGGCTAATGCTTTCTCAAGCTTCCAGGGAGCGGACGAGCTCCAAGGGGTGAAGACCAAAGGAAACCAAGTGATTTAGCAAAGCTGTCAATAATGTTTCTTGCAGTGTCCTTCTGGACAAAATGTCCAGCATACAACTAGATAAATACATAATACAATGGGTGAACAACTGGCTAAGGGGCCAGGCTCAAAGGGTTCAAGTAAATGAGGTTACAATAGGTTGGCAGCCAGTCACTCTTGGGGTTCTCCAGGGCTCCACTTCAGGGCCAGTTCTCTTCTATGTTTTCATATATGATCTGCATGCAGGACTCAAATGCATGCTAAGTAAGTTTGCAGATGATACTCAGTTGGGAAGCTGCAAAGAGCTCTTGACTCTCTTAGGTGTGGAGAGGCCTTGCAGACTGGAGGGCTGGGCAGTCACCAACAACATGAAGTTCAACGAGAGCAACTGCTGAACTCAGCACCTGGGAAGGGGCAACCCTAGATGCATGTACAGACTGTGGGGGACAAGAGGCAGGAGAAGAGCCCCACTTAAAGGGATCTGGGGCTTCTCATTGAATATGAGCCAGCAGCAGGCCCTGTCAGCCAGAAGGGCCAGCCTTATTCTGCAGTGCATCAGGCACAGCACTTCTGGACAGTTGAGGGAAGGGATTGTCCCGCTGTGCTCTGGTGCAGCTTCATCTTGAGATTTGTGGGCAGCTTAGTGCATCACAGTAAAATGACATAAAACTATTAGTGAGCATCCAAAGGAGGACTGCAAAGATGGTGAACGGTCTGGAGGGCAAGACATATGAGGAGTGGCTGAGGCCCCTTGGTTTGTTTGGCCCGGAGCAGAGCAGGCTGAGGGGAGGCCTCATGGCGGCCTGCAGCTCCCTCACGAGGGGAGCGGAGGGGCAGGCGCTGAGCTCTGCTCTCTGCGGACAGCAACAGGACCCGAGGGAACGGCATGGGGCTGGGATGGGGAGGGTCAGGATGGGGGTTAGGGAAAGGTTCTGCACCCAGAGGTGGTAGGGCACTAGGACAGGCTCCCTGGGGACATGGTCATGGCCTTGAGCCCAGCCTAGGTCAAGAAACGTTTGGATAACACTATCAGACACATGGTCTGATTTTTGGGTGGTCCTGTGTGGAGCCAGGAGTTGGACTCAATGATCCTTGTGGATCCCTTCCAACTCAGGCTATTCTATAGTACGAAACATCTGAAGATCACTTGCAGGGTGGAGGTGGAAGAGAAAAGGTTCGATAGGCAGACGATCCACTCACCTACCTCACTTTAATTTTTAAGACTGCATTAATTTAGAGAAGAATAAACAGGTTCCTCTGGCTGTTGCAGATCTGTCCTCATCTTCTCTCAGCCCTCACCCTTTCCCAGTGAGCTACCATTTTAACCAGTCTCTCTCTAATAAAGACTGCTTAATTAAAATGCTTGTTCCAGACTTGAAAAAGCTTGTCCAAACTCAAGACAACTTTCAAGACCTGTGCATTTCCTGCCCCAGTGCTAGTGTTCAGCACAAAGAAAACTTTCAAGTTGTTTCTTAACTACTTTTATTACATCTTTCTCTCTCGTTCTCTCATTTAAATAAAAGCCCTGGAAACCTATGGTTTCATAGATTGCCCACAACCCACAATTTATGGATGCTACTTGCAACCTTCAAAAGCTTTTAAAAATAGTACTGGATCTATTATTGTGAATTACAGTAATTGCAGCAAAGATTTAAGAGGCACTTTGAGAAATTTCAATTTCATGGTATGTTTCTGAACCTACTTCCTTGGCATCTGGGGGAAAACAGTTATTTTTTTTGAAAGAGCTTTTCTTCCTATCTTTTGATATAAAGTTTCAATTGAAACTTCAGTATCAAAATTTGTGCTAAGAAAAAAAAATGCTGGGTTTCAAATTCAAGTTGCAACAGACGCAAAGATGGTATAAGACTCAAGCCTCACCTCAGCTCTAAGAATATAAAAGAAAATGCTCTCCATCAGGAGAGCACAGCCTTTGGGATCTCTATGTTCTCTATGTTCTTTAGTCATGTAAGAGTTTCTTATTCTGATGTCTTAAATTGGAGAGCTGGAGAATCACAGAATCACAGAATTTCTAGGTTGGAAGAGACCTCAAGATCATCGAGTCCAACCTCTGACCTAACGCTAACAAGTCCTCCACTAAACCATATTCCTAGGCTCTACATCTAAACGTCTTTTAAAGACTTCCAGGGATGGTGACTCCACCACCTCCCTGGGCAGCCTGTTCCAGTGCCTAACAACCCTTTCAGTAAAGAAGTTCTTCCTAACGTCTAACCTAAAAATCCCCTGGCGCAACTTAAGCCCCTTCCCCCTCATCCTGTCACCAGGCACGTGGGAGAACAGACCAACCCCCACCTCGCTACAGCCTCCTTTGAGGTACCTGTAGAGAGCGATAAGGTCACCCCTGAGCCTCCTCTTCTCCAGGCTGAACAATCCCAGCTCCCTCAGCCGCTCCTCATAGGACTTGTTCTCCAGGCCCCTCACCAGCTTCGTTGCCCTTCTCTGGACTCGCTCAAGCACCTCGATGTCCTTCTTGTAGCGAGGGGCCCAAAACTGAACACAGTACTCGAGGTGCGGCCTCACCAGAGCCGAGTACAGGGGGACAATCACTTCCCTAGCCCTGCTGGCCACACTGTTTCTGATACAAGCCTGCTGTTGGCCTTCTTGGCCACCTGAGCACACTGCTGGCTCATATTCAGCCGACTGTCCACCATCGCTCCCAGGTCCTTCATCAATATATTGAAGAAGATCAATATATTCTCAAATGAATCATCAAAACCGAACCTGATATTCGTGTGAACATCAGCAGGTTTACGTGTCCATTCAGCCTGCCCATTACCCTATTAAAAAACAGATAAGTGAATTAAAGAAGACAGAAACCATGTGACAATAAACTAAGCAGGGAGGTCTGCTCCTTTATTTTTCTCCCTCCAAAATGCAGCTTTTCCTACCTTAATACTAAAAGCATCTACACCTCATCTGTACCAGCCTAGACAGAGTCTGCTGCAAGACAAAAGAAGAGGAAGGGGCCTCACAAAGAGTTTGCTCCTACCAAATTAAGAGACCCAGCCAAAAGGATCAACTCACAAAGTTTAATGCCATGCCCTTCAATTTCCAGACTGGTTCCCTCTATTTCCATAATTTCTCTGAGTCATTTCTTTCAGGGAGTGGGGAGGTGTTATTGCCCTAGTTTTAGTTAATGTCCTTCTTAGAGCAAGGTTAAAAATGAAAATTATTTCCAATGGTTTTCCCATGCTCATTCCCATGACAAGATACAAGTAGATCTCCTTCAAACTTCTAGCTGATGCTACTGTAAACCAGCTTGAAGAGCATGTTTCCCCTCATGTGGGCCACCATTAATACATTCTCTGCGATTTGCATCCATTACTTTCTTCTGGAACTACATCCCATAAGCATAACTTTGTAAAATTTTATAGACAACCTACTGAAATTGCCCCCTACCTACGCACAAGAGATTTTCAGTCTGTACAATAAAGTAATTTACAGCTTTAGATGACACCCAGATGGATTCCCTTAAACTCAGTTCAGAGCACCTATATATCTGAAGCTGCAATGTTACACTTGGTTTCAAAGAGAGATTTTTTTTTTTTTTGCCTTTTGGTTTGCATAAAATGGAATGAATCAGAAACAGTACCTTCTTTTTACACAGCTACAGTGGCAGTAGTAGGGTAGCCCATAACGGAAATACCTTGTCCCCAAATACAAGCAGCTTCTTAAGAGGAAAAGAAATGATCAGTACTATCATTGGCTTTGACTTCTGATTTGTCTGCATTTAGCAACTGCCAGGCAGTTCCATTGATGGCTCATCAAGTTTTAAATTATAGGTATGGGAGCAATCATGTTGTTGAGATACTGGGAGGATTAGCTATTACCATAGGAATAGGAGCTGAATCAAACTTTCCTGCCTCTCTTCCCCTTCCCTCACCTCCAACCCCCTCATACTACAGATATTATCAATGTTCATGTTTGGATGAACAGCTTGCAGAGACTTGCTAATACCCATCTCCAAATGACTGATTCAGGCAGCCACTCACTGATTCATCTCCAGCACAGCTGTTGATCAGTGTTGGACTTGGTCTTACATTTCCTGTCCGGAGGTTTTTATGTCCTCTGCACTGGTTTGCACTGCCATAGCCATGCACCCTCCCCCTTGTCTGAAATAGCTACATCCAAAAATGACAGGATTCAAGTAGAAGAAAGACTGGACCTCTACCTTTGCCTTCTCAGAAGCAACAAAGAGCCTTTTGCTTCCTTTGGATTAAAAGGAGGGTGAAATCTTCCTAGACACGTGAATCCAAAAAACCAACCAACCAAACAAACAAACAAAAAAAAGAAAAACACAAACAAAACAAACAATCAAAAAAAAAAAAAAAAAAAAAAAAACCAGAAAACAACCCCACAACAAATGCCCCTAAGGAGGACTGATTAAATCTGGCAATGCCCTATCAGAACAGGGTGGGAGCAGAATGGACTGAGTGCTGAGTGCTGGAGAAAGCAGGAGGCAAACAGAGGCTTAGGATATATTCCTGCTGGAACAGTGAAGGCGAAGATGTCTATCATATGTAAAGTAATGTGCTAAAGATCAACAGCATGTGTAAATGCTTGTTACAACAACATGGTAACAGCACAGTAAAGGGATTGCTTCCTCACTCTCATCCCTCCTTAATTTCTTTGAGCATCAAGACAGCAGCAAAACTTGCCTGTTGTAGAGGTTGGGTATGGAGAGTTAACAGGCAGCCCAGCTCAGGTCCAAAGGCATGCCAGCTCCCAGCACACACTTCTTGTGCTGCAGTGATCTATTTCACTCATTGCTGGTGCATGGCAGGGGTTGTTGAATAAGCTCTTTCTAAAAAGTCTCTATTAATGAAATAAATTTTTCCTAAGGTTTTCTTTCCCCTACTGTTCTGCTAATGAAAAGATGACTACGTTGCCCACCTACTGTAAATAACAATAAGTTCTATTTTGTTCTGTATGGCTCAGATTCATGCACATTTTGACAGTGACAGACAAGCTTACTCAGTCCAACAATATTTTATTAAGCTTCTCCAAATACTGTGGATTTGATTTTATTTTTCCATTCAATTAACAGGATTAAAAAAAAAAACACAACAAACCAAACAACAGTAAACAGATGTTCATTTAGTAGGTCTCCTCAGGAAGAGCAATCTGGAGTCCCCTTGTCTGCCTGGTATTAGCTTAAGCTACAGAACAAGTCTGACGTTGCCCGGTGCAGACTTCTTGCCACATTACCTAACAATAGGACATACAGTCAGAAATATGCAACAGTACTTAGCAAGTGGTAGATGACATACTTGATTCCTTCAGCAATATTCCCCCCTAACACGTGTTTGCCTTTCAATGGCCCTACTCCTTCCTTGTTAGCAGTATACTGTAGTGCCTGGAGCAACATGCTACAGTTCAGAAGCCAGCCAACTATCACTGTTTTACAAAACAATTCTGTTGCTGGATCAATATTTTTATGGCCTCCAGCTACTAGAAATGTCAGTATTTTTAGAGCTGCCAAAATACTGAAATGTCATTTTCAAATCAAGGCCTAGATGATGATCTCCATTACACTTGCATAATTGGATGTCAGCAGAATCACTCAGGATTTGCAGATGAAACTGCTCAAAACACAGCGTCATCACCCTATTTATTTTCTACCTTGCCTCATAAGCCATTATTTTTAGAACTCCTCACCTCGAGGGAAGGTAGGTAGCCAGAGACCTGACTCTATTAAGACAGCTGGTACAGCTTCTTAATTCTTCATTGACCAACTTGCTTGCAGGCTTTTGAACCTCTGCTGCAGCAATGGGTAGAAACATCATCAAGAGGAGATGCGTGCCTCACCTGGCATGCTGATCGTATACTTTTCCCACCAAACTCAGTGCTCCTCTTGGTCAAACTGCTAAGCTTCCATTCTGACATTTATTTTTTCCTTTCTGTAATATTAGCCAAGTTTCTGGCAATCAGTTATTTTCCAAGTAGGGCTCCTGTGACTTTGTGAAGGCTGATAATTCAGAGAACAAATCCCTTACTTAAAAGTTCATTTTTCACTTGGTTACATATTTTTTCTTCAGTTCAGACCTCCTAACGTGATTGCTCACACAGAGGAAAGAGGCAGCTTGAAAATATGACTGCGTAGCTGTTGGTGAGCAATAGTAGCCGTAATGTACCCAACAAAAATAAAGATCATCAGAAAGCCTAAAAGGAAGTATGAGGAAAAAGGAAAAGTTTTGTTTTTTTTTTCCCTCCACCTGGCTACACCCCACTACTTGTCATCATCACAAAGGGCAGTGCAAAGGGAGCAACACAAGCCTTAAAATAACTCCCGCACAGTGCAAAGGCCAGACACAGCTATATCAAACAAACCAGCCCACAGTCTCTTGGGCCAGCAGATAACCAGCAACTGAAGAGAGTTAATTAATATTTTTGGTGCATGACCATGCTCTTCAGTTTTTATTGGTGGCAAGTGAGCAACCAAAGAATTTTAAGTGGAATTTCATTTATCTGTATACAGCAGATCAATATTCACTCAGCATGCAACAACTCCTTGCATCTCAAAGGGATAAAATAAATTGTCAGTCAGCAGCATGCTTTTGTTGTTGTTGGAATTTTTCTAGCTAAATTATTCACCTTCTCAAAAGGCAATCTGATAAATGTTTATTTCTTCATAATGCATTCTAACAACTGCTGATTTGTGACACTTGCAGTGAACAGAATTTAAATTCAGAGCAGGCAGTACAAAGAAGAAAGGGCTGCAAGAATGTTTTTCTCCACTTCAGATATTGCAATGGCCTCCTATGGCATAAGGGGCACTAATTGAATTTAAGAGATGTAATAAGTGAGAAATTCTCCCGCTCAGTTCATATCACAATGAAAGCCAACTCAACAGTATTGGCAGCAGCAGCAGCACCAGAACAGCACATAAGTACCAATTTCACAGCCAAGCAGAAGAGACTGTGGAGCTGTAAAGTTCAATGATGAATGTAAGCTGAGGGCAGACCTGTATAGCAGTGGTGAAAGTTTCACAAGCACTCTGCTCAAGAGGGTATAAAAATCATAGTATTTTGCCAGTAATAATCCCTGACTAGTGTCATTTTCATTGTCACACAAGAAAATTTAGATTTCACTAATTGCTTAATCAAGAAGTTTAACTGTGTACTTTAATAGTACGTTACAAATTCTGGAATCATACAGAGTCTCAGAAACAGATAATTACAAATGTTTCTACATTACAGAATTTCAGAATACCAAGTATTACCACCTTGTGAGCGTACCTCTGCTTTTAGTAAAACACAGAATCTTCTCTGTTAATATTAGTTCTATTATTAGTTCCAACACTGAGAATAACACATATTCCAAAGAACCCATAAAGACACATACCTGCATATTCCTATGAACATGGCCTTCGGTGTCAATTTGACTTCACAAAACACTAAAACCTGCAGTATGCTCAGAACCACAACAGAACCACAGTTGTGATTCCACGTCTCAGGTAACAGAAAACAATTAGAGAAGACCAGAGGGGAAGATTTTTGGAGTATGGTAACATTAAATGCTTTTCCAGGAAAAGTCAGATATTTCATAATGTTTTATCATCTTTTTTGGAAGAAACACTACAGATGGAATAAATTCCTTGAGGAAGATTTGGGTCTCAGCATGGCTTTTGCATAATAAGATATGCAGCACTCATTCTGCACCAAAAACCTCCAAACAGAGTCATATGGCAGAAAACTGCAGTTCACTGGCAGGAAAAAAAAAAAAAAAAAGAGAAAAGAATAATTATTATCATTGGTAAAGTAGAAGAAATATGAACTGTGCAGTAAAAGATATGAAAAAAAATGTAAAAAGCAACTGAGTAGCATAAGGTATGAAGAGGATAACACAAAGGACTGGTGAAGCACAGAGAGGGCTCCCCTAGGGGAAAGCATCATAGGCAGGTTTCTCAGAGCAGTTGCATTTTCATGTGTGCTGGAAGAAGGTGATAGAGCTTTGAAAGCAGCTTGCAAGGATGCTGCAGTAATCCAGATGGTAAAGTATGAGAGCCTGATTAACAGTCCAAGTGATAGAAAATCAAGAAGGGTAAACAAACATATATTGCCCAATTTTGAATGTGGTATGTTTCTCATTTGAAACAAATGCTGTTGAGTTTACCTTGTACCAGATGAAAAACATAAGGAGCAGAAAAGTCCACTGAAGGGGACAAAAAAAAAAAAAAGTCCTGGTGACCATGGATAAATCACCAATAATTATAAAAATAGTTTTACAAGTCAGGCAGAGAAATACAAATGGTACATCAACTGTAATTTATGTTAAATGCAGCTGTAAGTGCTGCATGCAATATGCCCACATCCTCAAAACAGAAAAGGGGAAATTTAACAGATGTTGTTGCTGTAAAACATTAAGCAACATGAATGACTCCACTTGTTTTCCTAAATAAAAATAAAGAAATGAACATTAAGGACCTAAATTCATAAAATATTAAACACCTCACTTAGTTGATTCAGTATATGTGATACCCTTTCTTGCTGGAAATCTCACAGCTGCTACTGTGTAAGTGATGGTAAAAGAAAGGAAGCAAAGGAATAGGTGTTAGTATAAAATGATGGGGCTTTGACATAAGTCATGGCAGGGATAAGAAATCCTAAAACCTGTAATTTAGAAGCTTTCAGAAAATTTGGGGTTACAGAGCTTACAGTGATAGCCTTGAAGAACTTTCTAAGGTTATGCTGTATTGAGGAGTTAAGAGGGACAGTCTTTAAGTTATTTGGAGAAAATACCTTAAGGCTTTTCAGAAAACAGCCAGGTATTTGCTAACTAAAGAACTTCACCCGCCCCGTGAGACTCCAGTGAAGGTCTTTTGTAATTAAGATACTAGTTTTATCCTTCCCTCACATGCCTGCTGGTGGGAAAAATCAGTGTTGGGAGGTGCACTCGCAGCAAGTCCTAAAGGATGTTAAGGACATCAAATCCCTGCCAGCCCTTCCTTGTCTGGCTAGCCTAGTGACATCCTGCCCATCTAACTCTCCCAGGACAAGGCTAATCTAGGTACAGCACGGACTGCAAAGAGCAGGTTTATAGTCAATGAAAAATAGATGCAAAAAATGCAAGGAGGGAGACAAGCGCAGAAAGGCAGAACCTGTACGCATAATGCCCAGGTCACACAGCAGCAGCCTCCAAGGAGACACACTCTTTTGTAGGTCAGAGTGGGGGGTTGTTTTTTGTTTGTTTGTTTGTTTTGTTTTGTTTTGTTAGTACTGAATATTCAGGGTGGCTGTTTTGTGAAGGGAGGGGATGTCTTTTTGTTTTAACCCCCCAATGTTGCTCTGATTACTGTTGTTCGCTATTTCATTATCTTGAAGTTACCTTAGAGCAAAGGTTCCCTGGCTGCTCCAGCTTCCCTCTGCTTACAGAACCCTGACTACAGGGACTGCATATAGAGACATTAGATACTGTAGGAACAGATTCTGCTCTCGCCTTTCTGAAGAAACCCAGTTCTCCATTTCTTTGCTTCTCCATCTCTCGGACTCCTTTGATAGAGCGTTATGGAGACCGCTTCCTCATTTTTCTTCCCACATATTCTCTTCCACACATTCTCCGTTGTCTGACACCATGCTACCTAGAAAAACTTAGCATTACACTCACACCATTCAGCAAAATCTAGTAAGCACCCATAATAATTGCTAAGAAGTTTCCACCTTTCATTTTTTCCTCCCCTGAAAACAAATGCAATCCTGTCTGCTGCCCTGCTGTCACACATCCTTCCCCCTTCCAAGCCAGTGCTCTAGGACAACAATGCCAGTAGCACGCAGACAGAGATAAGTGACGTAACCAGCTCTGTCTCAAATCTGACTTGCAACTTGAAATTTTACTTGGATGCACATACATTGTCCAAGATGTATAAAACCATTTGTCTTGTAATGAAAACTGCTTTCAGATAGCATTGGAACTTCTCCAGATAGATAGAGGAAAAGAAGGTTGCTACCCAACTAAATATAGGGAAAAGGGTGAAAGTCTGTAATGCAAGTTAATTCCAGCTGGAAAAGCATGTTTGATACAGCTGTAAGGACTTCACTTACATGCCAGCCTTTCCTTAGTGTTGAGCATCACAGAATCCAGTTTACCTAATTGTGATGCTAGTCAAGATGCCAAGATCATCAAGTGGTGTGTTACCACTGCAATCACCCATTTCATAGCAAAGGTCATAATTCTGGTATCCAAATTATGAAGCAAGCCTCCAGTCATTATTCTAAGCTGTTCAAGGTTCATAGAAACACGCTTTATGTAGCTACTTTACCTCCTTTCCATCTCTGATGGATTTACATAGATTAAGAAACAGTCCCCAGACTGACATGACTAATGCAATAAGAGAGGCCCAAGGACAGGGACCCAGCTTTCCCCTCCATCTGCTTATGTCTACCTCTACTGCCAGAGTCATTAGATTTTAGGATTGGCTAATGACTAAGTCATGAACTGAAAGGGTTTTTATGGCGAAAACTTTTAACATTGCTATCAAGGAACACAAACAGTTGTCAGAAAAACCTGGATTAGCACAAGTACTCTACTAAAAACGTTAATAAAACTACTGAGATCTGTAATGAATTTACATTCTAATGCCTACAGAAAGCAGCTATTAAGTGAAATACTGAATAATTACTGGAGATAAATTAAGTTTATTTGTATTTTATAAGGATCTCAATGTACCTTTAAGAGTCATCTGAAAATATTCAAAGTCTGTCAATTCAGTATTTTGTTTTCTGTGTTTTTATGTCCTTTTTAATATTCTCTTTAAGTTTAGGGATCCTGATAAAACCATTTCTATCTTCTTAAAAATTGGCCTCCTGAAAGGGACTGCACAGACAACGTATTTCTACCAGCCTTTCCAATACTGGATTCATACTGTTATGACTGAACAGTCCTGTCCTGTACATACACACACAATGAAATACTGAACATCTGGGAGACCAGTATTGCATACTTCGGGTCTCCAGGATTCCTGAAATACAGAGAATGGGTTCGAAAAAACTAAACCATGGGAACACATCTCCTGAAATAGGGGAACAAAACATGGAATGTCTCCTCTTGTTACATATGACAGTAGACTTCATGGTTTAGGTTTCGCTTTACAGAAACTCCCCAGCCACCAAAGAGGAAGCATTTGAATTTGATTACTCAGAACACTAAGTACAACTGGCTTTCAGGGAAGTTACATGTGGATACCCATAGCCATGGCTCTCATCACCACTTCTCTGTATTTTAAACAATGAAGACTTGGGTGTTTCTGGGAAGAACTCACTGACAATGAAGTGCCTGAATACACGAGTATCTACTCACGCAAGCAGCTCTATTGAATTCAGAGAGATTGTTTGTCTGAGAAACGATTCTATAGTCACAACTAACATGGAAAAGCAATCAATATCTTGTGTTTCTTCTCTAACTTTGTCTTTCAGTTTTAACCTGACAGCAACTGCAGCCCCAATTACATAATTCAAGCTTAAGATAGGATACATTACCTTACTGCAGTACAAGTTGTTTCCACACCTTACCATGAACGCAATTCCGGCTTTCCCAGTAGCCTACAATCAAGTGCAATAAAATTGTATTCATTCATGCCATGCTGCTTTTATTGGTATGAATGCTTATAAAGTGCCAGTACACTTAGAGAAAACGTATCCATAAATGAAGAAATAAATCAACTGATGCTCAAAACTCAGCCTGTGCCCTCTGATCCACTGCCTGCTCTCCCCTTGCTACCATGTAACAGCAGAAATCTGGCTTCTAAATCAACTGCTGAAACAATCATGGCCTGATGTAGCACTGAGAGACCAAGGGAACCGGTTCTCCCCCTAGAAATCCAGTCAATTAAATTCTGCCCGGAAGGGATCCAATCTAATATCAAAGATGCTGCCATAAGGGTAAGTTCCCTGGAGCACAGGGTTAATGATTTAGAGCATGTCAGGCTGGCCTGAAGCAGTGGAAGTGAAGCTGTGCCTAACTAAATAAATACACAGGGAAACAACAAAAAATAAATACTTGCAGTAATTAGGAAAAAAATTACCACAGAGACACTGCAGTAATTGGCACCCCATTTAAGGGATATTGTTTTTTTTTTTTTTTTTTTTTTTTTTTAAATCTCAACTTAATGCCTGAATACTTGATTTCCCAAGATCACTCAAAAAACACACATCAAACAGTATGTTGATACCCACTAAAAACTCAAGCATAAGTCAATCATCTCTGAAAGTAACAGCAGGCCCTGATAATAGCAGGTGAAGTGTGGGGTTTTTTGTTTGTTTGTTTGTTTTGCTTTTACCTTCAAAATGGAGACTGAAGGTTGGATGCAGTCTTAGACTGCAGTTCTTCCTTCAATATATGCGTCATCACCAGCATTAAAATATAAGAACCCTCATCGTCTCTTAAATATTTTTCCCTGAAATCAGTGCAAAAATGTCTGGTGATATCAAGATTAAATTCTTTTAAGTTAAGATTCCAGACCCATCTGTACAACTAACCACACATCTAAAACACATCTAGTAAGAGTTTAAAAGTGTCTCACCCCACCCTTCCTTTTTATTATTATTCCTGTATCACCTTTGTGTTCAGTTTGCTCCAACTGCCAGGTGGGCATCTGTTGTCACAAACACAGTAAGTTACATCTAAAAGTTAAAGATAAAAGTACCATCAAGGTATTTTTACACTAAACATGGTGTGGGAACATCACTTTTCTGGAGTAAATGCACAGGACCTCTAGTGGAACAGTAAGCATCAGTTGTCTGTAACCACCAACTCAGTGCTTAAAGCATCTTCACAGGACTTGGCAGACTCACCTCCTCCCATTTCTCTCTCTCAGTAAAGCATCATGCACCCCCAAGGACACCTTTTATTCTGTTGGTTCCAAGCTCAGCTTCCACATTAAGAGATCTATTAGTCTTGTCCCCCAGAACAAAAACAATCCTCTCTTTTCCTGCTCCATGAGCAAAGATGTGTACCTAGTAAGGTGTTTCATTCACTATTTACTAACCACATCAAGAATCAAACACTAAGATATTTTTTTTTAAACTACTGTACTATGTAATTGATTTCTCAAGCAGTAGGAAGACCAGAGCATACATGTGGTTCGTGCATATCACAGTACACCAGTAAATCCAGTAACAGCCAGAGCAATCTGAAGGCACAACTACTTCTCTGGAAGATCAAAAAAAGAGGAATGTTTTTAACAGCTGCTGGAAGACTATATAAGTGAGTTATATATGGCATGTATATACTTTTAAATTAACTTTTAATTTTATACATCTTCTGCAATGTGACCTGTAAATACATTTGTTTAGAAAAATGAAGAATACCATATGAGAATCTAGCTAGGAACACAGCTATACCTGCTTTGTCAGCCTCATTCCAGTTATGTTGCAGTCAATAGCCCAAGTCAAGGAGCTAGTTTCCAGGAGCATTAATAGACTGTGTTAAAAATAAAAACAAAGAACTCTCCAGACCTAGGCAGCTTTATGTTCATAAACATAATGCTTGGACATCTTGCCTAATTAGTTCTACCACAAGAACTGAGCTATTTTTGCTTTGTCAAAAAAAAAAACCACATGTATACATTTATGATTAAATCCACATGAAAACATTGCTCTATGAACTCTCCATGCTATGGTTTGTGGCAAGCTAGTTACTCATGATACTTAGGTAGTCTCCTATTTCAGGACTTAGCACTCCAGAACAGGAGTGGCCCTGTGCCCACCTTATGGCCAGGGGCTACAATAAAGGAAGGCAAGGCCTTCCAGAAGGCTGAAACCCTGGTCTCTGTAAGATAAGCATTTTTTTGTTCACAGATGATTTTTGGAGACTGTCTTGCAGAGAACTCCTAAAGAAAAAATACAAAATCCCAGGTGCCAAAGGACTCCTCTCTTTGTGACTATCAGCCCCAGCTGGCCCTGCAATGAAGACTTTAGATACTGGGAGCGAACATCTGATGGAAGAATCAGCCCTTTCTAAGCTGGTGAGGTGCATGAGCACAACTGGGATGTGCAAAGCCCAAGAAAACAGAAATCAAAACAGCAAGAGGACAACCAAGTGGATAGATGCTTGTTACCAGGGCAACCACGCGGCATGTAATAGAATGCAAAGGCATTACAAAGGGTCCTCGGAAATAACGAGGGGAAATGGCATAAGTACAACCAAAACAGGGTTCTGGCTCCGCTTAGCCCTTTCCCATACCGGTCAGTGGGGTGCCGTGCAGAGCACAGGGCTCTGCACCAGACAGGACAATGCTGTTCAACTTCTGCCGATATTAGGCATGGCACCAATGAAGACAATAAGCCTAAGTTGGAACTCTCAATTAGGAAATACAGTTCCCAAGTCACTGCTGTAGTCTGTTTGGTCAAAATCTGTCTGGGACAGTTCTGGGTCTGCATATCAGCAAACATTGCTTCCATCCATTGCTATCTTATTGCTACAATGTTGGCTAATAGACCAGATGATACAAGTCTTAAAATCTGTATTTAATGTCAAGTACACGCCACAGGGAAGATTAAGGTCTAATTAAATTTTTGCTCTCTATATAGCAAGTAGGACAAGTTCTACAAAAGTGTCAGGATGGGCACAAGGCAGCGATAAGCTTACCAGGATATGGCAACCTAACCCACCTGAAGGCACTTCCACACCCAGCTCATTATTACTCATTCGTTTTTGCACCTCAGATCACCCAGATAGCTTAGCTTTCCGCAGGTAGTCAAATGGGCAAAACTTTTATTACCTTGTCCTTTGAAGAAAGAGAAAGAGAGAGTCATAAGCAGCAGCAGCTGCCAGGGGTTCTTTACTTTCAAGCACTCCTTTGAGTAGGATATTTAATGTTGGCAGTCATACTGTAAGCTCATTCCTTTACAAAAATTCCTAGGGGAAGAAGCTATACCAGAAATACTACCTGAAATAGGAACCCTTCATCCTTAAGGTCAAAGGAAAAACTGCTCTTGTAAGCTCAGTAAGAACTGATCTCTGATGGATACAAAAGTCAAAAAAAAATGCCTAGTACATAAACACATCTAAAGTAAATAAAATCCTTGAAGGGAAATGACACAGTTACAGAGTCAACTGAAATAGCACAAAGATAAATTATCTCAGGAACCCAGATTCACTCCTGTGCAATAAGTCAGTAGCAGGACAAAAGACGACTGGAAATCATGGCAGGTTATAATAAATCAAAAAAAAGATGAACAGTCTGACCCACCAACTGTGCCTTCTCCCCCTAAAAAAATGTTATAGAATCATAGAATATCCTGAGTTGGAAGGGACCCTTAAGGATCATCAAGTCCAACTCTTGACACCGCACAGGTCTACCCAGAAGTTCAGACCATGTGACTAAGTGCACAGTCCAATCGCTTCTTAAACTCAGTCAGGCTCGGTGCAGTGACCACTTCCCTGGGGAGCCTGTTCCAGTGTGCAACCACCCTCTCTGTGAAGAACCCCCTCCTGATGTCAAGCCTAAACTTCCCCTGCCTCAGCTTAACCCCGTTCCTGCGGGTCCTGTCGCTGGTGTTAATGGAGAAAAGGTCTCCTGCCTCTCGACACCCCCTTACGAGGAAGTTGTAGACTGCGATGAGGTCTCCCCTCAGTCTCCTCTTCTCCAGGCTGAACAGGCCCAGTGCCCTCAGCCGTTCCTCATACGTCTTCCCCTCCAGGCCTTTCACCATCTTCGTAGCCCTCCTCTGGACACTCTCCAACAGTTTCACGTCCTTTTTATACTGTGGTGCCCAGAACTGCACACAGTACTCGAGGTGAGGTCGCACCAGCGCAGAGTAGAGCGGGACAATCACCTCCCTCGACCTACTAGCGATGCCGTGCTTGATGCACCCCAGGACACGGTTGGCCCTCCTGGCTGCCAGGGCACACTGCTGGCTCATATTCAACTTGCTGTCAACCATGATCCTCAGATCCCTCTCTGGGGGTCTGCTCTCCAGCGTCTCATCACCCAGTCTGTACGTGCAGCCAGGGTTTCCCCGTCCCAGGTGCAGGACCCGGCACTTACTCTTATTGAACTTCATGCGGTTGGTGATCGCCCAGCTCTCCAACCTATCCAGATCCCTCTGCAAGGCCTTTCCACCCTCATTCGAGTCCACAACTCCTCCAAGTTTGGTGTCATCAGCAAACTTGCTCAAAATACCTTCTATTCCTACATCCAGATCGTTTATAAAAATATTGAAAAGTACCGGCCCTAAAATGGAGCCTTGAGGGACCCCACTGGTGACCGCCCGCCAGCCTGACGCAGCCCCATTCACCACAACCCTTTGGGCCCTGCCCGTTAGCCAATTGCTCACCCATCGGATGATGTTTTTATTTAGCTGTATGGTGGACATTTTGTCCAGTAGGATCCTATGGGAAACCGTGTCAAATGCCTTGCTGAAGTCCAAAAAAATCACATCAGCTGGTTTCCCTTGGTCCACCATACGAGTGATCTTATCATAAAAGGAAATCAGGTTAGTTAGGCAGGACCTACCCTTCACAAACCCATGCTGGCTGGGACCAATGACTGCTTTGTCCCCCAGGTGCGCCTCAATAAGTTCGAGAACCATCTTCTCCATGATTTTACCAGGCACTGACGTGAGACTGACAGGCCTGTAATTGCTAGGGTCTTCTTTCTGACCCTTCTTGAAAATCGGCACAACGTTTGCCAGCTTCCAGTCTACCGGGACCTCTCCAGACTCCCAGGATAGTTGAAAAATAATTGAGAGAGGTTCCGCGATGACGTCCGCCAGCTCCTTCAGCACCCGGGGATGAATCCCATCCGGACCCATGGACTTGTAGGGATCCAGGTGGAGTAGCAAATCCCGCACACGTTCAGGGTCAGTTGGGAGTTTGTCATCCCCACCGTCCCGGTCCTCCAGCTCAGGGCACCCTGGGTCCCGAAGCCCATCATCGGCATTGAAGACAGAGGCAAAGAAGGCGTTAAGCGTCTCTGCTTTGCCTATGTCATTGTCTGTGAGGAGACCTTCCCTATCAAGGAGCGGCCCTATGTATTCTTTAGTTCTCCTTTTTCCATTCACATATCTAAAAAAACCCTTTTTATTATCTCTCACAGACACAGCCAGCTTCAACTCTAGGTGTGCTTTAGCCACACGAATTTTCTTCCTACAAACACGAACAGCATCCCTGTATTCTTTCCATGTCACCTGGCCCTCCTTCCAGTAGCGAAAGACTCTCTGTTTCCACCTAATCTCCATTAGAATGTTCCTGGTCAGCCACGCCGGCCTCCTGCCCCGCCTGCCTGACTTGCGATATTTAGGAACTGCCTGTTCTTGTGCTTCTAGGAGGCATCGCTTAAAGAATGACCAGCACTGGTGGACATCGAGGCCTTCAAGAGCAGCTTCCCAGGGGACCTTGCTGACTAGTTCCCTGAGCAGCCTGAAGTCCGCCTTCCCCATTATCTAGGGATAAGGTTTTGGTGGCACTTTTCCTTCTGTCGCCGTAAATTTTGAACTCAACCACTTCATGGTCGCTATGACCGAGGCGGCCACCAATCACCACATCTCCCACCAGGCCCTCTCTGTTTTCTAGCAATAGGTCTAGGAGGGCACCTTTCCTAGTTGGCTCCGTTAGCACCTGCACCAAGAAGTTATCATCTAGGTGCTTCATGAACCTCCTGGACTTGCTCGTGTCAGCTGTGTGGCACTCCCAGTTAACGTCTGGCAAGTTGAAGTCCCCCATAAGGACAAGGGGAGTTAATCTCGAGGCCTCTCTTAGTTCTGTAAAGAATAATTTATCGGCGCTATCGTCCTGGCCAGGCGGTCTGTAATAGACTCCCACAACTACATCCCCTTTATTCGTTCGTCCCTTGATCCTTACCCAGAGGCTCTCAACTTTGCCACCGCCGACCTGAAGTTCCACACAGTCCAGCCCCTGCTTCACATACATCGCCACCCCACCACCTCGCCTTCCCTGCCTGTCCCTCCTGAAGAGCCTGTAACCATCTATCGCAACACCCCAGTCACAGGACTCATCCCACCAGGTTTCGCTTATGCCGATGATGTCGTAGTTGCGGGACTGGGCCAGTACTTCTAGCTCATCCATTTTATTCCTCATACTGTGTGCGTTTGTGTAGAAACATTTCAGGTGTGTCTCCTTACACTCAGCACCGTGTGGATCTGACCGAAGGACCTCACTGGCACACAGCCCCTCTGATTCTAGCGTACCATCCCTTAGGTCTTCACCGGCGTGCCTGGTTTTAGCCCCTTCCCCCTTCAACTCTAGTTTAAAGCCCTATCTATCAGCCCTGCCAACTCCTGACCAAAGATCCTTACCCCTCTCCGAGAGAGGCGGATCCCATCCGGTGCCATCAGGCCCGGTGTAGCATAGACCTTCCCATGATCAAAGAACCCAAAATTCTGCCGGTCACACCAGTCTCGAAGCCACGAGTTTAGGTGAACAGCACACCTTTCAGCTTCGATCCCCCCTATCGGAAGGACAGAGGCAAACACAACCTGCGCGCCTGATCCTCTAAGTAGTCGCCCCAAATCCCTAAAGTCTCTTTTGATCGCCTTCAGACTTCTCTTTGCTACTTCATCGCTACCAGCCTGAAAGACCAGTAGCGGGTAGTAGTCAGTGGGCCGTACCAGGCGCTTGACTTTCTTGGCAACGTCCCTGACCCTGGCCCCAGGGAGGCAGCAGACTTCCCTACGGGTAGGGTCAGGCTGACAAATAGGGCCCTCTGTTCCCCTAAGGATAGAGTCTCCCACAACGATCACTCTCCTGTCTTTCTTGGTGGAGGCAGTCCCGATGTGTGGAGTCGACCTCCTCGCCCTAGGCATCCTCCTGGGAACACTTTCTATCTCTTCCTCAGTTGCCGGTCTCTCAATCTCCAGGGCCTCAAACCTGTTCCGTAAGGGCACCTGGGAAGGTGGGGCCGGAAGGGGAGGGCATCGCCTGCGATGTCGAGCAGGGACCTGTCTCCATTCCTCCTCAACTCCCAGATCCCCTCCCTCTGCCCGACAGCGACAGGGCCGGGGGTCCACCCCCATTTGGGGTGTCTCACCCCGGTACCTCTTCTCGAGGCCCTGCAGGGAGTTACTCCACAAGTCTATCTCCCGCTCACACTCCCTGATATCCCTCAACCTCTCCACCTCCTCCTTGAGCTCCGCCACCATGCGGACCAGGTCATCCACCTGCTCGCACCTCACACACGCAGCGTCTCTGCCTCCCGCCGGTGGCAGCAACTGGCTCAGACATTCCCTGCATCCGGTGACCTGAACCGCTGCATTCTTTAACGGGCAGTCGGTCTGGGTGTGTACCGACTTCCTGGAGAGAGCACCGTGCCTGGTGGAGACCATTATCGCCTCGCTATCGGCTGTCGTTAAGAGGTGTTCGTGTGGGCAGGGGGTTGCTCTCCGCCCTGCCTGCGCTAACTGCCGCGCTAACTGCCTCGCCACGCCCTGGTCGCCGCGCTCCTGGTCGCTCGCGCTCCCTAGGGGCTGCTTTTGAACGGCCGGGGAGGGGGCGCTGCTGGCTCCGCCTTCGCCTCGTCAGCCTCCCTCACGAGGGCCGCCGGGTCCTGGCGGCTCCCTCGAGTAGGCTCGGTGCCGGAAAATGAGCCCTGCCTGGCCCGATCCCCGCTCCGCTGCAGAACGCGTCTGCCCCGGAGCCGATCGCCTCGGCAAAAAAATTATTGAAAGATTATTGAAAAATTATTGAAGAACGTATTACCATTGGCAATTAGGATTTATTAACTGCTCTGCACCTTTTAGATGGGTCAAAGGTGCTCATTTCAATCTGGCAAGATAGACTAAGATCTCACTCAAGGAATTAAAAGCATAGGAAAAAAGGAGCATAATTATAAAGTTCAGCATAAGCAGAGATGGAGCAGAGCCACAGGGCCCAATTCTCTAAGACCAAAATAAACTTATTTTGATTGAATTAGTCTGGACTTACAGTGCTTAGCACAACGAAGTGTTCAGAAAGCAGTTACGGTCAATTTAATAGGAAGCAGCTGATTTTAAAAACACCAGTAACCCAGGAGATTGCTATTGGCAAGGGATGTGTGATCACTAGAAATCTTTCTCCACTTCTCTGATGATAAACAACATTGATCATTCAAAACCAAAGTTAAAGAGATTGTTTAATGCACGTTCATGTGAGCCCTGTTTTACCATTACACCCTGCAGTATTATTTCATCTGTAAAGCTGTACAGAGAAAGCAGTGCTCTAAAACAAGTGTGGCCAGGGCACAGGACCAGGATTCAGGGGACCTGCCTTTCTGGGGTGGGTTGGGGTTTGTTTTATTTGGTTTGCTCCCTTTCCTTTAACTTTCATTTCCCTTCAAACATATCTGACCATAGCCTGATCCATCCCTATGGACATAAACTAGGTATGTCCTACCCTACAGACGTCCTCTGAGTATCCACTACATTCTTCTTCAAACAAGTTGTAAAAGCAATGTCATCCGCCAGGTGTTTTCTCTTTAAATCTAAAATGGCAGCAGTCGAATGGCAATAACCCTGTACAGCTGCAAACACTGTTTCAATGTAATCTTTTTGACAACCTTTGCCCTATACAAAAACTACCAAAAAATCAGAGCCAGCAACAGCCAAAGCCACACCACGGGTCAGTTACGTGTTGGTGTCCACAAGAGCATTACCTTCCTGGGGCATTTCTCCAATGCACAAGGAGACTTCAGTTCAGTCAGCAAGCTGTGTAAGAATCCAAACCTCACTTCTTGCTTCTGTTTTAAGCCTTTCTCACACCCTTCTTAAGAAATCTCAAAATTCTCTTGTTGTATGTTACTAGTGTCTTGAAATCTTTTCCTCTGATTGCAAAGCTATCATTTCAGTGACGTGTTGTAAATGGTTAGCGACAATACATGAGACAAAATCTAGTTCAGTACTGAGCAGACTCATGATATGACAAGATTTAAACAAAAACAGCTCCTTCCAGTTTCAGCTGAAGCCATGACAAAGCCTGTTTATCAAATACAACAAACCCATCTATCACCTTCTAATTGGAAGCCTTTTTGCCAGCATGCCTGGTGCCTCACTAATCTGTACACAACTTAATAGGGAAGTTAATAAATTATGCAAGAGAACTAATTACACCTATTTGTCAAAAGATGAGATAGTTAAACTCGGGACTTAAATAACAAGAATGAGCATTCAACCCTAATTAGTCTGACCTAAACTTTGGGGATGGGAGGATAAGGGAAAAGCAGCAGACATTTTTCTGACTTATCTCAAGTAGTAGGAGCTATTACCATGTAGGCAATATTATGCTGAAAGGACCCCGGTTTCACAAAACACTGAAACATGCTTGTCTTTCAAACCATGAAGTATCATCCTGCCATCAGTCTTCTCAGTAATGGTACAAGTCCAATAAAGGGAAACGTTAGCATTAAGCCACTTGATCCACCTCCCCTTCTTCGTGTCCCTGAGAAGGAACAACTGCACGTTCTTTTGGTAGGAGACTTTTGATAAGAGTTAATTCTTGACCAGAGTGATTATTGGCAATGCACTAAGTAGTAAGTGCAGTAGCTGGAGTAGGTGAGAGTTTGAGAAATTCATCTTGTTTTAGTTAGGTTTGTTCTAGAAAAGATTTGCTTTTCTAGGAGATACTTGCTTTTACATGGGGAAAGAGGAGGAGGGAGTTATATTTCTTCCTCACCTCATGTCTGGGTCAAGGTCCCTTACGCTAAGCAAGTTCTCACTGTAAGGTTCAAAGTGATTGTGCTTAACCCTAGTGAGATATGTTGATGTCAAATAATGGCAGCACAGCCTTCTGGCATGTCAGCCACTCCTCCCAGCTTTTTGTCATCAGCCTAAGTACAGCTGAGGGCAGATACTATTCCCTCAAAGTTGCCGATGGAAGATGTTGAACAAGACCAGACCCAGCACTGACCCCTAGGGACCTGCTAGTCACAGGTCTCCAGCCAGACTCTGCACCGCCAATCACCACCCTCTGAGCTCAGCCAGTCAGCCAGTTCTCAGCCCACCTCGCTGTCCACTCATCTATCCCACACTTTCTCTGCTTTGCTAGCAGGATGTCATGGGAGACAGTATCAAAAGCCTTGCTAAAGTCAAGGTAGATGACATCCACCACTCCCCCCCCACCTACCCAGCTGGTGAAGCCACCATAGAAGGCAACGAGGTTGGTCAAGCACAACTTCCCCTTGGTGAATCCATGCTGACTACTCCTCATAATTGTTCACAGCAGCCATATAGATGATAGAGCAGATGACTCAGCCTTTACCAATTGTTGACTGGTTATGAAGTCATGACTCTTTTTCCATGAGTCTTTTTCCTGAAGGTGTTGTGGTTTGAGTATCAATCTTCAGCCTAGGTCAGCTCAGAGGTTCCTAAACAATTAGATTCAATGCATCCTAATGGAAGCAATCCTTAAGTTTCTGCGTTAAGGATGTCACGATATCACAGAGTAAACTCTAAACCATGTAGAACAAATATAGCTATTACAATTAATTATGCTAAATTGCCTGAGCAAGCAAAAGGGGTAAGTGCCAAAGATCCAAGGCAGGCAGGCAGTTTTCATTCCACCCAGCAAAATGTCTGTATAATCAAGAGGCACAGAGACTTGCTTGGAAATCAAAGAGTTTTCCTTTGACAAGGAGATGTATAAAGTCAAATCTGCTATAAAACAAATTACTTAAGAACATTTTCATTTAAGGATTGTACCTGCTCAAGTGTTGAAATGTAAAAAAAAAAAAAATGTAGATGAATATCAGAGAGGAAACTACCTCCCCATCCCTGCAAAAACTCGTCTGTCCAACAAAATATTCCACTTGACCTTCAAGCTTCCCTCCTAAGCAGAATCAGAATGTTTGATGTTTGAGCTTTTGAAAAAAAAAAAAAAAAAAAAAAAACATGAAACTAACACTCCCCTTCAACTAAATACTAGTGGGAAATACAGCCTCCTTTTATTCCAATTTGCTTTTAACAAAGGTAGGGCACGCACCCCCTTATTACAAGATCCAGTGGGAGGGGAAATGCCACACACAAAATCCTCTCCTCTACAAGTGAGATAGGAGAGGTACTTGGCAGTGGGAATTCTTATTATTTGTTGAGGTTATTCGAGATGGGATATATAATGTCTCAACAACAGCTTTCTGTTGCAATGTGAATAACTAACTCAGCTCTCTGGTCAAGCATCCCCTCATTTGCCTCTCTCACCTCGGAAGCTGGATGCTGATTTCTTACTGCAGGAATAGTTCCCCAGGAAGACCAACATTGCCCACCTCATATTCTGCTAATGCCCATCATTATGACACTCTCCTAGAAAGGAGGAAAATCACAAGCTTGACACGGAGCAAGGATCTGGATTAAGGTCTCCCACTCCTGAACTACCCACTTTAGCTACCAATTTAAAAATACCCTGATTGAATGCAGCCTAAGGCTACAGAGCAAATCAGCAGCAAGGTAGCACAGGGCATTCAGGGCTGTTTTCACTCATTTTCTGCTACAAACACTCTGTGTTGCTACTTGGGCTGCATGTTACAAACACTTGCCACTGTACCTGCATCCTATTTAACAACATATCTTGAGAACAAAGGAGAAACACAACTAAAATTGCTGCTGAGCATAACAGATCTCAACCCAAAGACTACAGACGTGGTAGGAGGTGAAACACTAGTTTGTTTCTGAGCAGCGACAGACAAAAGATGGTTGGAGAAGGCAAAACTTTATTCACAGTAAAGAGATAAAGAGAGCAGAGCAGATCAGGAAACAGACTAATAGCTTGCCTGCATATTGGCTGTGCTTTGCATCAAAGACAGAGGGACCAAAACAGATAATCATCCTCAAAGTCAAGTGTAATGCCGCACCTCACTGGAGCTTGTTTCTCACTGACACACACTCCTCCTTGTTCTGCAGACAGGACTGAACAATAGGTAAAAACCATTGAGCCATTTTATTAGAGCTCTGTTTTTACAGTCTCTCTCTATTAACTTGCTGACAATTAATTACTTCCCGTAAGCTTAATTACAACCAGTTAAAGAAATGTTGTGCAAGTCTATAAACAAAGCTTGGTCAATTTGAGGTAATGGGTAGTTAAGACTAAATGAGATTTCTACTACGTTACTTCATATGCAACCTGCTCAACACATTCAATACTACAGCATGAGGTTCCAGAAGAACCTTGAAAATTGACTGTGGAATTGGTATCCATAGCAGCCCCCAAATTTGTTTTTGTTTAAATTGACAGTGCAAGCAGTATTCTTACAACAACCAAAAAGCGAACTCTTAAGGAAACATACATCAGCTACATGATCAGTTAGTTCATAGAACTGTGCTAAAAACACCAAAATAATATAGAAAAAATAGTGCATAATTAAGGTTAAATTTTACCCTAGATTACCAGAAGGTCAGATAGACTGAATAACTATCAAATTAAAGTATCTTAAAAAAAAATCTCTTAAATTTATAAAAGAGAAAGCAGTGCCCATCTCTTAAACCATTTTCGGTTTGCAGTGAAAACAGACCTCTACTGAACCTTGTAACATTTCCATCAAGTTCTTGTTTGAGATTCCAACCTAACACTGCAGAATTCCTTATCCAGCTTATTTCTGAAAGGAACATGCAGCAGCAAGACAAACACACATAAGAAAAAGGAAAAAAAAAAAAAAAAAAAAAAAAAAAAAGGAAGGAAACAATACTGGAAGGAGTAAGGATAATTCTCTTCAGGTACTCACCCCATCATCAGCATTAGACTGTCCCTGTATTTCTGAAAATTCCCTAGCAGATGTTGCCTTCCCACAGAGTTCTTCAGCTGTACCTTTGAATATGTTTGTCACCCATTCAAGGTATAATTCAGTAATGGGTACAAGCTTATAAATTCCTACTGAGAGGCCAACCACGCTACCTCAAACATGACAGCTTACATTCCAGTCCTTCCTTGTCTGTTCTTTTCTCTATTTACTCTATCACTTTTTGAGGTGTTCTGGTCTACAACTAACAGCTTGAGTTATTTATTACTCCATGTTCAATGATTTGCTTTATTCTCTTTACTAGATATCACCACACTGCCCTCCCAATGGCTCTATCTAGGACCATGTCCCACTCCAACTTTCCCTTTGAAAAAAGTTAAACACATTCTAAAACCATAGTGCCAAACAGATCTTTCAGTGTAACCTACCTAATTACCTTCTGAGAAGAAGAGTAATACAGTTTCAGTTGTCCTCAAGTTCACACACATCCTTATGCAATTCAGGTGAACAGAATGAATCTCAGTTTGCCATCAGAGCGCTGCATTAATCCCTGGTGTAAGTAGTCAGCCTGTCCAGGAAGTTGTCAGTTGGTCCAGGAATTCTTTCTCAACAGTAACAGAGCTACAGGCACTACTGTTTGAAAAAGCACACTGTATAAACTGAATGCCTGGTGATTAGTTTCCATTTATCAAATCAATTTTCTTCCCCTAGAACATGCACGGTTAAATCCTGATGAAGGATTCCGTTTATGCCACTGCAGTACCATCCCTTTCTGACCTTTGGCGTGTGATGCCTGAAGTCAATGTGGTAGCATTATGTTTCAACATTCAAAGTGACACATTTCCCATTAATCAATATGTCAGCAGATTACTAATATATTTTTGATGTTGAGCAAACATTAATGCCTCTGTTAGAATGAAACCAAATACTTGACTATTTGTTTAAGAGCTTAGGCATTAAGTGCTGAAGCCAATGCAAGGAGATATGGTCAAAGAAAGCAAGCGTTTAGCAGATAAGATGCATGGCACATCTTGAGCTAGATTTACTGCCCCACAGCCCACTCCAAAAGTGCTTACTGTAAGTTCCCCTTGTGCTGCAACAGCACTAAACACAGCACCCGAACACTGCTAATAGAGGTGGGGAGCAGAGCAGGTCTAATGGGGCAGCCACCTCAGCTTTCTCTCATGAAGATCTCTACTGTCCCCCTGGTTCCTTCAAACAAAGAAATGCCACCCCAAAATTACTAACAACCTCAGTTAAGACGGTTACCATCAAATGCCCTTTATTAAAGGTGTTTATTGATGTCACTGCCTCCCGGAACTAGGTGCCCAAGCGCATAAGCAGCTGGTACATTTTGACATTATAAAACTTGTTAGCAAGCCCACCAGCAAGTCTTCAGGCATTGAACTACTTTCTCACTGAACACCACTCGGTTCTGTTTTGAGCCTTGGCACATTTCCGCAAATTCACCTTTGTTGACAAATTACTCTAACTATTTAGTAGCAAACATTTTTCAAACAGTTGCTTTCTGTCTTCTTGTTTACACCCTGTGAGAACACTTTAAGGTTATTTTTCAATTGTTAAGATCTACTGTTTCATGTGTCTCATCACCACAACCCTAACAAGTCAGACAGACTTCGTGAGTCCCTTTGGAACTTGGTCTTTTATCATCAAAAGCACATGCTGTGCGCTCTCCCTCACTGCGCTTAATGCATTTCATTTATCCCCCCTGAAAGTTTGTAATTGTCAGCACTGCAAGTTCTGTAGTGGGTTGAAAAGCAGAACTATGCTCTTATTTTTAAAACTACAATGAGTACTCCATTGAGCGCTGTAAAAGGTGGGATCAATGCCAGAGTTACACTGATAGGGAATTCAGGTAAGGTAATTCAGAACCTGAGTTTTCTGCTCATCTTGCTGGAAAACTCATGTCTCTACATATGACTATGTAGACATACCTTTCTTTGTGCATGTACCTTGCTTTGCACTAAGAGTCACAGAAAAAAATAAAGAGAAGGGAAGGAACAGATTTTCTGGTGTCTCTACATTTTCTACTTCAGCTTAGCATACAGAAATGTGCATTAGCTTTGAGCAAGCTACTTTAAGCAGGAAGGCAGTCTAGCTGGATCAAGATGGTAACGCATGGTAATTTAGCTCATAAAGACTTATGGACTGCTGCATTAAAATTACTTCTGATACTCATTTAACACCTTCTAAGTTAGTTTGGATGCAGATGAGACTATATCCATATTGCTAGTAGCTCTTTTTTAAGTTATTCCTGAACAATCCAGAGAAAAATTAGAGTCAAAAAGAGGAGAAATATATATATAGCATATTGTTTCATTACGACACTGTTGTTCCTTCAAAAAGACTAATATTAATTCTCATGGGGAAAGAAAAAAAAAAGCGGCAGCATCCAGCATCTGGCAACATCTGGCAAAATGCTGCCTGCTTTAAGACTTCAGTTCTTCTGACTTGGTCAGAGGTCATAGAAGCAGTGACAAGACACAGTCTTTGTTTGGGGTCTTATACCTCTTTGCTTTTCTGCTTATATAAATGTAGGATGTTTTCTGTAAAATGTCTTCTGCTTTTATAAATGTAAGACAGTCAGAGGTGGAAGCCATCATGAGAGCTGTACAGCAACAATGTAAGTCATGGTAATAAGCAGGGTACAACTGAGGCCATGGAGAGCAGCCATGCTCAGATCGTAGATCAAGATCATGGTGATGTAAGGCCAAAAGAAATTTGTCAAAAGATTTGGGGACTGTCAAAGATAACAAGAGCACAGGCTACAGGAGCAGGATGTCTATCCATCTGGCATCACCTCACAACCCTCCCTGAGCACTAGCCAAATTCAATACTTCATTCCTCTCTCTGGCTCACCATTCAAGCTCAACTTTTTATACACCTGTTCAGTCAACAGCTTCTCTCCAGTCTTAAAAATCTTAGGCCTTCCTGCATGAACTGTCTCAATTTAACAACCATTATTGCTGTCTTGTAGAATCCAACCTGCACAATAAACAAGAACTTATTTACCCAACAAAATAATGAAATCCAAGACACAGAAAACACCCCATTCTGCACCATGTTTTTCTCCCCTTCTGGAGAGATGTGCAACTAAGGTTTATCATTTCATGATAATATTACATACAACATTATGTGCAGGACATAAGGATGCGCTGAAATGATGGGCTCACTTGAAATTAACAGTAACAAGCAGGCCCTTAGCAGAAAAGAGTATGTGCAAGAGGAACAGTCATTAATCCTACTATAGAAATAGCAATTCTGAGAAGTATTGGAAAAGAAAAAACAAAATACAGTATCTTTATAGGCATTTTCCTTGCTTTTGCTAACTTACTTTCTCTTGCTACTGAAGTCACTTCACTAGGAACAGAGGTGTTATGCCAGAGTCCAGGTTCGGGAATGCCATGTGGATTTCTCGGTTTGTTTGTTTCATGGGTCCCATCCATCCATGTTTCCCCTTGTCCTGTTCAATCAGATTCAGTTTTTCTCTGCTTTCAAAGCCATAAACAGGAAAAAAAAACTAGTTGAGGTATTTGCTAAACAGCTCCCTGAGTAGGCCATAGCATGGAGATGAAAAATACAGCGTTATCTATATATGTTCATCGGGCAAAGCTTGTACTGAAGCCAACTACACACTTAAGTTAAACACAGAAAACATAGCAAGTAAAACTGTACTACAGTTATCAAATACATAAAAAAATGGGAATTAAGGTCATTTTGAGATTTTATTCAGCTCCTGAATGTATTTATTCCAAAACAATTTTACAGAACTTATTTCCTGTTGCTCATTAACTCCTCAGATTTCAGCACTTCAGCCTACAAGAAAATAAAGTATTACACATCTGCTCCCCTTTAACACCAACTGTGTACAAAACAGTGCCTGAGCAATCAGAGAAGGATGGCTGAGTGCAGTGGTGAAGAGGAGAGGACAGAGGGAAAGAACGAGAGAGCACGCTGCAAGAGCTGCGTAAGGTTGCATTCCTGACCATGTTCCTTTCATTTCTCAAAATATTCAATTTAAAATCCCTATCATGGATACTGCCATATCCTCTCCATTCTGAGCACTAATAGCAAACTGTCCATCAACCACTGCCCGCTTGGGCAAAGAGCAATGTAACTGAAAGATGGTTGTTCAGAGTGTTGCATTTTAGACAGCCCATGGCAAACCTAGAGGAAAAACAATCTGTACATTCGGTAAAACTGCAGTTCACAAAGCTAGAGTGGCACCAAGTGGTGAGCAGCTGAACTTGGATCTTGTTATGTATATTTTTGCAGTCATACAACAAGCTTCTAGGAGTTAAAATAAAATGGCTCAGCAGCTTGCTTCTACGAGGGCACCTAGATTTATTATAAATCTTATTTCACACATTCACCCATTAGCAAGGGATAGAGCCTCCCATAAAACACTCTTAAGTGATTAAGAGTTGAGAATAAGTTTACAAAAAGCATATGACTGTCAGTAATGAGCAGGAAGTGATAACATGTATCCTTTTATCATCAGATGCAGTCAGAATCTTTATCACACCATTTGACTAACACTTAAAGCTAACCAGTCCTCCACGTTGCAGCTATTACATTCCTTGCTGTTTTCTCAGGGAAGCACCCACATATTTATTTGCCTCCCTTCAAACACTTAAGATGTGTGCGCATCTCCCCTCCCATCCAATTCTTAAAAATTCTTGCACGTTGTTGCTTCTCATCGCAGCTCACAAACAAAAACCAAGACAAAATACTGTGTACCATCAAAGATCATGTCAGGAAAAAGGTTTTTCCCTGTAGTTAGTTGTAATAACCATACACTTCATCCTACTTCTCCCTACAATGCGCCAGGTTTCTAATCAACTCTGGAAAAACACAAGAGGAAAACAGACAAGTATGTCAGAAACAGAAAAAGAAAAGAAAAAAAACACAAGAGCAACAAGCAAAACGCATACATGCACATTATTCCTGTGCTGTGAACACAGGAGACTATTTTCATTGTGCATTTCTACACCAGTGAACACTATCTGCGAGCTGTTACCCAAGCAGCTGATGGAAGCACACACTCACAAAGTACTTGGTGTCAGAATCTGTGCGCTACTTTGGCCCAGATTTTCAAAAAGTGACATTTCACTAGTATAACTAAATAAGAAAATGTAGTATAGTTATAGTAAGTAGTGTAACTAATAAGAAATAAGAATTTTCTCTAGTATAACTTCTAAGTTGTCCTAGGAACAGTAACTAAACCAAATCTGAGTATCCTTATGAGCATGAAAAAGTTACTGTGATTAATACCACGATCAGATCTTTAGAAAGAGAAGAAAAGCTCTGTGGAGCTAGAGACAGGGGCAGTTACACACTTGACTAATAACTGCAGTATTTACAGACAAGGACTAGCGATAAGTTGAAAAAAAATGGAACCTTAATAAACACAGCCTTTGTTGTTTGTACACCACCCACCATGGTAATGATAGGCAGGTTTATGTACAATATACTTGTAAAGATCACCACCCATCAGTTAGGGTGAGACTTCAGTAATTCCAAAACCAGCAAAGGCTCAGAGGTTCAAGCAGCCACAGAAGTCCCTAAAGTTCTTGACCTCTTTAAATTGTGGAGGCTGTAAGCAAATCTCAGTCATCACTTCTGGAGTCAGACACAAAACCCAAGCTATGAAAATCTTCACTAAACAAAAGCACTAAACATCTCGGGATTTTTTAATTATTATTATTTTTAAATTAAATTTCAGATGGTTATGTTCTGTGTATGAAAGTCCTGACTGCAAATAAACGCTCTATCCATAGACTCTACTTTCTACTTTTAGCAGATGGTAGTAATGTTGATCTACAGATTAACAGCAACTAACTTCTGATTCCAAAGCAAGTGCTGCATCAAGTCTTTGTATCATTTCCTTCTGAGGGGTAATTAATGGATATTTTGCAAGCTGCTTGGAGATCCTCCAATAAGTTCTGGGTTTTCTCCCCTACATGCAGTGCAATGTCAGTCTGTTAGTGTTACACGGCTCACTTCTCTAAGATTTCTCATAGCTTCCTCTGTTCAAGACTGAAAATAACTTAAAGAATGAAGTTTATGGACAACTATGCTGCATGGAAATGCTTAGTCACTTCTCTGTCTCCTCCAAACCCAGCCATTTGCTCAATTTCACTACCAAAATAGTTGTATGCTACAGTAATAAAATATTTGGTGGTAAGTTATAGGCTACATATGGTGTAATTAAACCCAAAACAAGCACCTAATCTGAAGAGCCATAGTTCCTACTAATTGATATTATGTGAATTTCAAAACTACCAAGTAATACCAGTAGGTTGTCTACAAATACACAACTGCTGCGGGTACTTATATTTTGGCCATTATGATGGATAAGAAAAATACAAAACTATCTGGGCGTTCAATGAGTTCAGTATACAACAGTTTTTATTAGACAGAATGACAGCCAGGCTTCCTTGGAGAAGCAGAAACTCACATCATGTTGTACAATAGTGCTCATCTCCTTGGAGACAGGACCACTGGTAGGCAAGTGCTTGAGAATAAAAAAAAATACCTAGCAATTTATTGTAAATAAGTTGCATGTTATCTTTCAGTTTGAATTCGCTCAAGTTTATCTTGAGGTCAGTGGTTTTGGATGAACAGAAGACTAACAAAGACTGCTTTCCTAAATGAGTATCTAAAATCAGATTTTTGTTCGATAGAACCTAAACTGCAAGGGGAATATTTAACCATCTTAGAAGAAAATCCATAGATAAACTACCACTGGTTGCAGATGGCAGAACTAATCATCTTTATCACTTCCTCTTTAACTCAAGCTTTTAACATAATGTTTTGTCTAAGTATGTAAGTAGCAAAATATCCTCTGATCACAGTTTCTTGATAATTGAGCTTTAATAACGCCGAAGTGTTGGTATTTAGATTGCTTAGTGGATACAACTTGTGCCAAGTTCACCCTTTTGTAGTGAGGAAGTCATCTACTTAAAGTAGCTGTGCGAATTTAGCAGCATCTTCCATCACAGCTGGTAATATTTACTCGAGAAAATAGTAATTCTGATGGAGACTAGTATATACTTGATAATTATCAATGACAACCCCCCTTGAGGTCAGGCTGCATATTTATTTTGGCATATTTCTGGCCATGTACAATATTTCTCAATGGACATTTTATGGTTCCCTTCAAAGTTCACTGTACATATTCATCCACCAACGAGGAACTGACTACTACAACATTTATGCATCTAAATTATGAATGTGAACAGTGTGTTACGTGTGGTGTACGTAGCTCATCTTTGGCATCTTTAGTTATTAATTGCTGTACAAATAAAAGATTCTCTGCTAATATCTACTTTGCGCAGATAAATGACAATGCAGAGAGCACAGTATAGCACACTGAAAGGGCTCATTACAGTTACTGCTGTCATAAATGACCACGTTTGGTTTTATTTAATTTGCTTTCTGAGAGCATTACAACTGGCTAAAATATCCTAAAGGCCACTAATTATCCTTCTTGACAGAAGAGAATTACAAGGAATTTCTCCCAAGTCCTTCTACTTCTCCTAGTTCTGTCTAATCACTTGGTACTTGTCTGCAAATGGATTTGGTCTCTTACATAGTAATAATGATGACAGATGTTTTTCTGCCAGTCAAACTTAACATTCAAACTTGAGTTGATTATTATGAGTAATCTACAATTTCCTCCATAATTAAGGCTGCAACTTTGTTCCCATTAAAAAGTTCAATTTTGACCTCCCACTCGCATCCATTAATGAAGGAGAACTTCAGTGGTACGTGAGAACTGTGGCATAAGAAGAATTTTCCTTCCTGTTCAGAGTAAATTGAAGAAGGAAACTCCAATTTAGGCAGTGCATTACAGATATTGCCACCTGTCAGTTGTGTGTCACTTTATTGGAAGGAGAGAAGGAAGCAGAAGGAGAAAGTAATATAACTTTACTGGACTCAAATAACGTCCTCATGCACAAAACTAAAGCTGAGACAATAAAGTCTGATTTTAGATGTAATTGACAGCTCCTTTCCTAAGATCAGGATGGGACCATGGGCTCTTAAATAACAGGCAACAAACAAGCACTACTATCTCCATACTTTGCCTCATTAAAACCAACAATCTTCCTCTAAGAAACAAAAATCCTAACCCCATCAGTAAGGGGATGCAATGGAAAGCAGGAAGCTTTCCTAACACAGCAGAACTGATTTGGATGAGCTGCATATAGTTCGATGACAACTCCTTTCTGGTGTTCTAATATTAAAAGTGCTCAGATTTCTAAAAATTCCTCTAGCCTCCACTTTTGGGCAGTTTGTTACAAAGAGAGAAGAAAGGCAATAAGACATGGCTTAATGGATTTATCTACTCAAGATCTAATACACAGGGCAATGTTTTGCTACCCAGAGTCCAATTTTAAAAGTTATTAAGATTTTAATAGGCTCACTAGATCTGTATGTTGACTCTGACAACCTAATTTAGGCTCAGTGGCAGTTTCAGAGATGCTGCATTAACTCTTGGAGCTGGCCAGTTTGAATAAACTCCCTTCTTTAGGAGAGCCTCAAAACAAAGTCTTCAGAAGCGCTGAGATTAAACCCTTTGAAAACAGCTGTGGGATGTGAATAGACTCTGTAGAACCAGGACCAATAATAAATTTCTAAACTGACCTGTATTTATCATGCAGGAGAGAAGGCACCGAAGAATTGCCTTTCTGAACAATGTTAGGAAAAACATTTTTTTCCTTCTTACCACATGCGACAACATTGAATAGCAGAAGGAAGACAAATACCGTTTGAGGAAGCTGTAGATGAAGAAATCCATCTTTATAAAAAAACTAGTCACAAGCTGTGGAATGAAATCATCAAAAATCAGAGTCATTTTTCGGTCAGAACTTGAGTGACAAGCCACTGAAGTGACTCCGGTGCAACTATTTTTTTTTCCTCCCCAGTGAAGGCCGAAAAAAAGGAAACATCAGTTTCTTTTCTGTTGTTTTACTGTCTGAAGTTTTTCCTCTACATCATCTATTTTTATCTTGTCAGGAACAAAAAGAGGACAGAAGTGAAATAAAGTCTCAATACGAACACTTCCAGAGCAGTATATTTAATGACAGTAATTTTATTTATTTATTTAGTGTTAGGGATAACTTAAGCTTACTAACGAGCAACTGACATTCCTTAGCTACTAAAAACATTTTAGCATGATATTTAATAAAATAGAAGCCTAAGACCACTCATTTACTACCGGATAGTCTCATTAGGAGTCTTCCTAAATGTTTGTTAGCAGCATGAGCATTTCTAGCTCAGGCTCTGGAAAATAAGAAATGCCAAAACACTTGTCCACTAACTTTCTTCTATCAGCAGCTGTTAGTTTTTCCCTTAAGAACATTTGGACAGTTCTAGAAAGACACCAGATGAACCAACTGGAAGCTGGACCTTATCTGCAAGTGCTCCGTAGCAACCCAGACAGAACAGATCATGTTCTCGTAACACAAGGCATAGCAAGCTCCTTAGTAAATGCTCACACAACCGTTTCTACCTAAACGATACAAATGCATGCCAAAAATGTTAAGTTCACAATGCTGGCACCAAGCAGGTGAAGGCTCAGTTGATAGGGCCCAGCCACCAGGGGCATTCTCTGCTATCCTTCATTTGGCACAGTAGACCATTAACAGCTACGGGTGGTTTGAAGGAGATTTGTTTTCAACAATGTCAGACACTGAACCTGTTGAACAGTGATTCAGTGTTGTGGGCTCCTAGGTCATCTGAAATAATTCAAGAGCTGTCTTCTTACCTTGAGCACTTGGGTCTAACCCTATGCTTGAATCTTCTTAGTGTTTGTGTGTCACTATAAAATCCTCAATTTATATTTTGCAGCTAATACTTTCCAACTTCATCCAATTAGTTGCTGTCACTGAGTTCACATCCCTTTTAATGGTTTAAGAGCATCTGCTCCAAGATGTTTGCATGTAACATTCATTCCCAGATGAAGTGAAGGAACCACTTTTTTTTTTTTTTTTTTTTTTTTTTTTTTTTTTTTGCCTTTGTTACTGTCTTGACTTTTCAGGAGAAAATAAAACATCTATGCATCTGTATTATACACCAAAAGAGTAACCCAGAATCAGCAGCTGGGACTGATATACCCAGTTAGATGCAGAGTTATTTTATTCCCATGTTTTCATTTGATCATAGACCAATAATACCAGTAAGAGCATTAAAAACTCCTGAAGAAGGCAGTTAAAACATCACATGATATTCAAGGAAGGTTCTTCCTAAACACTCAATGAAATTGGATCCAAAATACACAATTACTGCACCTTCTAAAGCTCTGCTTAAACATATATCCTGCAAACTCGGGACTGTCTGATGCAGCATTTCACTGAAGCCTGCTAAGCTTCTGGCCTCAGTGAAATCTTGCTGCTCATTGCTTCTGTAGTAATGCCTCATTTTTCTCTTCAGTCAAACAATTGTGTTCTATGTTTTTTATAACTAAACCCTTAATTTTTAGGCATCAAGACCTTTATTTTATGTTGTTTCCTTATTGTTTTGAGCATTTCCTTTTTTTTTTTGGCAACATTTGTCTTCAGACACAGCACTGGCATTCTCTTCTGTACAGCAAAATAGGCTGAGAACTGACACTTCACCAGCAAGGGCAGGGCTTGGGATGGCACAGCCCACCATGAGGGAGCTGCCTTTGGGGTGCCCTCATAGGGCAGAATATGCCTGGTTGCTTAACAGCCTGTGTCAGTCGAACCAAAGTCCCACCGCAAGAGATGGAGGCCTGGTGGTCCCCCTCACCCCATGAATCTCCAGCACACCCCAGACTCACACCGAGATACAGGGAACAAAAGGAATGCATGTGCTGAACAAATGCCAGAACAACAAGGTGCTGACCTGAGCCTAAGCTCACCACAAAAATCAGATTCACATTTACCTGGTTTGAGGGCACTGAACATGGCGTAAGAGGCACAAAGCAATCCCCTGCTCACGTCAGCCAGCCAGAGGCCCAGAGCCTCCCACTGCCAGTTGCCAGGGAGGCCGCTATGTAGCCCAGCACCAGGCCTGGCCCAAGGGGCAGCTCACAGGACACAGGCAAGAGCCTGTTTTAGCTTTATTTACACCTCCCATGAGGGATCCCTTGATTAGCCTTGGAATCTAGCGCATCCCAACTTTAACACTTATGTTTAGACAGCAGAGCTCATAAGAACCCCTGCCTTTTTTTCCTGCCTTCTTAGTTGCTGGTACTGAGGTTCCTGCCATCTCTAGAAGTTTGCCATGCATACACTGGAACAGGAATTCTTCTCATTTCACCCACAAGCCCACAGGTGAATTCTATTCACGACAGCATAAGACAAACACACTCACCTAAGATTACCGGATTTTTCTGTAAAATTGTTGCTGAATGAGAAGCCTATTGTCAGCACGTGTCGGCAACTGGCAAGGCTATGATACAACTCCAGAATCAGCTCCAGCCTGCAACACATATCTCCACTTCGTAATGCCGACTTTCAGTCAAGTGACCCATCAGTGGGACTGCTGCATTATCACAGAGAAATGAAGGATGGAAAGATTGGTGTCTCAACAGTGGCAGCCCAGAACAAAGCATTAGCCATCCTGTAACATCAAATACAAGGATGTGCAGATTCCTTGAGACCCCCAATGGAAGTAATGGGAGATTTAAATAAGCAGGCGCCAACTTGTTCAGCAGCTGAGCGACAGCTCCACCTTAGTTATCAAGCACATTAAAAACAAACCACAACAAAAGCCTGTCCCCCTGCAGCCCATGGAGTACCACGGTAGAGCAGGGTTCCACGCTGCAGCCTGTGGAGGAGACCACAGAGCAGGTGTACCTGCACTGACAGAGGCTGCGTAAACCCAATACATTCCACCCCTCACCTCTGTGAAAAGCATATTTAAGAATAATCACAATATATTCTTACTTTACAATTATAACAGTCTCCACAAACTTCGCTAACATCAAAAAGAAAAATAACTCTCCACACCAAAATAAACATAACGTCATCACAACACCAACAAAGTGGACAATTTACACGCACACCACCCCTCGTCCCTTAACCACATATGAAACATATTCCTCACAGTTACTGCTTTCTTAAATTCTTCACAATTATTACATTCATAACAATCATCCAGTCCATGTTTTGCCCGTTACTTTTCTCAACAATTATCTGTATCTCAAATTCCTCAAGCCCCATGTTGGGAGCCAAAAAGGACTGTGGTGGTTTTACTCGGGTGGGTGGCCGAGCTCCACCACAACCGCTCTCTCACCCCCCCTCCTCAAAGAGGAACAGGGAGAAAATACGATGAAAGTGGCTCAAGGGTTGAGATAAGGACAGGGAGATCACACAGTAATTATCATGACGGGCAAAACAGACTCAGCATAGGGAGATAGTAAGACTTATTGCCTATTACTAACAAGCTAGAGAAGTGAAAAACAAAGGAAAGACACCAAAAGCACCTTCCCTCCCCATCCACCCTCTTCCACCTCCTCCCCCCAAGCAGCGCAGGGGAACAGGGGAATGGGGGTTATGGTCAGTCTGTAGTACTTCTTCGCCGCCACTCCTTCTTGGTCACTCTCGTCCCCTGTGCTGTGGGGTCCCTCCCACGGGATGCAGTCCTTGCTGAACTGATCCGGCGTGGGCTGCCCACAGGTAGCAGCTCTTCCAGAACTGCTCCAGATATGGGTCTGTACCACGGTGTCCATCCCTCGGGAGCAAACTGCTCCAACCGGGGTCCCCCACGGGCAGCAGCTCCTGCCAGGTCACCTGCTCCTGCGTGGTCTCCTCTCCACAGGCTGCAGGTCTGGCCTGGAATCTGCTCCGGCAGGGGTTATCCACAGGCTGCAGTATCCATTGGTGCAGGTCCACCTGCTCCACCGTGGTCTCCTCCCTGGGCTGCAGCGTGGAACCCTGCTCCACCGTGGTGCTCCATGGGCTGCAGGGGGACAGCCTGCTTCACCATGGGCCTCACCACAGGCCGCAGGGGACTTCTGCTCTGGCACCTGGAGCACCGCTCCCCCTCCTTCTTCACTGACCTTGGCACCTGCAAGGCTGTTCCTCACTCCTCTCACTCTCCCAGCTGCTGTGTGGCACAGCATTTTTTTTCCCGTCTTAAATACGCACTCACAGAGGTGCAAACAACATCACTTATTGGCTCGGCTCTAGTCAGCAGTGGGGCCCTTACCTAACATGGGGCAGCTTCTAGATCCTTCTCAAAGTTGCCACCCCAGTGGCCCCCTGCTACCAAAACCTTGCCATGTAAACCCACTACAAAACCAAACATTTATTCACATATTAGAGATTTGGCTCAGTTCCCTACACACTCTGGCACTGCAAAGACACCAAGTCTCTCCCCAAAGCACAAGGATTTGCATCATCCACTTACTACTCCCCATCCCTCTAAAAAGAAATCAGAACTCACCAGCGAATTCAAGAGCTCTGTCAAGTCTCTCCGAACAGGGAACACTTTATTAACCTAGTCAGAGTATCTCCCTATCCACACATTACAATTGAACACTACATTTTACCCTTCTCCTTTAGCACTGAACCACAGCTACATTCACCTTGGTTTCCCATCAGTACAGCTCATCTGAATACACCAAGCCCACTCAACAGCACCGTGGTATTCAGTAATTTCCTTCCCTCTTGCTTAAGCGTTATGACACAAGTAATACAAGTAAATCATACATCCCAAGCCAACCAAAACGATGCAGCAGAACACGATCACTGCACTATACTTACACAGCTCTAAACCAGACATATGGCTATGGGCAGTAAGCTATGCTGATGATGTTGTCAGTGAAGAGACATGCAGATAAGCAAGCAATCCTGATTCTAATAGAAGTTTTTAGACCTCATACTACTGTCATGAAACCAATTTAAAAAACCACCGTCTTCAAAGCTCAAGAGATCAGGTACTTTTAACATGGTTTTGAAATACTTCTTAGATGGGAAATGACCCAGGACTGTGTTTCAGGCAATACCCATCTGTGTGCACACAGCACATCTTGAAGATTTTTGTATAAATCAGTGAGAAAGGACAGCAACAACCTATTTTATCATCACCTGTGTGGTGTAGATATCTCCCAACTGTGGAAATGGTGCATATTAAGCAGCAGTAGATAATCTCCATTTCGGAGCACCGCAACATCTCAGCATGGCAACAGCTACGTTAAGGCAGAAGAGCTTCACTGCAACAGCAGGTGCATGCCACTGACAAACACATCACGAGCAGACCATAAGCCTGAGTTAATACTACCACTCTAGAATTCAGCCTGTGAGCTGGTATCTAAGAAATTAGTATAAAATCAAGTTCAGAACAAAGCACTGCTACAAAAGAGACATTTTAAAGTAGCTGACTACTCTGCAACAATCACAGTATGTCTTTTGAAATGCTTACTTTATCATCCTAATTAGTAATCTGCATCATTATCATGAAGATGAAAAGAATACATGTATTACATACACAAAACACATACATACAGATCTACATTTAAGCCCCATACAAATTACCCATCACAGAGTCATTCACTGTGGGAAACTGCTGTATACATATATATGCATGCATATACACACGCATCAGGCTAATTATTTTGCCTTTTTCTTTAAAAAAAGAATGGGCACACTGCTGCTAGTGGGCAAATCCTAATCATACATTATATCACATTTACTAGCAATTTTGATGAAAACTACAGGTGGAGACAGATTATAATGGGAACATCTAATTGAAATTCATCTCCATTTTGCTTCAGATTGAAGACATGCTGCTTGAGCCCTGAAACATATTTGATTTTTTTCAAATTGTATGAGGATTTTCAGGCAAAAACAAATTTTAAAAAATACATGTTTCATAGTCCTAGAAGAGTTCAGACAGTACTACAAATGCTTTATAACTGTATTTTAGGCATCTGCATACTCTTCTTTAGTTTTCACCACTCCCAGCTGTTCTAGCTCTACGAAGCCTCCTTACCAAGGCAGGCAAGGAGGAATAAAAATCCCACAGAGGTCTATCCTTTGACAGAAGTTTGACAGCTTCCACTGACATGTCAAGTCACTGGAAGTCCTTGTGGATTCACTGGGACATTAGCTGTTCAGTATGGTTCCCTCCAACACATTGCCATCAAAACAGACAACCCATCTGTCTTTCACCATTCAAAAAAAAAAAACCAAAAAAACAAAAAAAAACACCACTCATCTTGTGACTCCAAGTTGTAGTTGTTAATGTGCTGCCCCACCAGTTCTGTTTCTGGTGTTTTGCAAATGAGAAGACTGAAAATTGCCAGTTATGCAGAAGATTTGGAGGGGGGGTTAAAGCACATGACAAAATGATTCAATTTGGATACAATCCAGAAATCTAGTGTTACAATAAAGTTACAGCAAATCTCATTTTAGTAACTGTCTAATACCAAACAAGACATCTGAAGCACTGTTTGTAGCATAAAAGCAAATACGGCTTTTCCTCCTCCTGCTACTCATTGATACAATCCCATTTTAAGTTAATCCAATAAAAAGCCTACTCCATCACATTAATTAATCTAATTACAGGATAGTCAATGCTACTCTATTGCTTATGCTATTGTCTCCAAGCACACTAGAATCCCCCATAGAACAGGAATCCCCTATACTAGCTATAGGCACATAGCTTACATTAGCCCTGAACACTAAAACCTTCCCTGACTTTCAGTGCCACTATACTTTAGTCAAAAGAGAATACCTATAGGAACCTAACAAGCAGATGACCATTTGGTATTAGCATTCATTTTTGCCCAATGCTTTCCTAGATAACTGAACTTCAGGTTTTATCCTCAATATCCCATTTCAGCTCAAAAATAAACCCAACTTTATATATATATATCTATTTACAAAACATTTTCTTAAATATTAAGAAGAGCAATAAATGATTAATAGAAGAAAACTAAATATTTATGAATCAAGCTGATTCTGAGAATGGACTGATTCAGTTTGAACAGGCCTTATTTATAAGGTTCAAAGGTTTGTTACTGCATTTGATTTTGCTGTACACACACACACAGGGAGCTAAGAGGTATTACATGTGGTAATTTTTTGAAAGACAGTAATAAAGAACTTTTTAGCACTATTTTGAGAAGACAGTGGCAAGCCTACTCTCTATCACTGTTGCTTCAGACCACCACCAAATTTCCCTTTTGGTGTTTATTTTCTCTTCATGCAGTACAGGAGTACAAAAGGTAAACCTTCCTCTTTTTCCTTCTCATTTAGGCAATCATCATAAATTAAAGCTGAAGCACAACTACACTTAATTTTCCTGATACTGTTCCTCTTGAGGAAAAAAAATAATGAGAAGGGAAGAAGGAACGTGTTAATGAAAACGTTATCTGCACCCAATACTACCACACCAAATTTACAGTGAAGTAATGCAAGACAGTGGCTGCAACAAACTAAACTGGTAGCAATCTTCCACCTAGAAATTAAAGTGGGATACATCTGGGAAGAAAAATCTAAGAAAAGAAAAAAAAATTAAAAAAAAAAAAAAAAAAAAAGAAAAAATCAAAGAAAAACATCAGACCATATCCTCATCTGACTTTTCACATGGATCATTCCTCCTCTAAGCACGCTTTCAACCCATGCTGGATGAAGCCAACTTTGAGTACTGCAGGCATCTGGATATAAGAAGGTGAGAAAAGCATTTAGCAGTAGCTGATAGAATTTCTCTAAAATAAAAACAACTCCAGAGAGCAAGAATCCAGTTTCTTTCAGTGGAACCTGGATTGCAAATTATGATTTTACCACAGCTTCAGCAAAATATATGGTACAACATCCATTGGACAGGATGTACAGCTATCCACCATCTTCTTGTGTGGTGTTGAGCCCTTTTTCACCTTCATAACACAAACTATGAGAAACACAGTTGCTCAGTGATGAAACAAGGAAGCATTATGAAATTTAAATTCCTTGTAACAGTGAGATCATTCAGATGCCTAGAAATGCCTAGTTGGCATTTGCAAGACACACCCTACAGGTAACACTAGTACATTGTGCAGTGTACCTATACAGAAGTTATTGAGACTAGGAAATCTTCTGTACAAGAATCCACGAGACTCTACCCTCTCTTGGAAGTGTAAGCAGCCACAAAACACACTAAACTGACCATCTGTTCCTCTCTGATAACATGTAATTAAGTAATTTATTTATTCAGCATTTAAACCCTCTCCCTTCTCATATTAGTCAAGGATGATTATGCTAAAGCCAGACGTAGTTAGCATACTGCACACTCAAGTGAGCCATGTCCTTATAGGCACGTGACTTGCCTTCTGGCTATCCACCTTCAACATCTCAGCTGCCTTGAAGATCCTGTTTGCTATTCTCTCCTGTTCTCACGAGCTGGTCTAAAATTAAAGCATTTCATGTGGCAATTAACTAAAAACGCAAGGAGCTGTACACTGTCCTGTGGGCTGCAGTAACCACACAGATCTCTTATGTACACATCTGGCTAGAATTTCTTCCTTTCTGCAGGATACAGGGCTGCTGAAGGCATCAAGTTAGATCAGAGTATGTTACCGAAACAAAACCTCCTTCAGTATGAAAACCTGTTATTTGCCAGCTACCACCATTTCTGAGGTGTTCTAGTAGCCTTCTGGCCACCTCCTGGGCTCCCCGAATCTTCCAAGCATACAAGAAGGCGGTGGCTGCCTAGGAGCATCTCTCCTGGCAAGGCCCAAGTCTTGCTCTCTGCTCTTCAGGAAGGTTTGTGTGGAATTCCCAACCTAACACTCAGGTAGAAACCTGAGCATGTAACAACCTGCCACAAAAGTAGAGCCAAAAACAAATGCTGTATCCTGATATACTGAAAAGCACATGGCATTCAGTACAGTCTTACCTGCTCACATCAAGTCAAAAAAAATAATAACCAAGTTTCATAGACTAACGTTTTCCTGCTGGTCTCCCTGGTTCTTCCAGTCCTTCAGTCCTATAATTCTGGCTGAAGCTCCCCTTTTAGTTCCCTAAGTGCACAGTTAGCTGACTTCATATTCCACTCACACCCTAAGTATGAGTTCTTCCCCTTGCCTTACAGCTCTTAAAGATTTTATTTTTTAACCTCTGGATGGGGTCAGTCTTAAAGCAAGGCATTTCCTGATCGAGCCAGTGTTTTGCACTCTTTTTTTTTTTTTTTTTTTTTTTTTTTCCTTTTTTAAATGAAGCTGTATTGGGAAGCAGTAATTAAAAACAGAAACTCTTGGCAAGTTACTGCGGTCCTGCCTCATAAAGAAACCCATCTGAAGACATGAAAGTAACCAAAAAGCCTGTGTGCATTTTTATGCTGCACAAAGACAGCCCTTCCCCTGAAAGGTCTTTTCCAAGACAGCAAGTTTCCAACTGTAGTGGCTTCAGCATTAGCCTTCAGGAAGCAATTAGAGAATGAGTCCAGGTTTTCAGTGGACTGAGTTCTCTACCATAAAGGTAGATACGATGGAAGGTTTGCTTTTAGTAGCAGCAACTTCTTATTTTTCCCAGGAAAAGAAGGCCAAATTAGATGTCTTCAGATAAGGTCAAATCTTTGTTTTAAAGGCTTGATTTATGACATTTTAACAGCCATTATTGGCATTTCTTTGAGATGCCAGAAAGCCCTTGATTCCCATATGTGTTTAGCCTTTTTTCTATTTGCTTTTAGTGTTTATTAAAGCATAAAGGCTGGACTGAACTGTTCATCTCGCCTGTAAACTGAGAAGAACAAGCTCCCATAAAGCTCAACAGCTTGCTAGCATTTGTCTTGCAGACTCATACATGATTAAGTCCAATTACTGCTCTGAAATGTACAAGTATAACTCACACCAACTCTGAAAAATGCATTTTTAAACTTTTTTGTTGTTCTTCTGTGGCTTTTTTTTTAAATGATCTTACTGTCAAGTTACCAACATATTATTTCCATCTTGTACACACTAGTGTGCTTGCTCCCCACATGGGATGGAAAATGTGAAAAAAACAATCGAACAAAGGAACAGAAAACATCTAACAGATACACATTATCTTCTCCTCTCACTCCATTTTAACATTGTTACTTGCTGCAGGTTGGTGGTTACCCCCCAAAACCAATTTCAACTTTTTCCAATAAATTTCAACTGAAATTAAGGAAGCACATTATAGTCAAATAAGATTACTACTAAGCAAGTTGAAGTTGGTTTGCAGGTTGAGTCCAAACCTCCGGGTCTATAATAAATTCTACATTTCCAGAACTTTGCACTTTCCATTTAATTTTGTGTTGATTTATGAGTCAGTCTCCTCTATGCTAACTGTATATAAAAGAAACATGAACTCAGGGGAGGCAACAGTTAGTCTGTTATAATAAAAAATGTATACTGTTTATACCATTATTGCTGAGGAAATTAGGTAACATCCCTTCTAATACCCTGCACACAGGATACTGTAGCAAACCACTTAACTTGCAATAATAGAGTATTGACTAGGCATAGCCATACGCAAGACAGTGCTCCTGCCAGATTAGATGAGTTCCCTGCGCTGTTAGAGTCTCTGTAGTAATACATTTGTTCCACCTTAAAAAAAAAAAAAAAAAAAAAAAAAAACACCAAGGCATAAGAAGATCAAAGTTAAATGAAATAAACACAAAATAGTGCTTTCTCCCCTCAGTGGTGGCTTGGTGAATGGGGTAATCTGGAGCACTGCAGATACGCTACAAGAAGGTAATACAGTGTGTTCAACAAAAGGCACCCAGAAACGCACAGTGGTATGAGTAGTAGCTATGAGAAACACTAGTTGGCCAACATTGCAAGCTCAGGTAAGGATCTCAGTCAAGTAACATTTTATTCATGATTGCAATGGTGGGCATCTCATAAGCAGGAGAGCGCTTGCAGATGCAGTTTTCGTATCTTTTATGCCCTGTTTCCCAACGCTTACTCTCTCCCCTGGTTCCTCATTGGCTGAGTACTACAGGTTCACAATTATCTGATGCTTGTTACTAGTTTCATACTAATTTTATCAAGTGTTGTGTAACCCAGCTGGCAGCTAAACACCACACAGCCGTTCGCTCACCCTCCCCCCTCCCTCTCTGGGTTGGGGGAGAGAAACGGGAAAGCGAAGCCTGTGGGTTGAGATAAAGACAGTTTATTAAGATAGAAAATAATAATAATAATAATAATAATAATAATATGTACAAACAAGTGATGCACAATGCAATTGCTCACCACCCGCTGACCGATGCCCAGCCCAGCCCCAAGCAGCCGGCCCCCCACCCCGGCTAGCCACCCCTATATATTGTTCAGCATGACCCCAGATGGTATGGAATACCCCTTTGGCCAGTTGGGGTCAGCTGTCCTGGGTCTGTCCCCTCCCAGCTCTTGCTGCCCCCCCAGCCTGCCTGCTGGCAGGACAGAGCGAGGAGCTGAAAAGTCCTTGGCTTAGTGTAAGCATTGCTCTGCAGCAATTAAAACATCAGCATGTTATCAGCACTCTTCTCATCCTAATCCAAAACATAGCACCCTACCAGCTACTAGGAGGAAAAATAACTCTGTCCTAACTGAAACCAGGACATCAAGCTTTAATTCTTCCCTTTGTTTTTTCTTACCTTTTGCAACCTTCTTACTGCTTTGAACTGCCTTTTAGCCAGGTACATCCAGTCAGTGTTTTTCCCTTGATTATCAATCTAGTACTTGTTTCCCCCCATACATTGTGCCATCCCAGGAAACAACATGCCTTGCATTTCCTCTGCTTCTGTTACAAATTCCAATTGAAAAACAAATTTTTTGCTCCCACAGTGTCAAACGCAGAAAGCACTGCACATAACCCCTTGTTTTTAAAGTCCTCTTCAGATGGTCTTCAAGAGATGTGACCATGCACCTTTCACAAAACGTAAGAGGATATGCTGGGCGAACTTGCTCCTCCAAGCAAGAAGCACTGTAATAGTTCTCAGTCCACTGGGCCACATACTCTTAGCTTTTTAACAGACCTCAGCTCCTTTTCCCAACTTCTCGGTACACTTGTACTTCCAGCGTAACACCAGCAAAACTTGGCTGTTCAGGTAGTCAAAGCAAGTAGCTGTCTTAGGTCAAAGAGCATGAGAAATAACCTAACACCCAAAGTCCATCTGCTTCCTGACCCACCACCGTAACAGCCACTCTTATTAAGTGTAGCCGCTTCATGGATACAGAGCAGGGACCATGGTGACACCTCCACTCCTCCTATTCTCCTGCAGTAGCAGGATGGACAAGGACAACCCTTAATGCTTCCCTCACCTTCTAAGAGTAACCAGGCCACATCCCATCTGCTCTTTATGTGGAAGAGCACATCAGTTAGTGCTAAGCTCTGATCCAGCGTTGGGTTGACTCCACCTGTACAACAATATCCTCTGATGCAAATGCCTAACACCTAAATTGCAAATGCGTAATTCCCCAAGATTTTCACGTGGATTACATTCCACTATCTGTAAAGTACCATTTCATTAAAACACGTTTTTTATAGACAGCTGTACATACTAGCAAAAAAAATCTCCATGCAAAGCAAAGCCATCTGCTCCTTTCAGAGGAAGTTTACATTTGATTCAAAAGGACAGAGGCAATCTGTAATACAGTCCAAGTCTGGGTGGTTGGTCCTTTCTATTTTGCTAGTTTGTTTTTTCAAAGAGGAGTTAAAGGTAATTTTATGTACTACATTTGCCCTTGGGTCTTCCTGACAGGGGTTCTGTTTTTCAAAATCACAGTTGTTAGTTTTTTTTCCTTAAGTATTCCTGTCTCCCATGTCACCATACAGAAGATAACAAAGCACCCATAGAGGGTTCACTGACAAAGGAGAAATAACAAGAGTGCCTATGCACTGAATGCTGTCAAATGCAGAAATTAAAAAACAAGTTTGCCAGATGCAGTGAGCTTGAAGAAAAGATTAACAAAGTGCACTACCCATAAACATGGAACTAGAACTGTTCAGAGAGGGAGACCAAAGAGGAAAAGTAAAAAATAACACCCTGAGGCATTTGATCTTTTTTTGGGGACAGGTAACTGGAAAAGAACCAAAACATTTCTCTCAAAAATTAAAATGCAGACTATTTCTCCCACAATGCTCAAGGTGTTTAAATATTTTGCAACATGGGGAATGCAGTTAGCAGAAGGGAGAAGTGGAACAACCAAATGTCAGCTCTCATGAGGCTTCAAAATATTTCTATTTTCTGCAGAAGCATTTGGAAGCAAAGGAGTAGAGGCTTTTAAAAATGAAAAAGGGAGTATGTGAAGTACAGATTGCTTCACAATTGTTTTTGTTTTACCAACAAACTGTTTTTACTAGAAATAAATTTTCCACTTCAAGGTGGATATTAAAGTTTTAGCTTACTAATTTTAACCTTATTTTTAGGGTTCTTCCTTAAAGACTTCACCTTGTACCAAGAAAAGAAGCTGATCTGGACCAATGCAAAATTTACTCCCATGTACAAGTTTTGGTATCCCCAAAAGTCCCAGTGATTCAAAGAGTACAGATCAATGAATTCAAAGTACTTTCTATCATGAGTAAGGATAAGATAAATCTAGCCTTGTGTGCTATGCACATGTTACTTTAATAGCCATAAATAAAAAAGCACTATTTCCATACAGACCAACATTAGGATATATGTGCCTTAATGATGACAGTGAGCTCCTACACTGTAAAAACGTCAGAAGTCTTGCAAGGAAGGGGATTCAAGGTGCTTTAGAAGAACCCTTGATTTCTTGAGCCTTGTCTTGCAAGAAGTTCCAAATATTGTCGTGCAGTTTGTTTGGGCATCAATCAGATGAATCTGCTTGAAAAAAAAAACACAGACAAAAATGAAATCACTGGAGACTATGTGCACTCATACAGCTACATCCCAAATTCTTTTAATACCAACTTACCAAGGGAAAAGAGAATACAGCAAGTACCCGCTTGCCATAAGGCAGCCCAAGGCTCTTCACTTGTTATACCCTTGTAGCATTGTCCTCAAGTGAACACAATACAGCTATGAATAAGGACATCTGAAAGAAAATTTTGTACATTCATGGTCATTTATTGCTTTTGCTTAACGGAGTTTAACTCCCTTGCTCTATTGCTAAAAATAGTAGCTTTTGTGCTATTAGTTATCCATAATTATGTCAGGAATATTAAGCTTGTACAGAAGACCTGTAATAAAGAACACATAACAGAACAAGGCAGTCTTAGGGAGGAAATGATGAACTCACAGTTGAAGTCCATCACCACACAACTTGGAGTAACATCTAGCTTCTGTTTCCATCTTTAACTTCATCTTCCTGCCTAACAACACGAAACACCTAATAACCCTTCTTGACTCAGCTTCCCTTCCCGTAAAACAGGAGTATTCATCATCTCTCTCAATGCTTTGAGGTGTTGTACAGCTTCTCATTAACATCTGTAAAACGCTTTTCACTTCCCTACTGTGTGCATTAGCTCAGGAGAACAAGAATCATTCTGCAAGTAAGATTTTTTTTTGTGGTATCTTTGGAATGTGGCAAGTAAAGCCATGTATAAAAAAAGTATATGTATAAAAAAATACAAATGCAAAATTAACTGAAAATAAAAACATCATAGATTAAAATACTAACACCTGCAAAACAGAAATATAGTGTACAATAGCTAGTCAGCTAACAGCATGAAATTCTACATCTGTGGCACTAGTAGCCTACAGGAAAGAAGTAAAACGGGCCTTAAGGGTCCATTCAATTTCAGAAGCAAGCAATTTTTAAAAAGCCTGTCAGTCTTCCCATACAGAAATGGTGCAGCCCTCTTTTGTCTGTGCCTAACAAGAGCTCTGATGTGGCAATTGGTTTGCTAACACTGCTGTTGCTCCAAGTGAAGACAAGGACAAATGGGACTTTGCACAAATTGAACTAATCGGCAACACTTGATCAGCTCAATTAGTTCAAATCAACTCAAGTGTTTCTCTATCTACCCTTAGAGCTTAACAGGGATGCAGTCAAACCAAAATGGCAGATCGCATGCAAAGAAACACAGACTGACCCTGCTGGCCCTGCACACTGGCCAGAGGCTATCCTATACAAGTTCCACAGCCATGTTAGCAAAACACCATGCCCTGCTGAGGTAGCCTTGTTCAGTCCTTGCCTATGTCAACATGAACTGGGAATATTTACAAGGAAGACATATAGTTCATAATTAGAACAGAACAAGCAGAACAGCACAATCAATATCAGTGTTCTCATGAGAAATTCTGAATAAAGCCAGAACATGTGCATACCACATATAAGTTTCAACAATTTTAATGCAGCAAGATAGACCTGCTTTGAAGGACCGTAAAATCACATCTACATGTCCATCTTGAATGGAGATGTGATGGATTGGATGGAATGGATTCCACCTGAGAAGTGACGGTGTCTCAATGTGAAGGAACTGAGAGGAACTGAGAGGAAACTTAATCTGCTTGCTCATTTGGGTCTCCTTCCTCTTTGCTCCCAGCTGTTATGCCAAGACAGGGACAGGTGACTGCTCTGGAGAGTATCAGTGATTTTATTGACGAGTCCCTCAAATCATTACTTAAACAAAATAAGCTGTTCACTTCCCAGCTGGAGTCAAACAGACTGCTGACTGGTGTCTCAACCTTGGCTGAGGGCAAACAAGGTTACCTTACCCAGCCAGGTCTTAGACCAAAACCCAGTTAGCCCACTGATCTGGCAAAAACCTTTGACAGGAGAGTACCTAATGATGGTCCTTAGTCAAACTGCTCCTCAGAAACTCAAGTTCCAAGTCATCTCCCAAAGCAGGTATTTTTCTATAATCAATACAACTGCCAAGTTACTTCATACAAGTCAGTATTTTCTCTTCCTTTGCTCCATACTCAAAACACACTTAATACAATTCCTTTTAAGCTTTTTCCTTATAACAAGTAGCATCGTTTGTCTTCCTGTCATCCACAGTCTTAGAAAAAACAAACAAACAAAGAAACAAAAAACCCACTAGTTTCATTTAATTTCCTGCAATACCTACCCAAACACATATCTGAAGCCACAGTTCTACCGCACTAAGCAGGGAAGAAAAGCAGAGGTGGTAAAGTTTCAGGTTTAAAGACCTCCAAATTGCACATAAAAGCACACAAATTACTGTCAGTTTTCAGGAGGGATAAACCAGGATAAGATTCCTGACAAACATACAAAACATCTTTAAAAAAAAAAAAATCAACACACCATCACACATGCACACAGTAGGTAGAGCTGTTGTGGTTTTTGAAGTAGGTTTTGGGAGTTGTTTTTAAAATGAATACTTCCTTGCACAGTTGTAGCAGACTGACCTCTGTGGGACTATCCACTTGTGTAAAAGCATATCTGTCAATCCCTAAGGGCTGACTGCAAGTCAATATTCGATGTCAGAAACACAAAGCCACTGTCAGGATGTATCAGAGTGAGATGGATGTTTACTTCTTCATGCACGCAGATACTATGAAGAAGAGGATGGTTAAATGGACTTCTGGACACAGAATAATGCAGTAACAGATTTAACTTACAGCCTGTACTGGTTTTGGCTGGGACAAAGCTAATTTTCTTCACAGTCGGTCATACAATGTTAGGTTTTGAATTTGCAATGAAGTGTTGCTGAGGCAGTGATGTTCTCTGCCGTCACTTTCAGCTATTACAGCAGAGAGACTTACTGTGACAAAGGGTCATACCATGTCCACATAGTTAGCGTGCCACGTGTCAGATGGCACTTGTCTAGAAAAAGTTAGTGAGAAGACAGAGCTAAGGGTTATTATTCCTCAAATTCCCAATGAAGAGACTTCAGTGCTTTCAAGTTATCCTTTATGGTTTTACAAGAAGTAACCACCTTTAAAAGAGTATGTCCTTAATTCATAATAATGATCAGAATTCATAACTGCAGTATTTGCATTTTTTTGCTTTATTACTGGAGCAGCATACCCAGCCATCAGCACTAGAGGAAAAACTAGACCCTATGTATCTTTCAGAACCTGTATGCTGGTGCTGCTTTTGACAGTGATCATTCTAACTAAACCACAAAATTAAGTACAACACAGCCAACTTGAACAAAAACCAAGTGTAGTACACTGCTTTAGTGCCTATTATCCTCTACACAGCCACTCAAGCAGAAATGAATATACTATACAGGGGTGTTATGAGATTAATTAGTTAATAGCTACAAAACAATTTGAAGGTATAAAATCATGCTACAGGAATGTTAAGTGCTGTAAACAATACACATCTGGAAGTAATGGTGAGCTTGCCAGAAATTCTATGAGATTGTGACTGCATGTTAAGTAACAGCAGAAGAAATTCAAGTTATTTTCTTGCTTAATGTAACAATCCCTGTCCCAGCCCATCAAACCATTGCTTCCAAGAAGTGAATATCAACAGGAACTAACAGCTCTCAGTAGCTCAACTGTTCTCCAGAGAACAGAATACACATCACTACCCAGTAAGGAATAGAAAAAGAACAAAGCAAACAGACTCAAGCAGAGGAACTGGGTTGATGCCATTCTTTTATCCAAGAAGGGTCCAGAAAAGTTATCACAGAAGCTTAAAAATAGAACACACAGAAGAGGAATTCTAATTCTATCTTGTGTCAATGCAGTGCCCATTGGCCTCACTTTACCTTTGCGGAATGCTATGAACAGCAGTGCCCCTAAAGCTGCTCAGAGTGCTACAGGGAGATTTTTTTTTTTTTAACACACATGCACATGTATGCATGCGTATACATGCCCACAAATTCAGTCTAGAGGTCAAGGTCTTACCTCCAGTAGGTTTACCTCAAGGAATGGAAGCAGCTGCACACAAGCTTACAACTTTCAAGGAATGAAGCCATCTGCAAATCCATACACGTCTCAGAGCGAGGAAGTGTCCAAAGCAGTACACATCTCTAGTTTGAGTAAGTATTACTAAATAACAACATTAATATTGTTATAGAATAACACAATTAAATTTGCCAAGTAAAAATATATAATGATGGTACAAACACAAACAGGAAATGTACTGTACCAGCACTACCTAAGTCTCCTATATTCCTTATATTCCTACATCAATACCCATCAATTTCAGAGTTAAGGATTCCTATGACACTGTCCCCTCGTATACTACTACGTAACTAACCAGTGACATGCTATTGCCCAGAGCTGCAAACTTCAGCACTCTGATCAACAAACTTACCTCCAATTAAAAAACAAAGGGTGGGGAGTAAAAATTCAGTCTTTTATCAAACAGTCACATGCTACAATCGTAACTAGACAGCTTCAGAAAGCGAGTGCTCTTTGAGGAGCAGTTCTGCAGAGTACATGCATCAAGTAGGTAATACACACTTCTGTCTTCAAACTACTAAGAACAGGCAGCCCCAAGAATGAAAGCAAAGTGGCAGCAGGAAGACCATGGTAATCCTGCCTCTTGAACTTTCCTGCTTACAGAATTACTTCTTAAAGAAACCCAGCTTTAGTGACTAAACTCTTCCAAGCCTAAGAGTGGTCCCACACCCACTGCATTACACCATTAAACCTGCAAGTTGAGGTGCTGGGCCAACATGAAAACAAGAAGTCCAGCAATGTGTTCAGCTGCTGGCTCTCCCATGGAACATGCACATCTTCTCATGCTCATCTCATGGAGATGAGAACAAACACCTCATGAAATACAGTCAGCATCTGCTATACTGACAGAATAGATGTAACCGAACACCCTGTAATCCACAAGAGACACACAAAAGTGATGATATAGTACTACTACATGAATGACTAGAAGGAAGACTAAAATAAAGACCAGGAGGATCTTACCTGCTAGACAGTAAAAAATGAGTGACAGCCTAATCATTTCAAGTGGCAGACGGGCTAGCTGGGATGCAGAGCTTCTTGCTGAACCATGTTCTCTTGACTCAGCTCTTGCCTTCATCTTGTCCTCAAAACTGCAAACTGCCACAGTAGATGACAATTTTGTTGTTAAACTGCACACACTCAGCTCCAGTTAAGTGGTCTGGACTACAACCAGCACCCTATCACAATCATGTTCATCCTGGTCCCAAATTCAGCTTAATCATTTTCTTCTTCACAAATAACTGTGTGCATGAAGTAAACATGCACTTGCGCATATCATTATCACCACTTCTATAGCTAGATCTGAAACCAATGCTCATTGAAGTGGAAGCAAGAGAGAAATATTTGCACTGTATCTTGCTAGTAGTAACTTAACTCAGTGTCTTTTTAATTACTTATGATTTTTCCTTGCCATTCACTTTACAGCACTTATTCAAGCATTTGAAAATTCAAGGTGTTTTCAAACCTTCTTCACAAAGCCTCCTAACAAGAACTAGATTTACCAAGTTCTGCTGCACTGATCTTCCATTAACTCCATGACCAGTGTGGGAAACCTTCTCCTGAAGCTGAGAAGAGGGCAGCAGAGATTCAACACACAAAAAAGTAATGGGCAGAAGACAATCTCTCAGAGATTACTTTCCATAAAATTGAATTGGCAACATCTGCTCAATCTACTGTAGATAAACAGTGAACTATTTTCCATCTCATTAACTCAGAGGATGAGATATTAAATAAACCCCAGGGGCCTCATGCTTTGTTATCACGTTTAAGGCTTGTCCCCAACTCACTAAATTAGTTCCTCTGTGCAAGAGAGAATCTAAGAACGGAGTTGCCATTATACAGCAAATACATAGCATTTAAATCCCTAGATGACCTTAAAAAAAAGTCCCTACTTAATCTGACTGTGTTTCCAATTACTAGTCACTTAGCCTAAATTATTAACCGTATCCTCGGCAGTGATGTATGGTACATGTAAATCTCCAAACGGGATTCTAATAGAATTAGATAATTCTATTAAACCACAAACAACTACCCATTAAATATTTATTAGAAAGCTTGCATTCACTTAAAATAGATTGGAATGTCAGCAAACACTGTTCTAATCCCTTCTTCATTTCAGCCTTCTATGCTAAGGGTTCAAAATGAGCTCATCAGCATCACATTTATTGATTATGTACAAATTAGTTGGCTAATCAAAATCAATAAAAATAAAAAGATCTGAAAAGAATTTACACAGTAGACTATGGATTTCTCTAAAAATACACTGTTTAAATAAGCAAATTTGTTAAATTCAGGATTGTCCGATTATGTAAAGCTTTTTAGTTCATTCTACCATAGGATAGGGGCGGTAAATGCCAACTAATTAAGTTTTCTTTGTAGCATCAAGGAACTACACTTCTCCAGGAACTGTTTTGAACCACTTCAGATTCAGTAGCATTTTAAGTTCTCAGTGCAGTTGTGTGGCTGCATTTTTCCTACAGATTGTAGTCTAACCTGGAACCAGAACAACAACAACAACAACAAAAAAACAGTAGTTCAAAAAACATAAGGACAAGCACTGCAAAATATTCAAAATCACACTGGGCACAACAGCAACCACACATCCTCCATAAAGAAATGCTGAGAACAAGCAGACAGAACAGAGGAGACAAGCAATCGAATGCCACGTGCTTGCAAGGGAAGTTGCAGAGGAGTTATGCAAAACCAATATTTATGCCATTATGCTGTGTGGCCAATCCCACTCTTGATCGCCATAGTTATACATAAATTCACATCCACATTTTGGTCATTCTGACAAAACCTTGCTTGCTACTCAAGTGTAACCAGCTCTCTGGTGACATCCTCTGGAGTCATCTCCTCCTCTTGGGTAAATACAAATCTACATTAGCTGAAGTAAGCTTAAAAAGATGTCTCACGCAAGTACTGTTATGTTCCTGTAATATATCTGTAATATATCCTGTAGATATAGTTGTGTTCTTGAGCCCAAAGGTCATATTAAAGACAGACAGTCCCTTACTCCCCCTCCTACTTCCTCAGAGATGTACTTTTCCATCCCTCCCATCTTATCTCCAACTTTCATCCAGAAAAATCTCTTCTGTGACCAACTCTGCACCACATTTGACGTGAACACAAGTACTACTACATCATGCAGGAGACACCGAACACCTCTGAAGATCCAAGTGGTTTAAAATGTTGACCTGTAGATGCATGCTTTTTTTGTGAGGGAGAAGAAAATACAGGGCCGTCTCCATGCTTAGGTGAACCATACACCAATGCTGGCAATCCCACAAAGGCATAAAAGCTAATCAGACAGATAGCACAGAGAATTTCAGTTAAAATGAGGACTCTTTATTCTCTCGTTTCCCCAAATTGTGGCAGTCTGCCTGCAGTCAAAACAAAAGGAATTGCTTTTCAAATTATCTGTTTTAAAATCCCTGCAGTGATATTAAGAGTAAGATAAATTCCTTTAGAAATGCTACCACATAGCAAGACAGAATTTCTACTAACATCAATTCATTACTGTCATACACAGAAATATTCTCAGACTCGTTTCAGTGTAAACTACACAGAAAACTAAGCATACGTAACCTCTTGCAAGAAATCCAGTGACTGGCTGGTCAGACTGCCTGAATTTTACAAAAAAAAAAAAAAAAAAAAAAAAAGCAGATTAAGCAGATCAAATTTCAAGTCCATTTGCTTAAGGCCAACCAATTCACAAGATGAAACTTGGACTGGAACAGCCATGTCACCAGTTTATGGGATTTCATTCTCCTTTGGTTTTTTGCATTGAGATAAACCAACCAGCTCTCCCTGTAGGATGCCTTTGGTTGACCAAAAGGTGAGCATCCCTATTTCTCTCACCTGTCTACCAATTCCAAGGATCAGGAAACACTGCCTTACAATTTTCTGCACTGACCTACATTTCTTGCAGGGACTGCAACAGAAGCAATATGAGGCTGTTCTGTGCTGTCAAAAAAAAAATAAATAAATAAAAAAAACACACACACACACATACATACACACAAAAAACACCTCTACACACTGCAGGAGCAATGTACCGCTAACATTACTCCAGATCATTAATAAGGCAGAATAAAACAAAAACATTCTACACATCATACTCCTTACACTTACGTAAGTTATCTTGTACTCAGCTTCTTGCAAAGCCTGACTCCCCCAGGCAGCTCACTAACAGGGACTGGTCAGTGCCTGTATCTCTAAGTGTTCAGGGAAATAAAGCCACTTGCTGTTGTCGCCCTCTTGTCTACCAGGGTCTGAGTGTTTTGGATGCTCATCTGAAATTATTGCTGTTTTCACGTATTTATTTCTGCAGGTCCTGGTTATCAAGTACAACTCTTCTGGTGGTAAGAAATGAGGCCTGATTCTGCATGGCATTGTGCCTTGTCTGCAAGTCTACAAAAAGGTACCAAGTGAGATAAAACTATCGCCTCAAAGACTAGCAATTTATAACCACTTTGCACAAGTGTAATTGACTGCAGAGAGCACAAGACAGGGAGAATCAGGCCTGATGAGGTTTTACAAGCAAGCAAAGCAAGCAGAAATTGGCCTTAAGTTTTGTACAGTAGCCAGCACTTTAGCTCTTCACGTGGAAACTTCACAGCTGTGAAACATTTACAGAAAGGGAAAGCAATTACAGAACACTACCACTGGAGGAACTTAAATAATTTAAGGTTCACTATGTCTCTGATTCATTTTATTCCATTTTTTCCTCAAGACCAGATGCTGCTCATTTTAACGCCCTTAATTTCCACACATGGAGCTGGGCTTCTCTTTTCAACTAAATGCATATACATTACATACGTCTCCAAGAAAACAAAGGGTGATTATTTCCAGAATGGAAGGCTATGGGTTCCCTTCCATACTCAACTCCTGGAAGGAGTCCCTTTTTGATCTCCAGGCTTTGATTTCAGAACCCATAAACCAGCTGTGCTAGTTGATATGGAGTTGTTCATCCACAGAGAACTGTAATGTCATTATAAAAAATGAACTAATGCATGTAAGGGAACATCAATGTAAACTGACACGTGTACACATGAATTCATGTCAGACAGAACAAAGTGCTCGACTTGTTGCAGGTCAAGTATCACGCGCTTTTTGGTCACATTTTATTAACCATCACCATTTCAAGATGTAGAATTAGAAGACATTTATAATTAGCTTTCTCTGCCAAGCCTTGATCATTCCTTTGAGTATAGTCATTAGAACCTTGTTAATCTGAACACCACACAACTATATGTTACTGAAAAACTGCACATAAAGGAAGTTTCATCACTTAAAGAATACACTAACTACTTGAAATACAGTAACTCATTAAAATCCAAGGTGGCCAAGGCTAGTATAAGAGTGGCTAATTTGTTTGCGTTTGCCTCCTCTGGAGTTGTGATTCTGTTCCCAACTCCTTGTTCTCCTCAAATGTGTTCTTCATATAAGCTAAATACATACAAGATGACACATACCTGGCAGCTTTAACAAAGGTAACAATTAAAACCTCAGCTATTTTTTTTTTTTTAATGCTCTTTGTTTTTAATCCAGGTCCTTACTAGGGAAATTTTTTTAAATTTTTTTTTTTTTTTTAATCTTTTTTCTTATGCACTCACTCACTGTGTCTTTTTTCCCTAAACACAGAAACACTGTCATTGCTAACTCCAATCAATAATGAGGACAACCAAGGAGCAGGAAGTCCAACACAATACTTTGGTTAGCCAGAACTGAGATAAGCAAAGCCACGTTAAGCAGAAGGTCAGTCTACTACTGACATCTGTATTGTTGAGGCAATAATATTCATGATGAGAAAATAGAATAATAGTTGCAGTACACAGTAGAAAGATAGTCGAACTCTGATATCCTTCCTGTTCCTGTACTTCTGGTGCATTTCTCAGAATTTTTGCCTTTGGTCAACAAGCTGCCTGCCTTCACCAGCACTTTCAAGCATATCCTACTTGAGCACTCCAGCAGTTCCATGGATTTGTGTTGCATGCAAAAATACAGCATATTTGATATGCTTATCAGACTCTTTGCTCTTTTTATATGAAATACTCAGCGACTTACCTTTCTGCTATGAAGGATTGATTTATTGGAAAGTCCTCCATTTAACAACTTGTCACAACAGTTTTGTTTCAGGACCAATAACACGACTCTCAAATGACCGAAGTATTCTACTCTATTTGTTTTCAGTCATGCAAGCCTTGGAGGAGAAAAACATCCGATTAGACTTCCATCAAAGAACACTACTATAATTCCTAGCAGGAACTATGGCACCATTATCCAGACACTGCACACCCACTTCATCTTCAGGGAAAACCTCCCTTGACTGATCTATGGAACACTGCAATTGATTTCACCAGTGCCTCTTATTGATTTTTATTTAAAAATAACAAAGGGAGAGATTCAAAGCCAAACTCCACCTTCTACTGACTACTCTGCCAAACCTCTTTTGTGGGATTTTGCATCATACTTGTAACCAAGTAAGAGTAGCAATCAGATCAGACAACAGTATTCACAGAAGGTGAATTTCCATTACTATGACCAAAAAAAAAAAAAAAAAGCACAAAATCACAACAACACAATCACTTCAGACATATGAAAAGCTCTTTTACCCATCAAATATTGCAGTAACAGCAGAAATATCTGCAGAAAATGCAACACTGCAATAGAAGTTCTCCAGCAGCAGCAGATCTTTCTATCCACAGCTTTTTCAGTTAGCTTTATGATTACTACTGTAACACACAACAGACATGAACATTTTATACTCCTCATTTGGCCTAGGTATGTTCTCCCATTTTCTACTATCCCCTATAGTTTGAGTGAGACCTTGGAACTACAATATTCCCCAAAGTAAAACCTACCTCTGCAAGACTGGAGACGAAGAACAGCCTTGGCCTTTGCCACAAAGTAAGTGACATGGGGTCAGCAGCATTCAAGTTTGACATTGCTGAGCATAAGTTAGAGGAAATATTACGGTAATTAAAAAAAGAAACAAGAAAGTACAGACTCCACAGAAAAACGGCTGAAGTAAACATTACTGTATTGTTCAATCCCTGCAATCACACACATTTAGCACATGCCATCAGCCATGATCACAGCAAAGAAAGATGTATGTAAGAATGGCCAGTGGCCACAGACACACTCTAGTTTTGCACTCTCATTGTGCCTTTTATCGTAACTGTCCGCTACTTCTTACATCTCATTTTTCTATAGCACAGCAGAGGAAGACAAAGATCACTGAGTCTAGGTCCCAAGAAGTAATACATTTCCTCAGCTGATCAGCTGAGATCAGCTGATCTCCTTTAAGTTAGTCATTTCTTTTAATCCAAACCTGTACTATACTAGCCCAAGACAGTAAAAAAGACACGGGGAAAAGTTTTACTTATAATCAAGACAATGGTAAAGACTGCCTGAAAACTGATGGCAAAAACAACTCTCCATGTATAGCACTGGGCTGATCTCAGACTTGACTGGTAGAACTACACACAGCACGAACAATTCCCACAACGAACTAACAACACTGAAACATGGAAGGACAGGATGTGGTTGCTGTTCATTGTCATGAGCAAAAGGTAACAGCACTAGCCACTGACAGGATAAAGATTTGTCATGATGTATCAAGACACTCCAGGATTTCAGTCTTGGTGAGATATACGAAAAACCATTAGCACCCATTTGAATCAACGTTTGTCAAGTCCAACTTAAAAAAAAAAAAAAAAAAAGTGCACTCCTTAATTTGCCAAGTCTTTGAGCTTGACTGCCCAGCATACAATAGGAATTTGCCAGAAGAGCTGCTCTGGAATATGTAGTACAAAGACCAAAGAAACTCAAGAGAAAACTTACTCATAAAGCACCATTAACATCGTGGGTCTCGGTGCCTCAATTAGATAAAAGAAACTTTACAAATCTGTATAATCTCATAGTTTACAGACTTCAAACTACTGCCATGACACTAATCTAACCAAGGCAGGAGAATGGGTTACACAAGAGCCAAAAAGCAGGAGTTTTTTAACTGTTCAAGCACAACATCCAGCCCCATAACCTTTGAGGTCACAAATCATCTGACTACCATCAAGGGACCAAGACTTATTTGGAAGTATTTGCATAATAAAATATACAGTTCTCAGGTGTCAAAATCTGAATTGTTGCCAGTTTTACTTACAGGAAAACATTTGAAGCGGTTTATTTTTCAACGTTCTCTTTTTAAAGAGAGTAAGAACCCTGGTGCCAGAGGAATCAGTAATTGGTAATGCCTTGTATAAAGCTCACCAGCATGATAGAGCCCTCCTCACGACCCACACCAGTCACTGAATAAATTTTTTGTTTGTTTGTTTTGTTTTGTTTTTTAAGAAATTCCAGGTTACAACAACATTCAGGCTAACAACAGTTGCCTTGAGTCCGCTTCCACCTGAGTAGGTTGCCCATTTCAGGTTTTTAGGGTGCAAAATCACCAAAACGTCATTTTTTAGCCACATTCCACACACTCCCCTGCAACCAAACAACAGAAGTAACCCTCTGACATGGAGAAGTTTTCTGTGTTCTTCCATAAACACGGAAGTACTTTCAAGCTTAGGCTATTTAGCTATCAAATGAATTTGGTAATAAACAAAATACTTCTACTGCTGTAAGGAAAAAAAAAAAAAAAAAAAAAACAGTTAAGTTTGCAAGGAACTGATAAAGCAAGCATCAGTAGGTTCCAAACCACTAATGCTTAAAAGACTTCATGTAGCAGTAGTATATTCTTTTACACAGTGGTAAGGAAAAGAGAATAACAGTAAAGTATACATAGAGGTATTTAGTTCATTTTATTGATGAGTTTCACATCATGAATTTCAAACAGCCAAAAACCTACCACAGGTCCAGCAAAAGTCAGTCTTCCTTGAAGCAGAACCTAGGAGAAGAGATGCATAAGATGAACTCTACAAACTGAAGTGTAATCAAACTAAACACAGTAGTTAATTTATCTGAATAGAGAAAGGGAAAATGTGCAGTATCTTCACTATGTGGATGGCTGGGTAGACTAAATGACTGTCACACAGAAAGCATATCTACCAGCACTGCAGAAAGCCTTAAAATTTTACCAAAATAAATGACCGGTTTCAATCAAACTCTTCTAATGCAAAAGGCATGGCCCCCAGGAGTAATTACCAGTCTTTACTGAAACAAAGGGCAATTACAACAACTCAAGTATGCTCACAATAGCTTAGCACTTGATTATAGAGTGCTACAGCAATCAGACAGAAAAAAAAAAAAAAAAAAGAGAGACATTGTGTATTCCTATGCAGTCCTCCTCAGATATTACTGCTTGGTGAGGGAGGGGTTCCCAAACAGGCTAACCTAAGTTAGGGTATGCAAAGCTAACCTAAGTTAGGGTATGCAAAGCTTAGGTTTTGATTTGTAAAACATAGAATTGCTTCAAAGCATTTGTGTTAAGTATAGAAATGGGAAAAAAGGTGCAATGCAAGACACCAGGGAGCCAACTCAACTGTGGTCGTGCCGACATGGAATTGTGACTGTGCAACAACCAGCTGATGGCCACAGCAGAACTGCTGCTAGCTTACAGGGTGCTAAGACAAGCGACACACTGCCTTGCCTCCTTCTGCACATTATCTAAACTTTGCCTTCACAGCAGAGTTTACAAAAGGCTAACAGAACTGTTACTACCCTCAGTATAGGGCTGGACTGCAGTAGCGCAAAGTATTTTCCAACAAAGCAGCTCAGGTTACTTATAAAGCCAAATAATTTTGGCATCACTCCTTTCACATTTCAAATTGGATTATCAAAGATTTCCCTCACCTCAGTAAAATCTCCACAGAGGCAAAACTAGTAGAGATAGCACAGAGAAGAGCTCTTCTCCACCTTGGCAAGTAGCCTGTGATGCAGTGCCTTACACAAGAGGCTTCTTGCAATCACACATGCAGTTCAGGGCTCCACTGGCATTCAGGGGGTGTCACAAGCTCCAGAGCATGGGAGAGCTCTCACGTCACACCAGGTGTCCACGCAGGGTTTCTACAGCACCCCGGAGCTCTAACTGCATGAACTAGCTTACACTACATTAACTACCCTTGGCAGAATTCAACTTCAGGCTTACCAATTTTTTTTCCTCCCAAGCACCACTCAAACATGCAAATTTACCACACAAAATGGACCCTGCCTCCATTTTAGTTTTATCCTAGATTTTTCTGCTGTCTAGAGGCCTGAAGGCTGGTATGCCAGCCTTTATCTCAGTAAAGTATGGCAAAATTCACAGACGGCAGATCACACAAATTCACTGAATTGTCATGTTGCATGAAATAGCAAATCCATCTGCTCCAGTATCACATCCTTCTGATCAAGGCCCCCCAGAATGCCCAAGTAACACCACAAGACCACCACTCTTGAACTCCATTTATCTTCTGGTTGTAGATGGCCCCTGCTCTAGAGAAAGAAAACCAGAACCGAGGCCTGCCCCCTGCTGCACAGACACACAGAGGAGCTCCTGCCCGAGGCACCAGCTGGCTGCAGCCCACATCAGCCAAGTTCCCCTGGGATACCACGGTCTTGTTTACGCCACTACAGGGCTGTTATTTTCTCTCTGTAAACCATGATACAGCAAAAATGAGCTACATAAAATATTCATAATCCCTGTCCTCAGTCATATTTTCAGGTGCTTTTGCTCAGCCATTCTCCCAAGCACAGACCCACTGTGTATAAAACACCCGTACATGAACAAAACCTGAGCAGTGAAGGCAACCCTGTCCTCAGGCAGCTGGGAGGACTGGCCTCCAACCACAGCTCCAGGATATAACCCAGAACTTACAGGGATATGAGCAGGGACAACAGGACAGACCAACGGCACCTTCCCACAAGGTGTACACAGCCAGCTAACCCAGGGCATTCCCTCACAGACATGCCTTCCCCAGCTCCCACCTCAAGGGAAAGCACTGCAGCAACACCACCACACACAAGGGAAGTATGATACACAATGCTTCATGTGTTGCCCCCCCCCCCCCCCCCTTCACTTCCTCCATCTCCTACTTATTTTACTCTAGCTCCTTACAAGCAGGAATCACTCCTCCACTGCAGCAAATCGAGCCACTAAGGTCATAGTCCCCTATCCCAAAAGCCCCAGGCTTTACCTTGGAGATGTGGAGAAAGAAGTGGTAGAAGAAAGCCTCCCATCTGTTTCTGTGGTTTCTGGCACCAGAAAGTGAATTAACTAAAAAGCAACCAAAATGTTTAAGTCAGAGTGGGGACTAGTCAAGATTTACAACAGAGTACAAGTCATCTTTAGTTGGGTGCTTAACTCTCCTCAAATTCAGCGTAGTTCCCCCCCCATCAAAAGCCATGATCTATATATCAGTTATCCAATTAACATTATTCTAGTGCTGATATTCTCATTTTCCATTAGATCTTCAGTGATAGGAGAAATAGCAGTGAGACATTTTCAGCCACTTAGTACTAATTTCTACAGTGTTAAGTGTTATTGTGATTTTTCCTCTTTATTTTTTAACAATAGGGTTTGACTACCCTACTACTTTCATTCCACACCATTCAGCTTGAATAAGTATAAATAAAACTTGACAATTATAAACTATGAAAGATGTATGAGTCAATTTAAACTTACAATAGCCAAAAAATGCAAAAGTCAAGAAAAAAAGTTATCTTGTGATGATTATTTCTTATCTTTATATACTTAGATTACATCAATAAAACAAAGCAGTTAAGTAGCAAGCAGGTAATGACTGAACCTGGCACAACGCAAGTAGTATCCACGTTTGAGATAAAAATAACATTCTTCATTGAACTATTTTATTCTCATTGCATATGCTGCTCAATCTCTTTAGCTCATCATCTTCAAATCTACCCATGTAATCAATATATGCCAACACATCACTAAACAAAACAAGCTAAAAATAAGGGAGCAAGTTATTCACAGGTGGTTCTCAAGATGTGGCCTATGTTTTCTTTTTCTTATTATAGATATGCAAAGCAGTCCACAATCATTTCAGAAGACAGACATAAACATACATTCCCCCAAAAAAGTGAAGCTGCAAGTTCTGTTTTTTTTTTTTTTAAATGAAACACAATGTTTTTTTTGTTCCCCCCCCCCCCCCTTCACTTCCTCCATCTCCTACTTATTTTACTCTAGCTCCTTACAAGCAGGAATCACTCCTCCACTGCAGCAAATCGAGCCATCCCAATTTTTTTTGCTTTTTTTTTAAAAAAAAAAAAAAAAAAAAACATATTTAAGAAGTGACATGACATCTCCCCAGCTTTTTTGTTTCACAAAATGCAGGTACACTGAATAAACCCAGAATATGTTTTCAGACCAGTTGGCTTCCTGAGTACTATCTTAACACTGAACCTTTACAGACTTCCTTATCTCCTAATATTAATTTTTATTTCAGATATTTTCTTGTGCATTAGTGTAAAGACACTGAAATTTCCATAAACATATCATAAATCAAATGGAACAGATTCCTTCCTGTAACAGAGGTATTCTTGGTCACTAAACTTGATTGACCCATCCTTTGCGTACGGAAGCCCAGAACTACGTTAGCTGGTGAAGATCACAGAATCACAGAATAGTCTAGGTTAGAAGAGACCTCCAAGATCACCGAGTCCAACCTCTGACCTAATGCTAACAAGTCCTCCACTAAACCATATCCCTAAGCTCTACATCTAAACGTCTTTTAAAGACCTCCAGGGATGGTGACTCCACCACTTCCCTGGGCAGCCTCTTCCAGAGACTAACAACCCTTTCCATAAAGGAGTTTTTCCTAATATCCAACCTAAACCATCCCTGGTGCAATTTTAGCCCGTTCCCCCTTGTCCTGTCACCAGGCACATGGGAGAATAGACCAACCCCCAACCCACTACAGCCTCCTTTAAGGTGCCTGTAGAGAGCGATAAGGTCGCCCCTGAGCCTCCTCTTCTCCAGGCTAAATAGTCCCAGCTCCCTCAGCTGCTCCTTGTAAGACTTGTTCTCCAGACCCTTCACCAGCTTTGTTGCTCTTCTCTGGACTCGCTCAAGCACCTCCATGTCCTTCTTGTAGCGAGGGGCCCAAAACTGAACACAGTACTCGAGGTGTGGCCTCACCAGAGCCGAGTACAGGGGGACAATCACTTCCCTAGCCCTGCTGGCCACACTGTTTCTTATGCAAGCCAGGATGCTGTTGGCCTTCTTGGCCACCTGAGCACACTGCTGGCTCATATTCAGCCGACTATCAACCAATACCCCCAGGTTCTTCTCTGCCTGGCAGCTCTCCAACCACTCATCTCCCAGCCTGTAGCTCTGCTTGGGGTTGTTGTGCCCCAGGTGCAGGACCCAGCACTTGGTCTTGTTGAACTTCATACAGTTGACCTCAGCCCATCGGTGCAGCCTATCCAGATCCTCCTGCAGAGCCTTCCTACCCTCGAGCAGATCGACACACGCACCTAACTTGGTGTCATCTGCAAACTTACTGGGGGTGCACTCAATGCCCTCATCCAGATCATCGAGAAAGATGTTAAAGAGGACTGGCCCCAGCACCGAGCCCTGGGGACTCCACTAGTGACCGGCCTCCAACTGGATTTGACTCCATTCACCACGACTCTTTGGGCCCGGCTATCCAGCCAGTTTCTAACCCAACGAAGCGTGTGCCAGTCCAAGCCAAGAGCAGCCAGTTTCCTGAGGAGAATGCTGTGGGGAACGGTGTCAAAAGCCTTACTGAAGTCACGGCAGACCACATCCACAGCCTTTCTCTCATCCACTAAGCATGTCACCTTGCCATAGAAGGAGATCAGGTTCGTCAAGCAGGACCTGCCCTTCATAAACCCATGCTGACTGGGCCTGATCGCATGCTTGCCCTGCAAGTGCCGCATGATGACACTCAAGATAATCTGCTCCATGAGCTTCCCTGGCACTGAGGTCAAACTAACAGGCCTATAGTTCCCTGGGTCTACGTTCTGGCCCTTCTTGTAGATGGGCGTCACGTTTGCTAGCTGCCAGTCGAGTGGGACCTCCCCTGATAGCCAGGACTGCTGATAAATGATGGAAAGTGGCTTGGCCAGCTCCTCTGCCAGTTCTCTCAATACCCTCGGGTAGATCCCATCCGGCCCCATTGACTTGCGTACATCCAAATGCTGAAGCAGGTCGCCAACCATTTCCTCGTGGATTATGGGGGCCACATTCTGCTCCCCATCCCCTTCCACCAGCTCAGGGTACTGGGTGTCCAGAGAACAACTGGTTTTGCTGCTATAGACTGAGTCGAAGATGTGTCTGTGACCTTTGCACATAAATACAGACATTCCTGTGCCTGAACTAAAAGTTCAGGACTGTTTTCTTGAAGGCAGTCAGGCTCTTCAAAAAGCCCAGAAACAGGGGAAAACAAATTCTATACTAAGTTCATCTGAGTTATATTTATTACGTGGGTAAGACTGACGTTTCCAAGCTGCCTAAGGAATCTCAGTGTCCAATTCACATAATGCAAATAACCATTTTAATAATAATGTAACATCTCCAGGTTCAATCAATCCTTGTTAAGGCAAAACTCCACATAAAATATATATATATATATATATATATTAACAACTTTCCATATAAATCTGTTTAACTACAGAGTAACTTCCACTGATCTAGACATGGGTTCATTCTTTTCCCTCAGCTGCCCTGGAACACCCTACCCTTCTCTCATATTTCAGTCTTCAACCCTTCACCCTGGCTTACCCTGAATATACCTCCCACTTTCTGTGTGTACCATGCTTTTGCAAGTCTCCCTCATATTGACTGAGGGAATCTATGCTTTCTTTGGCACAGAATTCTACAATGCCATGATTCTGCGTTAACCAATAGTTTGTTACTAGAGTCTGACCAAACGCTCTGTGCTATGAGATATTTTAAGTGCACTTGCAAAGGGTTCTTGTTTGCTTTGAAGCATTGGGAAAAAACAGCAGACAGCAAGAGCAATTACAAGTTCTCATGGAATATAAAAGTTAGACACATTGTAGGCAAGAATGTTTTAAGCCCTCAAATACTGCCCCATCAGTATGCCTGGATGCTGAGATGGCTAGAACACTTACAGAAGAGCAGAGGCTACTTAAGCATCTGAGTGCAGGCAGTTTGACGGTTCTCTGCTGAGACCACTAACAACAATGCTATGTGGTACAGAACCAGTGTTGGGTCTAAGATAAACGTACTTCTCTTGTGCAGCTTGAGAGCAGTAGGAGAGGCAATTCTGCTGAATCTTAATAACACTAACACCCACCCTTGAAGAATTTGACTTCCACTTGCCTCCCTCAAGGCTTTTGTGCTTCGTCTGAACACAATTTTGTGTGTGCGTGGCCTTCACACTTTACATTGAAGAGTCACCCAGCTTCACAAAGTACAGAAGATGGAAAAAACAAACAAACAAAAAAAAAAAAACAGTAAATCTTCTCACACAAGAGACAGATGCTCTCAGCCCAAAGAAAGGGATTCATTTTTATGGACTATAATAAAAAGAAAGGGTGAGGGAGGAGATGTGTCCATCTGTTGCTATCAAACCATATGACACGCACAGGAGCCCAACATCACATTCAATTACTATTTTCACTAGAGCACTAATTAATCAATCAAGACACCTTTTCTGTCTCCCACACCTCCCTGCCTCAGTGTCATTTACACTGTATAATGCTGCTAATGAAAACAACCTAGAGGCTTAACATCCATAGCATTAGCATCACTTCCCCGCCCTCTGCCTCTTCCACCTAACATATAAATCAGGCTATTAGAACACCAAACCTTCTGCATGGCGTTGGCAGAGGCTTGTCATCTTAACACATTCATTACCAGCTGTAAAAGTGGCCTGAAGAAACTTCATTAGCGATGCCCACAGCACCTCCACACCTATAAGCCCTCCTCATGGTACCTGCACTGAGGCAGAGAGATACCTGAGCTAAGCTGACAGCTGGTCTTCTGCCTGCAGCTTTCTAAAAAAGACATCCAAGAACAAGAGTCCAGCAGGGGCACTTCTTGAGTTCTGCTACTAGCGAGAGCTTAAAAGCAGGCCAACAGTCCCCCTTGCCCCTCTCTGGCTTAGTATATCTGAGTTAAAGAGGAAAACAATTTCAATTTTTACTTTGGAGAATGACTTTGTTTTCCTTTCCAGAAAAGTGCTGTATTTTCCCTCAAAACAGAATGTTTATTTGTGCTGAATCTTGGAATAATAATAATAAAAATTATAAACAGGACTAGCTTGAGAAGTCATTAGTTGTCAAGTAGTACTTGCACCATACACTAGAAAGCCTAGGTATTGTAAAAGCCTTGTTTACGCTAGACTTTCACTCTACATTTGAAGTATTTAAAAAAAAAAAAAAAAAAAAAGTCAACTAAATTTACCATCATTTCAAACAAAAGATTATTTTTAAAATGGTACTTAACATTTTCAGCTGTCAGCTAAAGCTCCTAAGTGCCCCTCTGCAGACAGCCTAATACCTTGAAGCTTGTACAAACCCCATTCTGAAGGGGACTGATCCAGAGAAACAGGATAGATTTACAGAATCACAGAATCATCTAGGTTGGAAGAGACCTCCAAGATCACTGAGTCCAACCTCTGACCCAATGCTAACAAGTCCTCCACTAATCCATACCCCAAGCTCTACATCTAAACATCTTTTAAAGACCTCCAGGGATGGTGACTCAACCACTTCCCTGGGCAGCCTATTCCAATGCCTAACAACTCTTTCAGTAAAGAAGTTCTTCCTAATATCCAACCAAAACCTCCCCTGGTGCAATTTTAGCCCATTCCCCCCTTCCTGTCACCAGACACCCCTGAGCCTCAGATTTCTCATAATGAGATCAATAAGTTTTTACTTAACATCTGTTGTTTGACAGCAACCTTTTAAAACACAAAAACTGGAAGATATGCTTATTCTTGAAGATTTAAGAAATCATGCCATTGGGTTATGGTTTGGGGTCTCTCTGTCCCATGCTGTAAGTGCTCTAGATATCAAAGCGGCCATCTACCTGAACAGATAAAAGTAAACTGGGAATTTGAGCAGTCAGGTGTTCTTTGATGCTACCAGGTTATTTTTAAAAATCTCAACAGTCAATCTAGTTTCTTTAAACAGCTCCAAAGAACAAATCAAAATGTACACATTTAGTTAAACAGCATCACTAATACTTTCTTGGTAACATTTGCACAGCACTAAAGGAATAATAACCCCAGGAAAAATAATAATAATAATAATAACAACAAGATCTGGAAGACAAAAAAATTAAGTGAGGATGAGTTATTTCAACTGAAAGCATTCTTGCTTTGAAGACAGAATCAGACATTTTCTGGAACAACTGTCACAATACTACAAAGAAGATGAAAATTTCCAAGCCCCCTCCCCCCCCCCCCCCCTGAAACAGTTTCTAGGACTCCGGGAAAAAAAAAGCCGTTTAAATTTGGATATTTATAAAACTTTTTAATACCCCATTTTTCATTTAAAAAAAAAAAAAAAAAAAGGAAGGTAAAGAGAAATGGAAGAGAGATTCAATTTCACTCGCAACTTTGATCTCAAGTCATTTACATTTGTTGTTATAAAATCTGGGAGGGTGTTTTCACTGAAGGTTGTGTGCACTACAGTACCTACTGCTTAGGGTTAAAGCTGTAGAAAGCTCAAGTCATTTCCTTGAAACAAGACACCAAAAAGTTCTGATAAAAAAAAAAAAAAAAAAAAGAACTGCTGTACTTTCAGAGTAACTCCACATGCATCAAATATTTCTTTTTTTAAAAAAAAGTAAATTATTTTCCATTTTTTTAACTGAAAATGACAGCAAAATGTTTTCTGGGATACTATTTGAATCACAACTCTTTGAAACATTTAAAGCCTGGTTCTGCACTTAGTGGGACATAAAGCATATTGCAGATGAGCCAGGGCTTCAGCTATCTCATAACTGAGTGCATGAAAGTAACTGAGAAGAGATGAAAGTCTTTTTAGAGAGCTTTCACTCTCCTTGTTCAGACATTGTAACTTCCATGCAAGTTCCTTATGAGCCTTTACAAACAGCAAACTCCCTTATCTTGCTATACCTGGGATGGCAGACCAGATGTATTCCATTACAGCTTCCTTCTCCAACAGTTCGGGTAACTTATGGAGTTAGTCCTCTCATTTCTGTTTTGCCCCAGATTCAGGTTTGCATTGCGAGCAGACAGAAGTAGCACACACCCAGAGATCTCAAGAAACAGCTTATGGGTAAATATGACACTATCAAGTCAGTCACAAAATCACCTAGCATAAAAAATTATCTTAAGGACCTCAGTAATTACATTTACTTGCTGGTCTGAGATACCAGCTGCTTGGTCTGCATTGGTCTGACCCTCCTTTCAAATTCCATATGCTAGCTTCCTACGACAGAAAAACACCAAGAGCTGTGATAATGCAACCTGTCCAGGAAGATTAAACACAGAGGTAAAGGCTGAGGTAATAAACGATCTGTGAGCTGAGAGCCTGAACCTTGAGAGCTTGAGGACTATGGATCAGTGAGCTTTAGATGCAAAAAAAAATGACGGAGGAAAAGAAAGAAGTGAACCAAGAGGCAAGTCTGCAACAATCAAGTTGACTGAGTGGAAATACCTTGGTAATTAATGTCAGCAAACAAAGACTGACAAAGGTTTAGAGAACAAGGGAAAGCAACATGTAAGCAAAGCATCTTTTGCCCACAGACATCATTTCAGCTGTCCTGAACTGGCTTTGGCTTTCCCAACTCTAATCTGCTTCATAAAAAACAACAGAATTTGAAATATTGAATATGCATGATACACTGATATGTTAAGGCTTTATTTTCTTTAAGAAGCAGCTTAGCTGAAGGGATTGACGTGGATAGCTAATTATGGCGCATACCACTTTGCCAAATGAGTTGCTTAACGATGTCTGAATACCTGTGCAGGTGCCACATACCCAGAGAAGAATTAAAACTGCTTCATTTTTACTCATCACATGCCATCAGTCCCTATCTTTATTCGCTGTTATCTGTTGCTATCACTGCAATTCTTTTGAGACACTTCTAAGTCTTTGCTGATACATGAGAGAAGGAAAACATAATTAGTAGTAAATAATGCAATCTATCAGCTTCTACAGAACTACAGAAATATTTCTGGACATAATTATATATTTAGAGAAGCTGGAGAATAGAAAACCTCACTGGATCAAATGGCTGACAATGTGCTATGCTGCTGAAAATTGTCAGCTCCTGAGTCACCAGCTTTAAAAGCAGAGCCTGCCAGGAGAGACGAGGCCATCACCCAACCACAGCCGCTTGCAAGCTCTTGTTCCTGTGTTCAAGGGATGACCAGCAAGAAGAGAACTGTAGAAGGATTTTCAATTCCTGCTGACTTCTAGATGATTTGGTTATCAGTGGTACCCAAAGTTAACTCTTGTGCAGGACCAGACCTTTCACTGCTGAGCCTGGGCAGCACCTAGCACACAGCCAGTTTGATCCGTGCCGTAGAATGTTTTACTTAGCACTCCTTGCAATCATTTATATTATAGCAAGAGAAATCCAACCAGTTACTAGTACTCAGTCTAGTACCCAAAAGCATTATATGTCTGGAAGACTAGGAAGGAATCACAGAATTGTAGGGGTTGGAAGGGACCTCAAAAGATCATTCGGTCCAACCCCCCGCCAAAGCTGGTTACCCCCCTGCCAAAGCAGGTAATGAAGGCAGACTACAAAGTGTTTCTCCCATGATCAAGGGTATTCTTAGGAATCAAACCACTTAAGGTTTCCTTGAACAGAATTGTTTTTGATTAAATCTCACTGCTCACTCTACTCCAGCAATGGCATCATTATGGTTCTGATAGGGTGATGTTGGACTGTATCACGCTTTACAATCCCATGTGAACTTTCAGTGATGATGGAATAATTGTTTCCCCTTACTTTTCCCCAAACAGCCCATCTCTTACAATTTGATCTGTTTTTCCTGTTCCTTTCCTCCCCTTTGTTCTAAATCCCCCCTCACTATCCACTCCCAAAAAGCCCCCTTACACCTACCATCTCTCCCTTTTGTGCCTCCAGGTGCAGCACTGAGCAAGATGCCCCATTCCAAGCAACAGCAAGGACTGACGAGCAGTCAGTTCAAAAAATCCTAATAAACTAATGGTACAGCTCTGTTTTCTCTTCTTCCCTACCTGTTATATTGTAGTGGCAGCAACAGTGCCAAGATGAGGGACCCAGTGCCACACAGCAATCTGCTTTGGTAGGTGAATAATGAGCAGAATCACTTGGTATTGTCCCAAAATATTCATATTGCCAAAAAAAAAGGCAACCAAAAAAACCCACTATATGCTTGATTTGAGGGTTCTGGTTTTACCACACCAGAAGTGGGAAATAAACCCAAACAACTGCAGAGCCTACCCACCCAAGCCAAAATTTGACATCAAAATACTTGACTGAAATTCATATTCTTCCACTTAGTCACACCACACAGATTACTTCAAGTACTTTTAAGGGCTACGTCCTTCTCTGACAAATTCTACTAGTTTTACTCAAAATTGAAACCTCACAGTTAATGGAAAGAACAAAATGTGAAATAAGGTACTATTCCAACTAAGCATGCAATAAATTCTACGATTATATGCATCTAAATGAGGACTTTGTTAGACAGTTTAAGTGGTTAACTTCTCCCTCTCGTTTTCCAATTATAATTAATCTTGATTTTTTCTCCACTCCCTTACTATAGACTCCAGCAACCTTGGATATGGAGCAAGCTCAAAATTGTAAGGCGTGTTTAAAACAAACAACCTCGAGAGTAAAGCCATGGAATATGTGCTGCAAAAATATCTAGTAAGAGATCTACTTCTTGTCAAACATGTAATGTTTATAAATCATACTAATTAGCAATGAATAATCTAAAATTTGCAGAGTAGGTTCTCTCTAAACATCTCTAATGACTTACTACTCATAAAGCTGTTTAACAACATTCAGAACAGCTCTGTGACCATAAAGAAGAGATCAGGAGGGACTGTGCTCCTCCAAATGAAGCATGTTTTAAGCATGTATGTAGAACAGTATTTATAAGAAGCCTGGAAGATCACTGCTTGCTCCATGGCTAATTAAGCCATCCACTTGTATTGCTGTCAATCTAGGAACCTCCCACTAGAATCAAAAGAAAAGGAAGTAAGAAATTGCCCATGGTTTAAAGCCACTTCATTAATGCATATCTTTGGTCATAAATTACTGTTTACCTGTCAACTGGGTTCAGAACACTCACAAGGTGTTCTTTGAAGTTAACCTCTTGGATTTAAAGATTTTTAAACAGCTGTTGAAGGACCGTTTGATCTGAAAATCTGAGTCTTTTGAAGTTGAGAGTTAATGGAAGATTACTTTTATTCACAGTGATCAAGCAGTTAATGAGATAAAGTGATGGGAAGACAGGCTTAATAGAGTATGTGGATACATCTCTTGTTATTTTTCCTGCTGCTTTTTGTAAGGATTAACAGGAAACCCTGATGCAGTCAGGGCCATCCATATGAGATGAAATCATAATGAAGAAAGTGTTCTTTAGTCAGATATAGCTCTGTCCCAGAACCTAAGCCTTTTGGGAACTATATTCCACACCCCTTCACCAATGCTTACCAAACATGCAATTAAGCTATCAGGGATCGGGGCTGTGCTCTTTTTGTATGCTAAGATAGGCAGTCCCTGACACATGGTTCATACACCAAGGGAAGTGTATGACTAAACAACATGAGGGCCTGATAATACTAAGCTATACCTACACCCTCAGTGTCTTTAAAAACTCATCAGGCCTCTTTTATAATAATCCAAACATCTCCTTTTGGATGAAGCCCAGATACTATTGAAATAAAGTCCTTCTTAAAAGTAGAGCTAATATTAAGGAATTAATGCTCTGAGATACAGAAACGTCCTGCTCTTGTCCAACAAGATCATCTGTTGACATAGCCCGTTACCACATACCTGTAGCGTTAAGTTCAGATCCACCCCTAGTTGCTTCCATTCACATGGGATATTCCACTAGCAAAATCAGATACAGGAATAAAGTCACACAGTTCAAGGGCAAAATTTAAAATATGAACATTATGTCTACAAATTAAAATTTAGGTTCTGGGTTATATTAAAATATGACCAGACTGAAATCATAGCTTAATTTACTATAAAATCAAATATATCCACTTGCCAATTGTGTCTGACCTGTCCTTAATTAACATTTGCCTACATCATTTCTGTTACGTCAGAAGAAATGGTCAAAACACACAGAAAAGTGTCTTAAAACATTTTAATAGGATAATATATTATAAAGGATAGATAAAAGTAATGCACATTTGCAGTGCAATTCTTGCCACTTTTATAGAAGGATGCTCATACTACTTTGAGCATGAAGAAACAGACTGTGGCTACAATTCATAATTGTTTGTGTCCTTGCCTAGATTGGACAGCATGCCCCACCTGAAGACGAATCAGTAAAAACAGCTGGCAAGCAAATAAAATGCTAAAATGTAAAGGAACTGGCCCATAAGAGAATTTGCAATCTGGCTTGAGCGCTTTGTGCTCTCCACTTCAGTCTTAGTAAGTCACAATAAAATGACAGAGGATTGTGGTCTTGCACCCTGTAAAGCTGCCATATAGCAGCGGCAGAAGTGGGAAAAAAAAAAAAAAAAAAATAAAAAAAAAAAAAAAAAAAAAAAAAGTAGGACACTTCCATTTATTTCCCTTAGCACATTCTGCTCTAGGACAGAATTGCCAAGGACACTTGTAATAGAAGTGTTATGTGACCTCAGCAAACTTGATAGAACTTAAATACTCGCAAAAAAAGCAAGGAATAAAAGCAAGATTAACAATTTAGAAACTGTGCAACTAACCACAGATACAATCACTGCCAAGTCCAAGTAGCATTTTTGTTCATTTTTCATCACTTCCCATAATACCCTAGTAATTACTGAATACCTTTCTGTGTTGTACCCATACATGACAAAGGCTGCCTGCTTCAGTCTGTCATCCCCTGAGGAAAAACGTTTACAAGTGGCTTAAGTTATCTGTGTCTTTACCATAATTGAAGAACCTTAAAACACACACACCTATCACTACCACACATCAGAATGTTTTATCACCAGTTTTCAAATTAGTAAGTCCAGTGATACAAATGAAATAAATGGAGCAGCGTTCCACATATGGAAACGGTTGGTCATTTCACTCCGTAAAATCCTAGACTGCTGTTTTGCAGACAAAACAGCAATGAAGCACCAAAGCCCTGGATAAAAAAAAAGCAAATTTGAACCACTTGGAGAATTCAGCAACATCAACCCAAGACCTAAGTAGTTCAGCACTAACTTAGGACACCCATACTACTGGAAACTATTCAGAACAGAGTTTTACGTAGCGTATAAAATGTAATTAACAATTTAACCCTAAAATTGAATGGTAAAACACACCACTGCACAGAGAACTAGTTTGAGCCCTATATACTGCTTAAGTCTCAGCCAAGCCTAAAAGTTAGTGTTTTGTGTGATACACAGACCTTGTGCACAAAGCTAACAGTTAGTGAACCCCACTTTATTGCCAAAAATATTTTTTCTTACTATTACCTACCTTGGCTTGTCATTTCTTCTTGATCAGATGATAGGTGATTATGTAAGTGACTTTTCCAAATCAACAAAGTTGGCTGGGAGGAATACTTGCTTCCCTTACAGACTAATTTTGAGAGATTCAACTGGAACTAAGAATAGTTATAGAAGCTACTTTTACAGAAACCATTTTTGCTCATACAGACAAGTCTCAGTTTCATTCACATGCAGGGTATGTACAACTTCCTTGGAAACAAACAAAAAAAGGGATCCACAAAACAATGAAATAAGAGCTTCCAGCAAGTGTTCCAATGCCAGGAGAGAGCAGGACATTCAGCTCACATGAAGGAACTGAAGAGAAGGATGCCCCAGCATAAGCCTAGATGACGTTTAAATACAGCATGATGCTTGCCTATGTCCCCCAAGTCAAGAATGGGAATCTACCCATTTATTCCAGTGCAAACCTCAAGTCATTACATTCTGAGTATACCAGCCACAACAGCTAGTTTCAATGCTAAATGGCAGATAAAAACAAACTGAAAAAACAATTTCAGTTCACTGTAGACACGTCAGCTCCAACACTACATCCCACAATAAGTGTTCTCCTTCAAGTTCCTCCCAGATGTATCGCAAGATTCATTTTTAAGATTCCTATTTTAAACAACTCTTAAGCTTCCTCCTAACATCACATGACATCTTAGAGAACCTAAACCTCAAAGGAAAAAAAAAAAAAACTAACAAAAAAAACCCAACCCAAACACAGAGAGGGTAGGTACTGTCATACTTAACTATCAATTACCACAAGGAGACTGGAAGCCAGTAAAGCTCACATGTTTAATTCCCAGTGATTAAGCCCCCAACTACATCCTCATTCCAAACCAGCTTCCTTCAAGCAAGAGCTGGTACAAGCTGCCCAAACCGATTTAAGTGCCTGCAAGTTCTGGTATATCGCACTGAACTCTGGCAACTGAGCTACACTCATGCAAGTTGTCAGTGAGAAAGGAAACTGTTGGAAGAAACACTCATGAATATGCATGCAAACTGAAGCTGAATTTTGATTTGGCTGCATTCATAACCCATTTACGTTCATTTCTCTGGATTATCAGATGCTGGAGATTTATTCATGAAAACGAACTAAGCCCTCAGTCACCAGAAGGGAATTCTGAGCAGCATTTTCAATGGCAAGGTTTGGCAGTGCTAGTGAGCTACACAAGTCATCTAATCAGACAAGGGAAATAAGCAAAAGAAATAGTAATATATGTAAGTCTAGCACAAATTACAAATATTCCCAGTGAGCTGTTCACAGATGAGCTGCTCATCAGCACCAATTCACTGAGGAGTGGATGTTCAGTGGTCCAGGTTCTCCCCTGTATCTATCCACAAGCACTGTGAAGTGGTAATAACCATTTCTGTAACAAAGCACTTGGAAAGCACTAAGAGGCGTGAGATACAAGGGCTATCAGTATTGAACTACAGAACTGCACAACTGTTTGCTGTCCTTTCACAAACAATGGGGAAAGAAAGCAGCAGCTAATTATTTTGTTAGGACAATTCACACAACCTTAGATGACAAGGACTACGTTAACTCTGCTATTATTTCATATTTACTGAAAATCTCCTGTACAGTGATAAAACACAGCACAAGCACCCTGAACTAAAAGCTTATCTCCTCTGTTCTCACATATAAAGACCCTCTTTGCCGCTGGACAGTTCTCTAAAGCTATAGTTCATCAGATTTCAGGAGGGCAAACAGCAGCTCGGCTTAATCGGAAGCCATCAGGAAAGCTGCATCACACCCTTTTCTTCTTCAGATTACATCAAAATCCAAGAACTGTGTTACAGGCGATTTAAGTTAGAGCAGCACAGACCCTTAACAGTAAGGCACACTCACATTTCGGACTTTAAAATCCTTAAATTTGCCCTTTGCTTAAAAAAGTCAGTGATTTCACCAAGAAAGTTTGATTAGTTTCTTTTACTTTCTGTAATGAAGTGCCATCCTTTTTACACTTGAAAGGATCTTTGTAATAATGCAACATTGATCTTTTGAATACAGATGAGCTAACCTAGATAATAGGATTTGGTACCCAAGAATGAGGGCTCCTGAGCTTGCAACTCTTAAGGCTCCAGTGCCATCAAGAGGATTTTGAAGAGACAGCACCGACTCACGAGCAAATGTTTTATTTGATATAATGCAATATAATTTTTATTTCTATTAGATTTGTAGGAGATCTTTCAATGAAAAGCAAAATTAATTATGCATCTGAGAACTTCATACACACTTGCAAGCAAGCAAGGATGCAGAATGATTCATAACAAGGAAATACAAATAAAGAAGCAACCATTACCAGCTTCCATAAATAAGAATTTCAGAGCTGTTCTTTCTCACAGTCCACACCACACCTGGTGCCCAATTCATTAACTGTAATAACATAATCTGGAAGATGTTTTAAAAAATGTTGAAAACAGTTTCAACAACAGAGAGGGAAATAACTTGAAAAAAAAAATGTGCTTCTAATTTAAAATGGAATTTGATGACAGAAACTATGCTAACAACAACAGCCAGTGGAAAGCAGACATGTTAACTGCTTTCCTTAAAAACAAACCACCCCTTAATGTTTCCTTAAACTCAAATCCATTATGTCCAGTAAACAGAGCAAGGCACTAAGTATCAAAATACTTGAATTTTCTTCCCAACATTACTACAAGCTTGTAGCACTAACCTCTTATAACTAGGGTAACAAATACACACGTCTACTCCTCTAACATCATCTTCTATTTATTTGCTTTCATAGCCACCTTGTTGACAGCAGCAATTTCTTGTTACGTGCTTAGAGCAGGCTGGCATTGCTAGGTCTGTTTCATAATCCATAACCAACTTATTTAATTTGGACCTGTTCAAATACATATCAGGTCTATTCTAAGAAGCAAGCTAAGCTGAAAACAATGTTAAAGCAACTTAGGATGGGTTCCCTGTCATCCATGACCTGTAAAACAGAATAAGTTCTGGCACAAGAACAGCCATATTAAAAAAAATACCAGTGCCAGACAGATTTTTATTTTTTTTATTTTTTTTAGTGTAACAGAAGTAAAACGCTTCCCCACCTCCACCAAGAAAATAACGACATCTCAGCCAAGCTCTTGCCATGTTGCCAAATCATTGTTGGAATGGAACAGCGAGAGCTGAGCTCAAACTGTGCCTCAACACCATTTTCAAACATAACTCTAGTAGAAGTGTAGGCAGAGTCTTTGAGGAAGATAACGAGGAGTTATTTCAAGTGACCTTTTTGAAATCTTTTTAGGATATAGCCCCTTAACAGGCTTATTGGGAAAGAACATTTTGCACTGGAAAGATTTGCGTTGGACTGGTTAACTTTAATTGGACTTCTATGCAGAGCAATCAGATTTTGCTGGTGACAGCACACATGCACCGTTATTTCAGATTCAGCTCTCCAGGCTTTCAGACTATTGCAACACAATCATTCTATATTCAGAACATCAAGCACTTCTGTTAGACCATGATAGCAGCAGGGTATCTCCTGATTTTTTCATCTTTATGTGCCTTCAGGCAGCACCTATAGATTGGTAGTATAAGAATAAAGACAGATTGAGCCATGGTTTTAACTTGTAAACAGGGTCTTTGAAAGAGCAAAGGTGTGAGTTAGTCTCCAGTAAAGCAAACTTACTTTGCTGTTTGCTTTAGGCATTTTTGTGATAAATCTACAGAGTGGGAATGGATTTCCTGTCTGTCTCTGCAAACTTGCCTTTTACTGAACCAAGCAAAACTGCCAAGATTTTATTTCCAATGCAAGCATATGTGTCAGGGTGAAAGACAAGGGGTCAAAAGTGCATTTCAGGATTAGGTGCATTTCTTTGCAATGCTTATACAATCTTCTGTAATAAGTAAAAATGAAAGACAAGGATTTCCAGGGTAGAATGAGAAGGCTCCTGTGCTTTGCTCTTCACTGCTCTACTGACACAGTTCCATTACTGAAAAGCAGATGAACTTCCCATTTAATTTCTATTATTTCATATTATTCAAATGGCACTATGCATTTTTAAATGAACTAACCCCATATAGTGTCTTTCACCCCAAGATCTTACAATTGCTAACACCATTTTCTTATCAATTGACAATAAAATAAAATAAAATAAAATAAATGCTTGAAGTCATCCAAATATTCAGATTTTGTGCCACCAAGATAGTTCCTCAGCTACCCTGCACAAAAGGAACCACTGGCCATCTCTACCTATGCACATATCCCAAAGCAATCATGTTGCCTCCAGCTGTTCTAACCTCCATGTAGAAAAATGCACCTGTAATCTTAAGTGACAGGCAGCATCAAGCAATTGATGTGTACACATTACCTCAGTGACATTTCCAACTAAATACCATCTATTCTTCAAGTGTTACATCAGAGGGGAAATGAACATCCTACTCATACCATTACTGTGTGTCCATCAAGTTGACAAATGAAGATAAATCAGCTACTTTGCTGCTCCCATCAATATAAATGCATAAAGACATAATAAACACTATAAATTTTTAACTACCTAGCTGCTTCTACCTGCAAACATCAAATTCCCTCACGCTTCAATAAAGGAAAAATATACTCAATGAAGTCTAACAGATGTGCCATCTGTTCGGGGAAAACCGATACAGCAGAGCACCAGGTCAGTGGGACATTGCTGGCCTCTTGTGGCAGCATTGCGGAGAAACAACGCCACGTGCAAACGTGTCACTTTTCCCAGATACCGCCTGAAGCGTGTGTAAACTGTTGGCGCTGCAGTGCAAGAACTCTTTAGTTCCAGGCAGAGCCTTTCAGCTTCAGGTACACTCTTCAGACCCCAAACAAGCACCACAGCTCCCAAGGACATCCTGAACAAGTTAGCAATGCTCAGAGTAAGACCAGAGGACAGGTTGTTGCAAACAGTCTCAGCTGCTTGGCTTCAGTTTAAGGCCATTACTTCACATGTTTTTGGCGATGCAGATAGATTGAGATTAAACATAAAGACAATAAAATAATAAAGATTCAGCACGGGAATAGATTAGACTAATTACCAAGGTGGTACAATTTCCAGAACAGGCTGGTCTCATGAACAGTGTGGGTGAGCTCCTGGAATAGCCGTGGTTCTCTTGCACTGTGGCTGTTGCAGCAAAATTCTTCCCAAGCCATTACCTGTATTGTAGTTGTCTTGAAAAACAATAGTTTCACACAACTCCCACCCTATTGTAGTCCAAGGGCTGTTCACACCTTTTTCACGTGTTAAACAGCACCACTTACTGAACTACTAGAAGCCATTAGTACCTATCCTGCATTATTTGTTAATTTGGTAAGGACAAAAGGCATGTTAAAAGAATGGTTGTTCCTTTTTCAAGCATTGAGATGGTTGCTAGTTGTGTTTTCCTTACAGAACGAGGCCATGGGAAACAGTCTGGGTCGTGTCCGCCCCCCCCCCCCCCCCGCGCCATTTTAAGCAGGTTTTCTCCGATCTGTAACCTTCTCTCAGGATAAAACCAAGTAAAAATGTCTTATGCTGAGGAAGTGTCATTAAGCTACAAAAGAAATGTAACTACCACCTCGAAATTACGGTTTTCTTGCATAGCATCTGTAGTACTACGCAACTTTGTACTGGTAATTTGTACCTGCAGACCTCCATGAAGACACAGAGAAGTACCTTGAAACTAACTGAATGTCTTGAAGAACCTTATTATTTTTACACGTCTGATCAAAATAAATAGAACTAAAGGGAACAAAGGGAGTATTGAGGACGCTCTTAGGCAAAATACCTGCAAAAGGTATTGCAGTAACCCACCACCCACAGAAATCGACAGCCCACATAAAAATCAGGGTGAGAACGCATCTGCAGCCCTAGAACACAGTCTCAGAACAGTACATGCATTCCTAAGATACCTAAAAAAGCTATACTTTTTATAGCATAAGTGCTGCACCAAGTACTTACAGCCACAGTTAAATCTCCACAGAATCTCTAGGGGCTCCAGGGCCACTGCGGGTCCATCAGCGCAGCCTGCAGCACAAATGTGCAGTTCGACATCTCAGTACTCAATTTCTCTTACCACTTGGATAAGAAATCAGAACTATAGAAAAATCTATACAAAAATAAAATAAAATAAAATCACTATTGCTTTTAAGTAAATGGTTTAAGCCCTCATGCTTTAAAAATTTAAGCCCATCTAAACCACCACTGCAATTTCTGCAGAAGTTCCCTCAACACAGAATAACCCACCAGAAAATAGAGCGCAGGGAGATAGCTACAGTATTCCTGACAAGAATCCTGAAAGAATCCTAATGCCATACAAGCAAAGAAAAAGAAATAATATAAATATAAATGACAAAAATAAAAACCAAGAACCAAACACGCGGTGCCATTTTGTCTTCTAGAAGCATCCCCACCCGCCGGCATTTGGGGTGCTGGGCTCCGCCTTGTGCCTGGGGTTCGGGTTTTACGTTTCGCCCCTGCTGGCAATGCTAGTGTGCTATATGGGATTTCTTTCTCAGAAGAGGGAAAAAAGAAAACTGTGGAGTTCTTCTTTTTTAAAAAACAAACAAACAAACAAAAACCTAAAACTCTAAAATTGCTACCATGAAGTTTAAGGGGGTAAAGTTAACTTAGGTCTCAGTCCAAAGATTGGTTTGTGCAAATAAGTAGCAACATGTGGGGAAATAATTATAAAGCACAACTTGAATAGAAGTGTTTACAACATTAAAGTCTGGCCAGGAAGAAGCAGGTGATGTTTTTCTTGCTTAAACATTTTCTCATAATGTTGGAAACCTAAACAAAACAGTTCACTTAGTGCTTGAGAACTAGAAAATGAGACTGTCAAGTCTGCAGATTACTCAAACCAATTTAATTTCCCTGTATAAACTAGGTGATAGGAAGTAAACATGGAGTCTTCAGTACAGAATTTAAATGAGCTTTTTTAGTTATTTTAGATGTAAATGTTCAGGTGTTCTAGTTATAAGACACTCCCTGTGAGGAATACTGGAGTGCCACCAGTACAGCCTAAATGGGCCATCATGCCCCAGATGGATACAGACTAAAACTGCAGTTGAAGATATGAAAATCCCACATGGGTAAAATCTGGGAAGAGTTTTCCAGCCCCACCGAAGTACTCAATATTCTGAAAATGTCCCTGTTCAGTTCTGAGTTACATTCTGATTTTTTGCATGTAGAACAAAAGCAAGATTGTAAGAATGGCTTCTGAAGATGCGATCATAGAATATCCCGAGATGGAAGGGAACCATAAGGATCATCACGTCCAACTCCTTGCACTGCACACGCCTACCCAAAATTTTAGACCATGTGACTAAGTGCACAGTCCAATCGCTTCTTAAATTCAGACAGGCTTAGTGCAGTGACTACATCACTGGGGAGCCTGTTCCAGTGGGCAACCACCGTCTCGGTGAAGAACCTCCTCCTGATGTCCAGTATGAACTTACCCTGCCTAATCTTAACCCCGTTCCCACAGGTCCTATCACTGGTGTTTATGGAGAATAGGTCACCTACCTCTCCACTCCCCCTCACAAGGAAGTTGTAGACCACGATGAGGTCTCCCCTCAGCCTCCTCTTCTCCAGGCTGAACAGGCCCAGTGACCTCAGCCGCTCCTCATATGTCTTCCTCTCCAGGCCCTTCACCATCTTCGTCGCCCTAATGGAAATGAAACTCAAGGTAGAATCACAGAATCACAGAATGTTAGGGATTGGAAGAGACCTTGAAAGATCATCTAGTCCAATCCCCCTGCCAGAGCAGAAACACATAAATCATGTCACACAAGAATGTGTCCAGGCAGGTTTTGAAAGTCTCCGGAGAAGGAGACTCCACAACCCCCCTGGGCAGCCTATTCCAGTGTTCTGTCACTCTCACAGTAAAAATGTTTTGTCTCATATTTAAGAGGAACCTCCTATGTTCCAGCTTGCACCCATTGTCCCTTGTCCTGTCATTGGGTGAGAAGAGCCTGGCTCCATCCTCCTGATACTTGGCCCTTTACATATTTATAAACATTAATAAGGTCACCCCTCAGTCTCCTCTTCACCAAGCTAAAGAGACCCCAGAGAGCCCACAGAACTGTCATGCTCCAGTGGTTTCCATTCCTGACTTAACACAACAAAGCCTTAGTGCTTCTTCTACCACATCCTAAAATGGTTGACGTAATCTCCACCAGGGTCCTTGATGCCAAGTAGGTTGGGACCCTTCATCTATTCTTAACTTCTTTGAAACTAGGTATTCATAGGTGAATACAGGGTCAAGCCTCTGCTAACAGAAAGTGTTGCAGTGACTCAGGTCACTTAGGAGAGTACCAAAGTAGTAGGGGTCACTTATAAGCAATGAAGACAAATACAAACCCTCAGGGGACCATTAGGCAGTCTCTGAAATTCAGGTAGAGAATTTTTGTAATAAAACTGTTACATGATATTTATGCATGTTGTCTCTACCTGCCGTAATTGAGTCCACTAACTGTCTTTTTTTAAGCTATGTTTATGGACTTTGAAAATTAGTTATCTTCTGGGTTGTGTAAGATTAAGAATTTTCCCCCTCCCTCCCTGTAATCCAGACAAATGATATCCACTCTCTGTCCTGCTTATTCAGAGCCACCAAGTAGATTTATCTTGCCTAATCTTCTTTTCCAGTATCCATGCTGACTACCCCTTAAGCAATTACATACATCTAAATGTTCTGTGTGCATAATTGCTCTCCATGTATTTGCTGCCACTGAGATCAGATTTACAAGCCTATTTTGTTCTCAGTCTTCTTCCAGTCATTCTGCTCCTATTAGATGCTCACTGGTGCCTAATGCCATGCTTTGTCCTTTAATGAATTATCAGTAAAATACATACTTTCTAAAGAGTAAGTCAAAATAGCCACCATTAGAACTCAGGAAAGAAAACCTTCTGGACTACATGCCTTCTCTTGCACCAAGCTCTACTCACCCAGCCTAGAGGCTTTTCCTCTCCTACGGCCTCTTCCAGCAGAGACCTGCTTGGAAGCAGCTTTCTTGGCAGTCCCCTTGCCAGGAGGCAGCAGCCAAAGCAGCTACCTGCCGGTGGGCCTCACCCCTCAGCTGCTGCTCCCAGCCCCCCCACATCTGGCCAGAGGGGCAGATCCAGCAGTGGCAGTAACCCCAAGCAGGCCACCGGCACTAAGCAGCCCCCGGTTCAAGGCAGCCCTGACGGCAGGCTGGGACATCCCGTTACCCACCTAGCGAAGGTGTAGACCATGAGCAGTCCAGAGCCAGTATTTCCAGGATTTTAGGAGTTACCCTCCTTTTCCCTGAACTCTGTGTTTCCAACTTATTCCTTTCCCTTCCACTGCCTTAGTTTATCATTGACCTCCAGAAGTAAAGTTGCTTGATCAGTGGGATGTGCATTTACCAGGAATGCCCCTGTGGTCTTGGTTCGATGAACCACGTTTCTCGAAGCTGAAGAAGCTGTATTTTTCTTCTGATAAAATAAAAGAACAGTTCTCAGCAGGAGGGAGGAGGATATTGTGCAAAGCTCTCCACTTAATTGCACTGAGTAAATAAAGAACAGGGAAGATACCAAAAGTACAAGGAAAGATTCACACAGGTTTTATAAATCAAGTTCACATGGACTGGATACCTAATATGAAAATCAGATTGAAATAAATGAACAGTACACTTACGAACTTCAGGACCAGACTTGAGTAAATGAGACAAGCATTGCCTGTTGGAGAATGGTTAGAGACTTGGAGCGTGTGACAAGTCTGTAACTGCTGTCCTTTGTGCTAGCTTCCAAACCACACTAAGTGCCTTTGGAAAATAAAACTGAATATTGAATATTTGAATATTGCTTACATCTCAGTGTAATTGAGTATCTCTGGTAGGTAGAGGTATTGTTATTTACACTGCGTTTACATGGAAAGATGGGATGAATATTACAAATGACGGTGTTTTGGATATGGAGTTAACCATGTCTTCATCTGTGCTAATCTTATTTAACTTGCTTTTAGATAGAGGACTTTGTTTATAGATTCTGGTTATGTTGTACTTCTACTGTGTCTCTTTATGCCTTTTTTTTTTTCTTCTTAGAACCTGCTGCATTTGTGTATCACTGTCATCAGTGTACACACTTGCATTTATACTGCAGTGTAGACAGTGTAGGCATAATATAGGAGCTAACTATCAAATAAAGACTTGTAATAGTCGTGCACAGACTTGGTTCTTGTTTATGGTCTTTTAGGTAAAGAAAGTATAGTCACCTGTAGTCCAGGAAATATGGTGATCTAAGTACTCAGGAAGAAAATCTGAAGCTACTGCTTCACCTGGGTCCATCAAGCAGCTCTTTTTAAAGCCTTTATGATGTTTAGGCATTTGGGAGGGATAAAAAATACCTGATATTGTCACCCACTTGGCTGTTTATGCCTGTATTGCCTGTTGTTGCAAGGAATGGTAAAATTATTGCAATACCGTTGATGTGTAATCTACTTGAATTATTTTGAGGAAATATGTAGAACATATTTCAATTCTTCCTGGTGTCTTCCTGTGGAAACGGAATTTGGGTAAAACAGAGCCACCTTGTTATATAAGGGCATGTTTGTTCACTTTCAGTTCTTCAAAACTACACCCATCTTTTGAAGCTCCACTGTTACAAGGGATGTGCTACTCAAAATATTCCTCTTTACACTCCTGCTAGAATACTGAAATACATAATTCGTCTTGACCTTGTGCCTTGTCAGCTTTTAGTACTTCTAATTGCCTGTCTGCTCCAGCATAATCATAAAACCTTTTAACATCTCACTCCAGTATCCAGAATTTGACCTTCAGCCTGTCTCATGAATAATGGGCCAAATAAATTCATTTAGACTACTTGAAGCATCAGCATCATTCATCTTCGTCTCTCCTTACTGTGGCTGTTTGCTGCTTATAAAGATGTTGCACCTGTTTCTGCATTTTCATGGTTAACCGTTTTCTGTCATAGGATCATAGGATAATTCGGGTCAGAAGAGACCACAGTAATGAGGCCTCTAATCTAATCGCCTGCTCAAAGAAGGAGGGTCAGCTCAGATAAGGCCGGGTGGCTTTATTCAGTTTGGTATTGAAAACTTCCAAGGACAGAGACTGCACATGCTCTCTGGGCAACCTGTTAGGTTAACCTATACTATTTAGGCCCATCTGTATGGCAACCCCTGGATCTGGAGTTTACCTCAGAGATGAGTTATTGTTGAATTGAGGTATTGACAGAGAGGTATTGTTGAATTAATTGAACTAAAATGGGGTATTTGTGCCTTTTACCAACATAACAATCCTGTAAAATGCAGTGCAAGCCCTCTTTACACCTTCTGACTAGTGCAGAATTGTCACTGGGCTTGGGGTAGGAAGAGTGGCTTTGGGGATCTGCTCAGGTCCATCCCCGTGTGATTACACTCACTGCCATCATTATCAGGTCCTAGACTGCAATGAAAACATTTGGAACTTAATTGCTCTGTTCCGGTACTGATATGCACTACTGTAACTCCAGCAGAGTACTGTCAAGCTACACTTAAAATACATGTAAGGAGACGATGTGTATCATCAAGACACTCTGAAGCACCCATGCTTCAAAGTTTTATGGCTGTGCTTAAATGTAAGCATGGTAAGAAACCCTACTGAAATCAGTGGAACATTAAGCACAGGCAGAAATCTTTTCTGTGATAGTTTTCTTAATGTAATTCCTAATCCCTGCAGTCTACACACTTTTTCCATAACTATTAAGGACAATTTTTCATGCTGGCAAATGCCCTAAAACTTTACACAACAGTCATTATTTTGGAAGCTAGTGTCACAAAACAGCCACTCCTCCATAAGAGCCCCTTCTTGGGTTATAAAGAAGCCAGCTCACACAGAAGTCTCATTTCTCTAAGGCTTTAATTAAATACAAATTCAGGCAAATACAAGTGATAAAGTAAACAAACAACACTGCAAAGCCACAAGTTCTCCGAGCCCAAGGCTACAACTCAAGGTCCCTCAAGACAGTGCTAAGCTTACCATTCAATTTATCTCTGAACTCCAAAGTCTCATCAAAAACAGAATATACAGTAGGAGGCTATATATTTCTATCTTATTATACAGTTTATCTAATCTCCTGTTCCACCATAATCCCTCAGATGCTCAAACTTTTTTATGTGAGTGACTGATTGCAAAGTTAATACATTAAATCAAAACACAGCTTAAATAAAGATGTGCCACCTCTAAAGAAAATCTGACTTGATTTAATTATAGAGCATGTGGGAACAGAATGGTTAAAAACTCTGATAATTTATGTCACAAGTGAGTTAGTGTAAATCAACCTCAAGTAAACACAGGTCAGAACTGACTGGTATAAAATTTGAAATTAATTGCATCTGACAGGTATACACAGGTCTGTTACAGTTCACTCCACTAATATGTTTTCTCTTTTCATTTAGGAAGTAAATTAGATTTAAATTTGGGTTGCCCATTTTGGGCATGGTATAGCAGCCAATAATCAAAGAGAGAAGAATTCCAGAGCAAAACGAAGCCCTGGGTTGACGCCTGTGGAGTTCCTGCAAGGAGGTGGACCCTGAAGGTACCTTAGGGTGGCTGGAGCTGGAGTTTGCCTGCTGCAGTTATGCTCTCCACACAGAGCATACTTTCTGAGCCTCCTACACGAATGTATGCTCCTTCTGAAGCTCCTTCTGATACTGGAGAAGATTTAGTTACTGTTTTTGAGAATGCCCACTGAAAAACTGGTTTCAGCCCATTCTCCTTATTCAGATACCCACATGCACCTCTGTAGCAGAAGACTCAACTAAAATGAATTCAGATATTGTTTATGAGTGTGTGATATTAGCACAGTTGACATCAGGCAGATCTGAGTGAATGTTTTCAGCCCTTTCTTAAGGGCTTGAACACACAGAACAGCTTCATTTGTAGGAAACATTTTTCATGAAGTTTTTCTGTTAGTCTCTGTTAAGAACTGAACTAACACATTGCACAAATACTGAAGCAACAAAGGCTTGGACAGCAGGGTGACAGTGGATTTTATGAAGTGGTTTGCTTACTGTATGTCAAAGAATTTGAGATGTTCTTTGAGCAGTATCCTTCCCAATGTCAAATACCTGCATTAAAATTCCCAGCCCCTCTGCCTTATTGCAGTCCCTGTGTTTTACAACAGCCTTTTAGGTACATCTCTCAGGCATGCGGTAGGGATGGGAGTAAGTTACTGCCCTGGTTGCAGCTAAGCCAGTTGTAGCTTTGCTAATGAATGTACTAGTTTGGGGTAGACTACAGAATAGCTGTAGCCCAGTGGAGAGATTTGGGATCTCTTTTGCCCAAGAATGCAGCCCTTGGAGCAAATTGCTTCTGCCTTCCCTCAGCTGTACTAATTTAATATGGGCATGACAGGTACATGGAGTGCTTGGCCAGATCCTCTTCAGACAGCTGAGATCGCAAAAATACCAGCCTGCCTTTTGATGCCTTACCTTTCTTTTTCTGAGATATATCACCAAATTCTGACAACCCACTTTCGTTCGAAATCTACTGTGTAACATACAGTAAAAAATAAGAGAAGCTAGGAAATTGTTTTGAGCTGAAATTATGTGTTACCTGGAGATTTTCACCTATGTTCTCAAAAATGTGGCTCTTCAAAACAATTTAATCCATCATCTGATTTTCCTGTTTCACTTTCACCTCACAAACCATGGCTCCCCAGGTACCATAGCAGAGTGCTGATGTCTTACATCAGTTTTACTCGTTTTTCAACATTTATCAGAGAGTGTATGAAATTTATAATTTAATAGAATCTAGAACTTCAGAAAGTCACTCCACATCTACTTTTTGTTTTGATTTTGTAACTTGATTGCAAAATCCTCGGTTTATAAGAAAACTGGGAAATTGAAATGCAAGGAAGGAAGTTGTTTACATCTTTCTAGGAAAAAAAAAAAAAAAAAAAAAAAAGAACTTGTTTTATAAGTCTGTTGGGCATGAAACTCCAGCTGTGCACAAAAGCCATTGGAGATTATATCATTGGGACTTCTGCTACAGAGCTTCCATTAGAAAACAAACACTTTTATACCTTAGTGCTTCCCAAAACAGCCAAGAAATCCCCACAAATGACTCACTCCTGAAAAATGTCAGGTTTTTATTGAACTCACAGGAGCCCAACTTTCTGGGAAATTGGTAGTAGATGCTGCTTCATGGCTTCCACTCCACTAGTCTAATAAGAAACCTGTACCTTTCCTTGAGGGCTTTTCAGTTTATCAGTTATAAGCAGAGAAGCATGCCATTTTGGGAACTGATCCATACTTCAGTTACTTAGAACAAACTTGAACAGCAAAATGGCGTAAAGTGAAGCGAATGACAACTTGGCGAAGATGTAAAGTGACAAGACTTTACGTGGTGCTTCAGCGCAATAATAAAACAAAAAGGACTGAATTTAAAAACAGAACTGTCACTCTTTGAAGAACAACATGAAATTCTTCTCTATGCTCCAGTATTAAGATATGAATGCTATAAAGCCATGCTCATAAAAACAGCATTAAATTGGAAAGATCACTACAAGTCAACAAGTTACGTTGCTAAAATGCAGTAAATAGGTGTATTATTATTATTATTTTTTAAATCAGCACTGTATTTCCCCAGAAGAACAATAGAGACAGAGAAAGGAATTGAAACTATTTCTTCTGTAAAATGCTAACTTCATCTTTCTTTATTCCACTTTTGTGACAAATCTTTATGGTCTTTCTCTGATCATTACATGGAGGTTACATAAGACTAGATGATGTAAGAAACTTAGTTTCATTTATGAAAAACATATCCTTTGGGTTTAGAAGGCCTGGAAAATATAAAGCAAAGTGTATCTGTAGTCAACACAAAAGAAACTTTAAAACCCTTGACTTCTCTTTCTTTATTCCCTTTACTGACAGAAAGCAATGAATATGGATATCAAAAGAAACCTACAGTGAGGATTCAAGCAGGACTTTATAATGCCATGCTTTCATAGTAACTTAAAAATTAAGCACACAGAAATTTTTCTATACACAAAATTGTCTTGTGCAATCACCATGATTTTGACCCTGAGCAGTCCTCTTGCTGTTGGTGATCACTGCAAACACCTACAGAGCCACAAGACCAGAAAAAGAAAGCCAGAGAAGACAAGGGAAGAGTAGCATGAACAACTCTTTCAGCAGCCATACAGCTTCAAAATAGTTGACAGATTCCAGCACTAGTTGCACCAGCTCGTGCAGGGTCTCCAGATGTTTCTTTGATATCTACAACCAAAGATCACGAAATACCATGAAAGGCGTCTGTCAAGTAAGAAAGCATAATGGAAGTCACATTCTCCAGGGCAACTTTCATTAAGCATTATGGTAAGGGACATAGGTGAGGATGCAGATGCCTTTGGACAAGGTAAAACTGAACAGAGGCCTTCTCGCAGAAATGATGAGGTTAAGTCATTTTTTATTTACTACTGGAGACGTCACAGTAATCATTGATATTTTTTTTTGACTTAAACTGTTAGAGGAACTGTTTTATCTGTATTTTGATTTAAATATGCATTTATATAAAAGATAGAGCTACTTGATTTTATTACAGTTAACATATGTAAAAGCTATGAATTTCATATTTTCATCAGTTAGAAAAATGTTGCTTGGTAGGAAAAACTCCAGGGAACAAATGACATTAAATAACACATTTGCCTATTGCCTTCAGAATCTGTCACAGCCTTCAGGTTATATTAATAAAGTGAAGAAATAGCCAGTAGAACTTGGATATTTATTATTGTATAGACAATATATGGAGCAAAAATGGAAAAATGTACATTGTTAAATAACTGTATATTGCTAGTGTTAAATAATTGTATATTGCTACTGAAATTTCCTATTTAGCTGAACACACATTCCCTGCCTTCTTTGCATCTTCTGTGCATAATGTGGTCCTTTGAGACCTACTCTGGAGTTGCAAGATGTCAGTGTAACTAGCTCCTGATCTTTCTCTTTCAAACACACATTTTTCCTCTTTCTATGTGAAAGAATTCAATAGAGGTCTTGAGAACAACATATACGAGGTGCAACACATACATAAATTATATTGCCTACACCATATTCAAAAGTGTTGTCTGGAATGCTAGTTAGGAAAGTTCCCCAAACCAACTTTTCCTTGCTCTTTGAGCAATTGTACACTTCAGTAAATAACACAAAAATGTTTCTGCAAATGTTTAAGAACGTAAGAATCCATACTTTTTAAAAAAATTAACTGCTTCCATGATGTTTAATTGTTAATTTGCCGTGATTTAAAGAAAAAAATATATATATTATCTCAAATATACATTAGTTGCCCACAAGTGGAGAGGATGTACTCTGAATCGCCAGTCAAGCACTGAGGCACATTCTGTTTCAGATTCGTATTTTCAAAACTGTCTGTAATGTATGTGTACATTCCAAGTGACACAGTGACAGAGAAATACTTGCCTAACCTAATCTACATCTGGAAATATTTCATTAAATTTAGAAAAATAATTACAGAAAGGGCACATGGAGATTTCAAGACCTGGAAATATTTATGACTTGGAATAAACAAATCTTGACAGGAAATAAAGAACCAACAACTGTTTCTCATGCTGGCAATATTTATTTATTGTCATTTTGGAAACAGGTTACCATGTGTATATCAGGACTTCAGAGTAAAAACACACAGGATAATGACCTCTTAATATATGCCAGTTGAAAATTGAAGGACTGAATGTAAAGCTGACCTTAAGAAAATCTGAACTTGGTCTATTTTTACCCACCTCCCACCTTTTTTTAAGCTGAACACCCTCACCCCCTCTCCATTACAATCTCAGAAAAATAAATGATCATCAAAATGGAACTTTTCCCAGTTTTACTAATGAACTAATGATCTGCTAGTAATCTCAGAACATTTATGTTGTCGATTTTAACATCTTCAGAAGGAAGCTAACCTTTACAAACTACGTTCCTTCCTCCACTTTACGTAGCTACTGGGTCCAACTTCAAGGACCAAATTTAAGCAGATCCAAGATTTGGTTATATTAAACTACTGTGGTTATATCATTGCAGTGCAAACATTCAACATATGCACTTGGCTGTTCCAGAATGAGCTGCATCAGTGCAAGATCTGAGAGTCTGTGCAAAAGAAGCTGCAGTGCTATAAACTCTTGAAAATACCTTTCCTCTCTTCTCTCATGTGTATTGACTAGCAACATCTTCCTTCAACTAAATTTCACCAATCCTATATACTACTGAAAAAAGATAAAGATGAAGATATTTTCATGCTTTTATACAAAAAACAAATACAACCCTCCCGCTCAAAAGAAAAATAATCCTCTAATACCCATCCCCAAAACAAAGGTCAGAGCTATTTCTTCCCAACCCTCTTCTAGCTTTTGTAAGTCACTATTAGAACAAGTGCATTCAACTTGCTGTACAAATATGAAGCTGCAGGCATTCTAATAACAGAACACTTGGAAAATATTTCAAGCATAAAAACTACACTTGATAACTGCAAAAATAAAGTCTCACTTTTTTAAAAAAACATTTTGATCCAAGCTCTAGCAAAACAAACATTTAACAATTCCTGCTTCAGTTTACCTTCAGAGTAACGCCAACTTCAGTAATTAAAAACAAGTAACTCAGATTTTTGGTGATAAAGTAACTGACCATACCTTTTAATGAAGTGAAATGGCATATACAACAATGGCACAGACCTTAAGCATCAACAACATATGTCAGCCAAAAAGAAGTTCACAAGTCATCTGAGTAGTTCTTAGCATCAAGTAGTACTGATTATTAAGAACCATAATCTGCTAGGAATAGACATTAAGTTACACTGGTAGGAATGGAAGGAAAGATCCACAACATTGTACAGGCTCAGTTTTTGTCACTGAACTTTTTTTAGGCTAACAATTTCACTAGTGCAAGACCGTACGTTTACCTGATTAAATGAAACACATAAGTGTCACAATTTAAGAACACTCATACAAAACTATTTTTTCTTTTAAAAAAGTGCCACATACCATACTTTTACTAAAAAAATTACAAACTAATGGAAGACTGTCTGCCTCCATCTCTTGTCAACAAGGAACGGCCAAAGTGATTCCTTGATTCCAGCTCGAAATGGTGTTCTCTGACCAATCCCCAGCATCTCCAGCTTGGAGCAGTCTAGCTGAGCATTCCTTGGACGGAGGGCTCCCATAACTGGACAATCAGTAATCTAAAAAATAAAGAACGCATCACCAGACAGAAATGAAAAAAAATGTATTCTTTTATATGTTCATTTAGATGTTCCATTCATAGCTTTCTATTTGGATCATTTTCTCTCCTCCCTTCAACTATGCTATGTTCTTATTTTTTTGTGACTATAGTTACAAGGCAAAAAAAAGTGCTCAAAAAAAAAAAAAGGCTTTACCTATTACTAAGGACAACTATAGAACTACTCTGCAGAAACACCATTACACTGCATACTGCTTACCAGCTATGTAATTTTCATAATCCAGAAAGTTAAAGTAGCATCCTCAGCAATAAATCTGCTATGCTAAACACACTCATCTAGATTGTTCCAAAGAAATCTACTTGCAGAGCCACTGTGAGACTGTAACCTACTACTTGAAATGATAAAGCACATCCCTCTTTCTACAGGTTCAACAACACATCACTTACCGGTCTCAAGTGGCTGCTGGGAAGGTTGAAAGCGTCTGCAATTGCACATGCCATTTCATACTTGGTCATCTGTTCATTGCCAGACCAGTGAAATGTTCCTTTTACGGATGGATCCTAGGAGGAAACAGTAAGCACACGTGAAAAAAATGCAGCTACCCCTCAGACTAATTCCTGTGCAGAATAAGCTTCCAGCAGGAGCCCATCCTGAGAGGCACTCATCCTGAGAGATTGCACTCTTGTGGGGACAACTCACATACCTACAGGGCACACCTGTCTAGGGACTGAGACTGAAAATCTGTTACATTTATTTGGCCAGACTTCTCAAAGACAGTTTATATTTTGTAGAATTAACATGAAGGAAAGGAGCCAACCAACCAAGGTTAAATAGCTGAGGAAGAACTCAGCTGTTCTATAATGTTCACTTAATTCAAGAACAAATGCGGAAGACACCACTCACATTCTGCAGGTTAAACTTGACACCACATAACAGTCCTATCAAAGAGATGAACAGCACCACATCCACAATGGTTTTTTTTTTCATTTTTATTATTTTGCAAAGATGGCAGCCTTAAGATGCAATGCTGAATAAATGCAATGAAGTATTTAAGTCCAGTGGACTATCTTCTGTCTTTTCAATGCTCTTAATACAGTAATCAATAGTAGCTTTGAAAGTACTTTCAACCACCGTGATTTTTTTTGATGAAAATTGACAATTTGTAGAAAGCAGTGAATATATTTCTCTCCTGTATACTAGAAGAGACGTGACAGTTTTGAGAACGATCTGTTCTGTTACTTCACCCACTTTTGTTCCCAATATCTGAACACCTGCACACACCGTCACGTAAAGAAAAAATACTGCAGCATTACAGACAGTTCTTTCCTCCCTCCCAGTGTTACAGAACTACCAAGAATAAGGCAGGTTAGACGCAGGTCTCAGTTTTTCAGAAAGAACTGGAACTGGTTTACACTGAAGAAGCCTGTTTATTTAAATTCTTACCAGCATTCTTTTCTCTGCTAGTTGTCTGCAAACAGTTGCTACATCCTTCACGTTAGTAGGAAATCTTTGTTGCCAATGATCCATGTTGGCAGATTTATTACTGAACTGCACTTTATCAAACATAACAGTCACAGCGCTTTCCTCCAGTCTTTCTACCTCTCCATACAAGACAGGAATCCTAAGTACTGCAGCACCTAAAAGACAGAGTATTAAAAAGAGTATTAACAATGCTCAGAAAAGGTATTAATGTTCTAGCAAAACTGGAAAGATGTTTTGGAAGCCTTAAGAAACATGTTGGTGATATTAGCTACTTTTCCTTTTTAATTTGTATGTGCTTAACATTTGTCCTGTGAACATGATTTTGAATTTAGCTCAGTTATAAACACTTTTTTTTTTTTTTTTTTTTTTTTTTTTTTTTTACAAACTCTTAAGTTCACATAGGCTCATTTTCATTTATGCCACGGGTTTTCACAATGTTAACAAGCTTTACTTAACCCTGCAAGCCTGTTTGGATTAGGGAAAAACAAAGTGGAACTATGCAGTCTCTCCATCATTCCCCATCTTGCCTCAGTAAAAGCAGAAACAAAAATTCCCACCATCTACTGTATTCAGGCATCAGACAAACCCATGTCACCTGGCATGCCGAAACCACTTCCATAAAGGAGGATATTCAGGATAACATACAGCAGAAAAATAACCTTGGAATCAATAAGAAACATCACACATAAGGGACAAATGCACAGAATATCTCAGTAAATAATATTAGATGCCAAGACAATGAATTGAGAAATTAAAAGTAAGAGTAAACAAGCGCTAAGGGAAGGACACCTCATGATGGAAAGCATCATACAATTGTGTTAATAACACTAGAAAGATCTTTTGGGGAAAAATTCCAGAAGGGTAAGACATGGATTAATAGTAATGCAGATATTTTTGTTAAAAGAAAACAAAAAACACAGCACACACACTGTGTGAGTCACATAAAAGTAAAGAACTTAGAAAACAAAAGCAAATACAATAAAAAACCATGACATTGATTTCCTGCTGCTCTAGAAATACTTGCTGAGTGAACAAACAACAGTGTTCTTCCTTACTTTAAATACTGTTGAAGATATTTGAAGAGAGAATTGTCAAGCAGCGTTCATTAGCTGAGTAAAAGACCTTCCTTTTGTTCTCAGCTAGAGACTTGAAACAAACATCAGCTCCATTACTCATAGTTCTATACTGGACCTTTTTAGTTTTATACGCGTGAATACTGAATATAACTTGTTTCCCCTCCTAAGCAAATTAAAACATGCTTACAAAAATACACAAAATCCAAATAATTAAACTCAAATAACTAGTAGGGATCATTGTATTACACAACAGAAATCAACTTAGTTGCTAGAAGACTAATACATGTAAAATAGGTGCTTATGAAATATAATTGATGTTTCCAAGCATCTTCCTTGGCACCATCTCAAAATGCTTTCTGCTAATACCACTGCTGCTACCCACTAATGCTCGATAGATCATGCTCAAAAATGTTATGAAACAAAATTGCAGTGTTGAACTGTGGGAAAGGATCTACCAAGAAACCCACACGTACTTGAATTTGTTGCATCTTATCTTCATTACCAATCTAGAAGAGGGAGCAAACAGCATCATAGTCAAACTCAGATTATATTTACTTAATGAAAGACTGTCACGCTAATTTATCAATTGGTCAATCCTGTGGTTAAACAGGGCAGACTCAGAATGAGAGTACCACATTCACTTATTAGAAGCCTTTTACAGATGCATTGACATCTTCAAATTTCCCGAGAAAAACAGGAGTGTAAACTGATAACATACTATCTAGAAACAGTCAAACCTCTCTTACAAGAGCTAAATTTTACATTCAAGGGAATATGTTCAGTCCTCAGATTTCTTCCTTTACTAAGCAGAACTTAAAAAAGTATGTTTCTGCATTTTGAATGTTAGTTTTCATTAAGATTTATATCAAAATAATCCAAGACTTTGCTTAAAATCAATGTTACTAACCCCTTAGAAAGTTGTAATACTAGGAATCTAATGCATGTGGCAAGCAATGCATGTGGTGTGTAAAAAAATGGAAATTCTAATGTAAAGGAAGCACAACAGGAAATCAGCAAGAAAAACAGAAGAGTAAAAGCGAAAGCCTATGTTGATTTTGTCTGTATTATTGTTTTATCAAATGTCTGTTTTTCCCCTTGAAGTGAGCACACATTTAGAACAACTGCAATGCTTCCCCCCTCAGTAACAGCAGCTACGAGTCAAGTATGGTAAAGTTTCTGCTGTTATAACATATTCCTGATATATTTTATTTAGAAATCGTTGATTCACATTACACAAACTCTAGTGGATGTCCATCAGCAGAGACAAGGAAGACAAAGGAAGAGCGGCACAAGTAAGAAATTAAGAGTTAGTCAACCTGTAACAGAAATGCCTGATGAGCAAGGAGACTGACTCCTTGTCACACTGCTTTCCAACTCTGTTGTCAATAGTTTCACAACTTTATCACTGACACAGTTGTATGTTAGCTTTATCAACTCCTAAGTAAAAATAGAAATAATGAAAAATAAATAAGTGTATTCTTACCATCATTATTTTCCAGGACTGCTTTTTCACCCTCCAGTTTGGTTTTACCATACAAATTCAGGGGATTTGGTATATCAGTCTCTTTATAAGGAGGGTTTGTTCCATCAAATACATAGTCTGTACTAATGTAGATTAGAAATGCTCCAATTCCAGCTAGAGGGAAAACATTTGTATACATTATTTTAATGCACACCTTGCTTGAAATCTTAATTGAAGTTTAAGCAAATCTCTAGAAGACCTCATCTCCTAGTCCCATTTGTTGCCTCTGTTTGTCTTTCACTGATTCTTCACCTAGGATCACGTAAGCCAGCCTTACAGATAGTGCACTGACTGACACTGGTAGCAGAAACAACATTCAGAACTTTAAGCAACTTATTAATTTGTGCATTGGCATAAATAAATGCAGTAGTCTAACAAGAAAACAAATCTGCGAGAGTGTCTTCTTACCTGCTTCTTTTGCTAGGTTCCCTGAAGCAGCCACGTTGAGCTGAGAAGCAGCATCTGGTTGGCTTTCTACAACATCTGGCCGTCTCTCAGCAGCACAATGCACTATAACATGAGGCTGGAAATCAAAAGAATAATTATGAACAAACATCCTCAGGAAGCTGCAGTTCCATCCTAAGTGGAGAGATGCACTCCCTCAGGCAAAAAGGCATTTTACTAAGTTGTAAGAAATAATAAAATTTGAATTGTTTTTAATCATTGCAATCTGAGGAGCATGTTTTCCTTAGGAAGCAAAACAACAAAGGTTTAACATTAGAATACCACAGCTTTGACCATTAATTTTGCAACCACAGCCTTCAGTATCTTCTATCTTACAGAAGACCAAGGCTGTCTTTTTTTTTTTCCTTCAACTGTGTAATGACATAAAACAGGGGAAAATGTAACATCTCAGGTAATGTAATTAAAATAGTTGGGTTAAGGTTTTTTTGGATAAACTATTTACCCATGGCTTATTTGACACACCCAAACTATTAACAAGATATTTTGTAGAGTGGCACCCTACATCGTGCTCTTCAGGTTTTATATATTGCTGTTGCAAGTCGGCGTGAAAAGACAGGGCACTCCTTACCGTACTGCACGCTCAACATGCCACAACTGCTGTATTCTAGTGTTCTTCAGTTTCAAACAAACTACTTCGTGTTACTGGGTCAACAACTCACATTTATCTTTTCCTTTAAGCCACCCACGCGAGCGTACTGACACACACATCTGTCACCTGCGTTCTCTCTGCGGTGACGTAGAGAAGTTCAGAACTGTTTGCACCTCCAGAGCAAACCCCCGCTCCAGATGGGTCAGGCACGACAGCTGTATCCTATTTCAGGGCTCTGCCAATGCATTAGCTCCGCCAAAGCCACATGACCCGAGTATCACAACAGCACTGCCAGCTCACTGCTAGACATATCAAGTACTGCTCATACTTCTCATATCTGCTCCCAAAACTCACCTGAAAATCATGGATAATCTCATGAACTGCGACGGAGTCAAGAAGATTAATCTGTTCAAATTTAGGCTGAGCTCTTCTGTATCCACAGCCAACTGCATTCCAATTATTTTGATTGAATTCTTTAAACACAGCTCTGCCGAGAAGTCCCGTAGCACCAGTAATTAAAACTCGTCTACTGGGAATATCAACATCTTCCTAGGGAAATGAGAACAGGACAAGGTTGCCTTCTAATGTTATTTAGTCATTTTGCTTGTTTTCTGTCCCCTTTCTTATAAAGTTAGGGAGATTGCATCAAGTGCTTCTGTATTCATTAGCTTCCCTTGTGATGCAAGTGTTTTGGCTCAAGTCTCTCATGGAATACAACCATCTGGGAGCACTCATACTGTACTGAGCCACGTACTTACACATAGTCTTGAAGATGCTGAAAGTAAAATTCAAATAGGAAACTTCTTCCACAAGAAGTGGGGAAAACAAACCAAACAACCAACACAGACAAACTCAAAGGGAAGAATTTTAATTTCACTCAGAATCTGATAACTTCATGAAACTTGAAATAGAAGAAATAACTTCTTTTGAACATGAACCTGCATCTTTCAGATTTAAGGTCCACATCCTGCAGTAAATTATTTTGGACTGTGCCTGTAAAAAGCTCCAACAATACACTACTCCGTGGGCCTACACATTTGAAGACAAATTTAATATTAAGTGCAACACTAATTCATCAGCAATCGGCACACTGGTCTAATATCCGAACAAAAATACAGCTCTCTGATCTTTGTTTTACCACATAGATGTGGAAATGATGTGATTATTTCAACTCCCCATCCGTACTGCTAACTCAAGCTTCGCTTCAGCCACCGCACGTTTCAGTGCTTGAGATGGGTACGCACACGGATCTGCAAAGTTCATTCCTCTCCACCACCACTCACTCGATCCTCAAGCTCTCAAGAAAACAAACAAGATTCCTGGCGGTCTGTGCAACCTTTACTTCCACATTTTACTTCTGCATGTGTCACTGAACAAGAGCCTGCCAACAACAAAAATAAAAACGTGCTTATATGTCAATACCGAAGAAAGCTGCAGGTGTACAGAACTTCTACATCTTGGATCTTCCAAGCACATTACATGCAGACACCTTGTGGTACCTGACCTTTTTGTAAACACCGTCTACCACGCAGCTGTAATATCTCAGCCCCTTCCGAGCCTTCTCTCATTTCCAGCACCGTAACCCCCCACCCCCTGCTGGGCACGGCACGGGGTTCCTGCCCTCGGCCCTGCAGGTTTTAACGCTTCTGCTCCACAACAAAGGCAAATGCAGAGGTGTGCTACAGAAAGAGGTGGGCCTAGTCCACAGCAACTGCTGAAAGCTGACAGCACATCGCACGTATCTGCTGCAACTCTAAGGCAGTGGACAAAGGATGAATTATTCCTGCAAGTTACATGTGAAAATTAGTAACTTTTACATGGACTGTTTCCTGAAAGCGACAAACTACAGAAAGTCATGTTTAAAAAATTACTTGTATGTTTACAGTGAGTTTGGCCTCACAACGGAAGCGGAGTGACTGTTGCTTACAGCTGCCCGTGTTAGTCTGCACCGGGTGCGAGCAGGAAAGCGCTGATTTCCGGCTTTGTTTTGCACTTCTGAGCCTCACCGGACAGACCGCCGGCACCTCTACGGACAGGCAACACCTGCCCCTAAAAACCAAAGGCCGGCCGCAGAAAAGCGAAGCGAAGCACGCTCGGCAGACGGGACGGGACGCCTCCAGCCAGGGTCAGGTGACCAGAAGCAGAGGGTGACACACTGACAAGTGCCACCCGCGAGCCCTGGGACAGCCCCGCCGCGCACAGCCGCTGCCCGCAGGAAGCCACCCGGCGCCGCGGGAGGAGGGCCGGGAGGAGCCGGGCCCGGCCCGGCCGGCAGCAGGAGGCCGGCCCCCGCCGCCCAGCCCCCACCGCCCCGCCCGGCAGCTCCCGGGACAGCTGCAGGCCCTGCCCGAGCGCCTCCCCAGCGCGGCCGAGGCAGGGAGCGCCCCGCCGAGCCCCCCCCGGCCCCGCGCACCTCCACCAGCTCGCAGCAGCCGGGCACGAAGCGGATCCGCAGCTCCTTCTCGCCGCCCACCATGGCGGGGCCCGGCGCGGCCCGGGCCTGGGCCTGCTCCTGCCGCCGCCCCGCAGCACGCCCCGAGGGGCCGCCCCACGCATGCGCCGCGCGCCGCCCGGCCCCGATTGGCGGGGGGCGGCCCTGAGGAAGCGGGCGGCTGCGGGCCGCGGCCGGGCACCGCGCACCCCCGGACGGCCGGATCGCGGCTCCGCTGCCCCCACAGGCAGCGGCTGGGTCCCGCCCTGCCGGAGGCAGCGAGCTGTGTCGGACGCGTTTGGGGTGCTCCTACAGCTGCACCTGCTGAACGCAGGCCAGGCTGACGTAATTAAAAGCAGCACGGGGTAGTTCAGAATTTAACAGCTTCTACCACAGCAATTAAAAATATCAGATCGTTAAACTTGAATGGAATCCTGTATCAACAATGATCATGACATACAGAAAACCAACAACAACTACAGGACAAAACAGCATACCTGTAATAACACTTCAGCCGATTCCTCCCTTCTTGAATGGTAGAGATCTTATTTTTTCCTTGTAGTGAACTGTAAATAGGTAATTATTCCCTTTCCCATATCTCAGAATTTTATTCAAAATACCACTTTCACAACTTGAAATTCAGAAATGTGAAATGCCAAACTGTACAGCAATACCAAGGTAACAGCTCTGAGCACACCCCAAACACCACAGCCCTTCCTCCCTATAAACACTGCAATACTTCACCTTTTTGAAAAAAGTGGAAATAAATTCTACTTTCCAGACTTAAATCAAGATGAAAATAGGCAAACTTACTAAGCACGTAGGTTTCAAGCTATTACTATAAATTCGTCTGTAAAATACCTTCAGCTTTGTCACCACTATTACCTGCTACAAAAACTATATGCAATTTAATTATATTTTGTTATAAATAAAGCTTAAATTACACTGAATTCACTAATTTTTCTAGTTTATTTTATTAGTTTAATTATAAATAGATTTATTTTGTGAAACATGTCTTCCTTGGAGTAGTGGAATTAAAAATTGACAATAGTCCACATCAGTCATACCAGCATAATGCATCCCTAGCTAATTGTAACGTACCATTCATAATTTAACATTTCAGGCTGTAATAGCAGGAACTACAACTAATTCTTTCATTCTGCCTAGATTCTGTAACCAAAGTGTGGCAGCAATCTTCTAATGTAAATCTCCAGATCCTTACCTGATCCATTTCCACCGGCATTTCAGGCATTGCCTCAAACCGTAGGAGGAATTTCCAGTCTAGGCAATGACTGCTGTTCAACAGTGCAGTCGTGCCTTTGTCTGCTTTTGCTTGCAGAGAGCACGTGGACTGAAAGAAGCAGTAGCTCAGATGACCTTTGAAACCCAAATGCTAATCCGAGCCCTAGATCACGTGTGGTTCTGAATCCCATTAAGCTTAGTTTTATTCCCAGTGAAAGGCTCGATATGAACTTCAGTTTTGACTTCATAATAGCCAGCACGAGCAAGTGCAACCATTGTGTGCATATATTTATTCCAAGCACTGGCACTGAGCCTCACGCCACTTTCTTTGTATGGGAAACAGGAGGTGGGCTCTAATGAGGTCAGCCAGACTGAGGATTCTAGTGCTCTTCATCTTAAATGTAGGCACAGTAGAACCCAGATCTTGCTACAATACTGAGAGACATGATCAGAGAAATAAGTTCCTGTTACATATTGCCTTCAGTACAAAACAGAGTAAGGCATATGCCACAACATGAAATTAATGGATTCTTACAGCAACAGCTCAAGTCAGTTAAAAAACTGAAAAAGTAGTGGCTGATCAAAAATATAGCATGTGCATGAAACTAGCAATACCCCTTTAAGTGAAGCTGACAAAACTTTCCAAAAAAAACTTTTTTTTTTTTTTTTTTTTTTTAAAATGAAGCTAACAAAGCTTTTCAGCTTCCCCCCCCCCCATCTCTCACAAACCTGCTCTATGCTATTTATTCATATTTTAACATCAAAGCAAAAGCTGACAATGGGTTAAGGCTGGTGTAATTATTTCTGAGTTGCCCTATTATTTTTATTAGTGTAAAACATTAAAGATTTAAAATGGACTTCGGCCAAACTCCCAATTAAGGTAAAACGTTTTAATGATTAAGGCTGTGTGAAAGAAGGATGTAGTCAGGCATAAAAGCATACTTCCGTGATACTTGCAGTAGTTTGCTTCACTTAGTGTTCTTTCACCCATTGACCAACTCTTGCTAACTTTCTGCTATTTGACACGTTCTGCATCAGTAAGGTTCAGTTGAAAGTGCACATGAATTCAGTGCTATGATGTATGTTTGAGCTTTGTAGAGCCTTTGTTTAACACTTGTACTTAGATCTCTCCTACAATACAAGACTAGCTTACACATTTAAAATCACATGGAATCTTAATGTCTTTTTTTGGGTCAAAAAGGTGTTTCATCAGATTTTTGCATTCTGATCTATGAACAGTGATTTTTGCCTTAAAAACACCCTTCAGAGAAGAACCAAAGCAAGTGTGCAACTATCAGCAACCTTGCTTAAGAGCATGCAATCTTGAGACAAAAACACCAGTATAACAGCAGTCAAGTGTTACAAGTGAAAATGCAAGAACAAGTTTTTTTTTGTTGTTTTGCTGTTGTTAATATGGGTTTCTCCCCTTGCCCTGTTACTCTTTACTCTGTTGTTCACTCAGTCAAGTTTGGTCTACCCAACTGTTCATTTTACACCCACTGGCTGCTGGATGTAAACAATGGTGTAATATTAGGCTTTCCACAAAGACCAGGTTCTCATTCAAATGAGTCAGTAAGACTAAGCTCTCTTTCTTCCACAGTTGTCTTCCATCCCACTTGCATCTTTCAGACAAGAAAACCAGCTAACTTGATCATTTTCTCCAAATGGAGAGAGACCTCTAGTCTTCTTAAATTATTACAGTAAGTTCCTCATTAAAATGCCTCTCTCTACTTCAGCCAACACCATAAATTGAACATTAATTATTTCTCAATTCAAACATCTCATCTTCAGAAGCTCAAATAAACACACAAAGGTGGCATTACTGTATAAGAAACAATTTATTTCTTCAGACTTAGAATGCATTTTCAATATTTCATTTCTCCAGTATTACCATAAGTGACTATGTAATATTTACTCTTTGCAGCACACGTATACAAAATATTAGTATATAAAATTAGTAAAAACACAGTTCCACGTTTCATTTGAGTTCCAGTATTTCTATATTAATAGAAATCCACCAGAAATAGCAGAGTAAAAGAATTGCAAGCTATTTTGTGCAGTTCAGCTAAATCATTTATTCTGTACAGCTTGAGAATTACATTGTCTTTCAGACAAGCCTGATATTAAGTTTCGTTGTGAAAATTTAAGATTAAAACACTAGGTAATTTTATGTTGCTTTTCTTAATCACTGGTATAAGAAGGAAATGGACAAAAACTCATTTAAAATATTTATTCTGCTAAAACATTTATTCTGCTAAAACAATTTTAGACACAGTTCAACAGATTCCTTCCACCTTGCCAAAATCCAAGTCCATAAAAATGAATGCATAGTGGGCATCCTCACACCCTATTAAAAAAAGTTTTGTTGATATTCCCGTCCACATAACATTGATTCAGTAAGACAGCTGGCTGCAACAGCTATGACTATTTAAGAGTCCAGTGAGCACAACATTGGTAAAAAAAGATTTCCCTCAAGACCTTAATCTTAGCTGTGGGATGCAAAGACAGTCACATAGACAAGGTAGTCCTAGTCTGACCTGGAAATACTCTTCTGGAGATCAATAGTTGCATTATCTAGCCCCAGGGAAGAAATCAGCATGTCCTGAATACAAATTATAAAAAAATCCAAACCAACTGTACAATATGACTTTTTACATCTGACCTGTATTACATAGGCAACAAGGGAGAAAGTCTCTGGAAAGTGCTCCTGCCATTGGTATCAAAGCAACTGTAATCAGCAAAATTAATTTAACATGGAACTGATAAAAATAGGTACAAAATAACTTCTTACATGAATGCAGGTTTTGTTATCCTTTTTGCCTAATTATTATTTACCTTTTCTGAACTTAAGTTGCACTGTTAGAAAAACAAACTAAGCAGCTTCCAAGTCCAAGATTGCGAGGATGTTACCAGGAGTCTAGAACACGCAGCCCTCTGTGGCCTCCAATTTGAGGATGCCCAAGTGTAGTTTTTCTAAAAATAGGCTGTTTTATATCACTTCTCAAGTAATCATGCTAATATGTATAACATACAGCACCCAATTTTACCTTGAACAAATAGTCTGTTGAAATCTTCTGTATTACTTAAGTTTATTGGTGATGTAAAATATTTTTCTTCATAGCAAGAAAAGATTACACTTGGTTTCTATTACCTGCAATAGAAAAACATTACTAAGTTTGGATTTTGCACTACTGTTCCCTCACCTTGAACAATTATTCGTGTGCTGGGGGAAAGGAAGGCATTAGATTGCACATAACAGGCAAGACTAGAATTTCAGACACTGGAATACATTCTGAAGCAAAGGTCTGCTCGTGATCTGTATCTTTCCCCATCTCCATGTGGAATCTTCCACATTCATCTGCAGCAGGCTTTTTGCTTCCTACCTGTATACCTACAGCAGCGTATGGTCCTGCAAGTACCAACTAAACAACCAGGGCTCAATCCTCTGAGTCACTTTTACCCTTATTGCCATTGCAGAAGATGCTGACTACCACTGGATTAGCTACAACAGGTAAACTGTATGAGAAGTCAGCGGGTGATACACAGCCGCAAAACAAGGTTCAGATCTTACGATCTCAAGCAAAACAGTTGAGCCCGTAACCCACTCCTCCACATTAAACACACTTTCTGTTGTCTGACCTGACAAACAGCCATCTTGGCTAACATAAAAACAGAGCTGGGAAATGCAATGGCCAAAAGTACACTGGAAATACCCCACAGCTGTAGCCTCCCAACACGTGCCATAAAACACAGGAGATGCTATCTCCTTCCTTCCCCAAGTGAAGTAGACTATGCAAGACAGCCATATGTTCTTTGGATAAGTTAAAGAGATACAACAACACAGATCAATATCCATGCTTACCTTCTTTCAAAGGAGTTCTTGGAGAAATATTTTCCTTGCTGTCATGCTGGAAAGCTTTGGAAGGATCAAACCGCCTAATGCCCTGAATCGCACAGAGCTGCTCCTGAAGATCCCTGTTTGTTTGCTTTTGTTTTGCTAGCAGTGCACGCAGTTTGGAGACATCCTAAGGAAAACAATCCTTAGAAGTTAGATTAAGAACAAGAAGTTAGATTAAGAACAAAAATCACCCTGTATAACACGTATTTAGTCTTCACTAAAACAGATTCTCTTGCTGTTCTGGAACTAGTGGTTCATTCTAGCCTAGCACACACAAGGAATTTAAGAACCATAGCAAACAAGTAGCTTGCAGAGTTAGTCTGTAAGTACTTAGAGAATTCAGCAAATAAACAAAAAGAATCAAGTAAATGAATATCCAATTTCTAATGTTAGACTTAGACAAACCTGTTTCAAGTGGGTGTTCTCCTCCTTCAACTTCATAACATGCTTGATTTTTTGTTTCTGGTTCTGGTGGCCAAGTAGTTTCGCATATGCATCACTTAGTTTATTCAGTTCTTCTTGGGCTGCACCATGCTCATTTAGGAGAGCATTCTTCTCTGCTTCAAATGCATCTAGCTGGCGCTGAAATAAATAGTACATTTTTTATTTTTAAGTCTAACTTTTTTTTAAAGCTGACTGATATCTACAAAGAACAATTGTTTTGGGTAGTGACATAGCTGGATGAAAGGAATTTAGGAATTCCTAACAAGATGAATGCTGTAGAACGGTAGATAACATGTTTATTTCTCAAGAGAAAAACTTGAGTCAACGTACTAAAGGTCTGAAGTCAACATTGTTAATAAGCATCTATTTCTTCACACACCTGAAAAGGCTTAGTTTTGTTATGCAACTCTTCATATAGATTACGCCAAGTCTTTATCTCTTCTTTTAAGCTAGAGGTCACATCTTCACTAATGTTTTTCCTAAGAAGCAAAAAGTAGAATTTCAGCTCTCAGCATTTCTTCACAATAAAACTTGGGTGTGCTACAATACCCAAGTTAGGTTCTGAAAAGTCACCTTGATCTTTCTGCTTCAAGTTTTTTTTGTAGATCTTCAGTTTGCTCTTTCAGTTTTTCCTGAAGCTTAGTCATTTGTGCAAGGCAAGACTCTCTTGTTCTCTCTGCTTCTGCTTCTTTCAGTGCGAGCTTTGTCTGGGCTTCTAAAAGCATCCTGAGGAAAACATCAACCATACATAATGAGCCATCATTAAGTTTTGTATTTTATTATTTACACTAGTAATTAATATTAAAATATGAGTAACCATGTTTGAAAGTCTGTTACTTGAACTGAAATGAAGGTTTGCACTAACTACCATCAGAGAACAATATAGTACAGAAAGCAATCAAGTTCAAGATGTGGTTTAACTTCTGTGAAGAAGCAATGATTTCAAAACAAGGAGGTCTCATGTTTCTTATTTGTGACTGTTTAATACTAGCAGCTCTTAATGGAAGGTACTCCAGTAGGCTTTTCATGCTGAGGTTTGCTCAAGCAGAAACTAGCCAAGATCATTCAGTGTGGATGACCTCAAGGGTTCACAAATTTTACATCTAAAATGTTGACTTCCCTCTCTTACCTAAGCTATTTGTTTTTATCATCTAGATGGAGACTAAATCCATCCCCTTGCCACACTCTACAGTAGGCATGTAAAACAGAAAATAACTCTTCAGCTGCTTTTCTTTTAACAACTATAATAGAAACTGGAAGAAATATCAAACAAGCAAGGAGAAAATAGAGGACATCACCTTAAAACCAAAGGTGTTTTAAATTAAGCTGGAATAAGCTATAATTCTCTTTTGGACAATCATAACATCCTGGCTATAGGTGAATGAAACAGCAGAAGCATTACAGAAACATTTTCTAAGTCAGCAAAGAGTTATGACAGATGGGGAGATAGAAATGGCTCAACTTAATTTGGCCAAAAAAAAGGGTTTTACTGCAGTTGCATGTGAATGGTTGACACATTCAACTGTTGAAAATGTTTGAGCATAGTTGCAGACTTAAACCAACTTCAGCTTTGGAAGCTAGCTAGTGATGACACTCAGAGAAGCAGGGAAGGAAATTTAGTGCACGCACAAAATACTCCATAATGCAGCACATGTACAGGCAGTTGCCTCAATTGCTTAATAATGGCAATTGTACTCTGGGACCATTTATGACCCAACTCCCTCACTTCCTCCCATCGTTTGCCCACAGCAAGGAGCTTGCACATAGTCTGCCAAACTGAGCTCAAAGGAGAACATGCACCACTAAGCTGCTGTTATCTGGTCAGAGAAACATATCCACAATACTGGCCAAGGACAACTGCTGGCTTTACTACTTTTCAGCTGCGCTGTGATGTTGCACATTGTGCAGAGGGCAGGCTTTTGTTTACTTCACTGCAGTATGTTCATTTGAGAACTGTTAGTCAGCATCTGCTTGTGAGCAGAACTTGAGATGACAGACGTTATTCAGGACAGAGCGGCAGATGGTCAGATCTGAATTAAATATGTTTGTCTGCCCCCATGGATCTTACTAGTTCGTGGAACAGTCATTGTAACTAATGTGTCTCATAAAATAAATATTCCAACAGAACTCAGTTAAAGATTTTCCTTTACCTATGTTCCACCTACAGGAAAATTTGCAAGCAACTAATTGAATCAATTAGTTTTCTAATACATATAATCCTAATGCATTTTGTCTATCAACATTTTCAGCCTTCTGCATAGGAAAAAAGGAAGATATGTATGGTTACAACAAACGCTAATATTATTTGACAGAGCACTATGCTATGTTCTAGTTTAGAAGGCAAGCCTCAGCTGGCTTAAGGAAAAGTTTGTCAGCCCAATACCTTGCACATTCTTCTTTTGCTTTATCTTTAGTGTACTCTGCTTCCTGAAGCAGCTGTAGATTATCTTGGCTTGTTTTTTTTAGGTCAGCAATTTGTTCTTGCAGGGATGTATTCTCCACTTTGAGGCTGCATATTTCTTCAGCTATTGTCTTCTTGTAGCTAGTATGACAGTGCAAATAAGAAAATACTTGTTACTTTAAATAAATGCAGATTAACTAGTTCAGGCCTTACAAGAGCAATCCAAACTCATGCTGCAAAGGCATAAAAGATTTTCTAATCCATTAAGCCATGAGCAGCAAAACTATGGCATATTCTATGATACATTTAAAATTTCTACCTAGATGTGAAAACACTGCCTATAAAAACAACTGTATCTGAGGGACGCCTGATCCTTCAGGTTTGCCTTGCATTCTTAACAGTAACAGTATCAATATCAACATACTAAAATCTCAATATTGTGAAAACAAAGATCTGCAAGAACTGTAGGACAATTATCAGTTTTGAGCCTGAACAGGAAGACTTACTGCAAGATATTTGTAAGTATATACATTAGTACAGAGACCACCTTTACTAGTTACAAATCTCATTGAGTATCAAGAGCACTTGATTATCCACTTGGTTACATTGTAGAAGAAACATCCACAGCTTCCTCAGCTAGATCACTGAGTATGTCGTTACACTTAACTAATATTGAAATGGAATAAATAACATTTCTTAATGCCATCAAAAAAGCCCACAAAAACGCTGTAATGTCACACCAGTTCTCATATACAATGTGAAATACTAAGGCAGATGAATATGGTATTATGCATGTGGTATTATATACATATGCATATGGTATTATAGTTTCAGTGATCATTGCTGCCTGACATCTTAATGGAACTTAAATACCTTTCAAACTCAGCAAGAGTCTTTCCCAGTTTACACAATGTGTTGCTATGCTCTTCCTGGATTTGCCGAACCGCACTGCTGTGCATTTCCTTGATTTGCTCCAACTCAGCATTCTTCCTAAAATAAAAATGCAACACTCCATGCTGGAGATAAACATGCCTTAATGTATTGCCTGTTATAGCAGGCTGGCAGCAGCAGCAGCAATACTTGCATACTAACAAATTACTAATGTCTCTGCCACAACTTTTCATGTATTAAAGCACCATCTTCATAGCAAACAAAAGACTTCACCCACCCCTTAATTTCCAAGTTATCTCATGTATGGAATAGATTTAATAGCTGCTAGGAAGCTCTCAACACATGGAAGTTAAAAACAACTTGCTTGAAAATTATCTCCTAGTGATTGCCTTTTCCAGAACATAAATACCAATTAAAAAAGAAAATCCATGCAGCTTATTCTTCCCAATAACTTCACATTACTACAGTACTGGCACGTCAGGCAACTCTCAGCATGCTAATTAAAACAGCTTTAAATAACATAATTTAAAGTTATTTAAATCATTCAGCTAGATTGCTTCTAACTGCTGCCATTAATCAAAACCCAGCAAGAAATGCATTCTGATGTATTCAGGTTTCCTTAAAACCTGAATTAGGCTCAAAAGCTTTGTTTACACTGCTGATTTAACATGTTTTCCTTCTAAAACTTTCAACTGAGATCACTTCACAAACCCTTTCAACTTTACTTCCATTTGTGCAAGTTCAAGAGTTTTAGATTTGGTTTCTTGTTCCAACCACTTCACCAGCTTCTCAGCTTTCTTCTCCTTAGCATGCAGTTTATCCAGCTCATTCATTGCAACCTTCATCTCTTCTTCCAAGAGGTGTCTCTCACTTGTTACCTCATCTTGAAAATCTAGTAGTTTCTGCTGGATAGATGCAGACAGCTCCTGCGGGCCAGAATATAACCGATTTTAAAATTACCAGTAGTTTTCTAGATATTGAAGGCTACTTTGCAATGCTCAAACCTTATAGCAACACAATAAAAGCAAATTTATGGAGAAGCAGAACAACTATCATGCCAGCTGCGATTCTTGTAAGACAAGAGATCACACACAGTTATTGCTGGCCAGCATACATTTCTACATCCCACAGATTAAATCATTCTTAATATAGCAACATTATGTTTAACCAAAATCAGATCATTCAGTCCCAGGCATTGGGATTAGAATATTTTTAGACTAAATTAAAGTCTGTATTTACCTTCTCTTGCTGCAGCTGAGAGAGAATCTCCTCTTGCTTCTGAAGCAGTTTTTGGTGTTCTTGTTCTTCTAAGCCAATTTTTTTTTTCAGATCTTCTATTTCAGCATTCATACTCAGGATTTTTCCCCTGCTCTCAGAAGACTCTTTCTCTGCATAGAGCAATTGTCAGTATAACAGGTAATGCATTCTCTACCTTCAAAGAAATACAACACCTTTCCTTCATAGTACTTTAATTCTAATTCATTATAACTTTAAAGTTAAACATGGAAAAAAAAAAAACAAACAACAAAAATACTCATCTTTTACTCATCTGGGAACTCACCAAGAATGCCACAAAATAATCTAAGGGATAGGATTTTTAAGGGAAGGGATTTTTTAAGGTAGGGATCTTTGGTTCAATGAATTAGATTTTATCAAAACAGCTAGGAATGGGAAAAGCTATGGCTGAGGAAAAACTGCTAAATGATTCCCTCAAAGATGGGGCGGTGGAGATGAGAGAGGGGAAGGCGAGAATAGGGCAGGGCTGAAGGTTTCCTGGACACACGGTACTTCAATGAACTAGTGCATAAACCTCTAACAGTGTATTACAGCAATATATCACTGATTCTCAAGGAAGATTAACAAACAAGTTATTTGTGTTCAACTTTCAGATTAAAGCCTAGCATGCAAACAACTTTGAATTCCATAGTGTCTACTTCAGTATACCTCCATGGAAATATAAATTTAGATTTGACAGAGGTGTGTCCAAGGAGGTCTCCACATAGATGGAATTACGGTGAGCTGTTCTGAGTTGGAGCTCAGAGAGCTGACTTAGCTTTGAACCCACCCTGACATTTTAAACAAATGTATTAGAGATGCTTTAGGATGTATAAGTGATCCCAACTATGTGAACAGCAGAAAGTCACTAGCAATTACCTTTTTCTTGTTCAAGCAACTCACACCTTTCATTAAGTTCTCTGATCAGTGTAAGTGATTCTTCCTCTTTTGTTTTGAGTGTATCAGTCAGGGTCTCAATGTCTTGGTCTTTCTTTATCAACGTCTCTTTCATCTGGGCAACATCTAGTTTGTATTTCTCTACAGTTTCTGCAATACTACTGTAGAAGAAAATTCAGGTATTTGTTATCACTATGTTTCATTCCTAAGCTTACACTTCAGCACAAAGGAGAAATTCTTAAAATACTTAGTACAGGTGGTTTTCGACAGAAAAGCAGCCTTCAGCTAGTGTTCTAGGTAAGTTTTTGTGCAATAAGACAGGTTACTTAAAATTAAACGTAATTGATTTCAAAATGGCTGTTTCAAGAAAAACTTACATAGTCACATGACTTAAAACGGTTTTGTATTTTCACCATGTCCTGAGCTAGGTACACCTGACTATGAAAACTGGTTAGTGTTTCCATCTGTCATAAAGCACTGGACTGGTAATTTTTGCTATCAGACTATGTTTTTCTCAAGCGAAAGCAACATGGATCAACTCTTGACTGAAAACAAGAATATTACAAAGTCCACTGGAAATTAAAACTATTTTTACAAGAAAGTTATCAAAGGCATTACTGCCAGTAATTTAGAGGAAAACAAGTCTAGCTTGATTTATGGGTTTAAATAAACCATGTTAGAAAACTGATGTCAGGACTCTGATACAAAACTTGTCCATAACACTGCTTAGCCCACAAAAGTACAGTCATTTAGAAAGGTAATTAAAATATTACCTTATGACTCCTCCTTATTGTCTGGAAAAAAGGCCAGATTCCCCTTCCTAACCCTTAATTTCAATACTGTTAAACATAATTGTTGCCAAGCTTCTACTTTGTCCAGCCGGAACAGTGCTTCCTTTTACTGCCCTCTTAACTTACCCAGTCCAATTTGTTTTTACCTGAGCTCTGTGATATATTCCAAGAGTTTTTCAGTATCAAATTTGTCTTCAGCTTTCTCTCTCTCTGTAGCAGATCTAAAAATCAAGAAGCTTTCATGATGGATGTATTGAAACACTTCAGAGATATTTCTAAGCTATTTGTTTACAGATAAGCAAATACAAATGAATTGTTTGATCACAACTTAAGAGTAACGTGTTTTTCCGTAATCCAGTGTGCCTGACAATCTCATATTGACTCTAAGAAGTAATTCTATGCTCTTTATTCCATATGGTCTTCTCATTTGTACTAAAGATATTAAACCACCTTCCACCATGAGCAAATATGCTTGAGGGGCTGCATTAGCTAGACAAATCGTCATTGCTTCCCACTGTGAACTGCAGTACCCGTGTTATTAGCTTTGCGTATTTCAACTCAAGTGTAAAACATCCACTCATATTCAAGCACTGGGATTTTAGGTAAGAGCAGAAGGCCTTTGAGCGTAAGGAAAACTTGCCAGTGCTGAGCTTCTTTCCATCAAGTTCATTCCAGGCCTTTATCTCCCCCCAGACTATATGCTTGCTATGAGTATATGCAGCTAAGCCCAGATACATTGCCATCTAAGTGCATTCCCTACATTACCACTTACAGTTTTTCTTCTAACTGTGCTACTTTTCCTTTTGAATGCTCTAGATTCCTTTGCACCTCCTGCAGCTTCATTTCCATGTCTTCCTGTTTTGCAAGTGCAGTCTAATAAAACAAACAAAACCAAATATAAGTCCATTGTCTAAGACAAACTGAAATTAATTCATAACCAGGATTTAATTACAGTACTTGCTACTATGCTAAATGTGACTGCTATATTCAAATTATCCATCTCTGAAGATATTAACCATTTGTTAAAATTACAGACAATCACCACCCAAAAAAACCACACGTCTAAGCTTCAAACCACATTTACAACCACTGGTTTTCAATGATATTAATAGGCTGACCAACAGACTGATACTGTTACAGAAGTATTTTTAGGCTTCCTTCCTCAGACTTACTTACTCAGAGATACCTTACACAACAACAGCAAAATCAAGATTTGTTGTTTGACCTTTCTTTCGTAATTCCACTGAGCAAAAAGTAGAAGAAACTACAGAATATAGGACTGAAACTAAGCACAATCCACAGGACTGTTGCAAGCCCTTCACTGTCAGTTCCTGAACAGCTCAGTTATTACCCCGTGCAGTGCAAAGCAGCTTACTTTTTCCTTAGCATCCCTCTTGTTTCTGAGCTTCATTAACTCCATGCACAGGCTGCTCATTTTCTTCTGCACACCATCTTCAGACAGCTTATTAGAAAAAAATAGAAAATCAGTAAGCATAACAGCTTCATACTGATCACTCGTAAGGCTGCCAAAAGAACATCCCCCTAACAACAACACCACTGATCTCTGTCTGTCCTGGACAGCAATGTTAACAAGTCCAGCTCTGTCTTTAGACAAACACACAGTATCTCAAGAGGTGTGCTGTACCTGTGGCCACAAAGGGGCACAGGGAACGCATCAACAGGCAAGTTCCCTCTTCACCAGGGAACTCAATAACAACAAGGTCAAAGCAAATAGTTGATATATTTGTTTGAATACCTTAGATTTTAGTAGTTCATTGGTTCTTGTTAGTTCCAGAAGCTGTTTTTTCAGGCAAGCAATGTTTGCCAAAAGAGACGTTTTCTCCTGAACTGCAGCACTCAGCTTAGCTTCAATTTTAACACAATCCTCATCCAGAGCCTGAAGTTTTTTATCCTGCTCTCCACGCTCTCTCACTAATGCACGAATCTACAACGTAACAGGTATTGTTTTTTATTTAATGGTATAATTTTTATTAAATAATCATTAAGTCACGTCTTTTGTTTTCCTAGAAAGGCTAAGCATCTAAATTGTATTGACTTTCACTCAGAACACGCATCTTAAAATTTGTCATTCACAGAAAAGGATGAGACTATCACAATTCCATATTGTTAAATGCCATAGATTTGTAGTCCTAAATCTCAGCTGAATTATTTTGCACTACTGAGCCAAACATATTTCAGTAAAAAGTTAGTTTGCTTTAACTGGTGAGAGAAGAAAACTCTCCTCCTTGGCTTTGGAATAGAAAGGCATAGTGTGGTATCTGAGACAAACCGAACATAGATTATCATTTTGATTATGGGAAGCAGTAAACATATTCCAGAATTGCACTCACATAATGTATTCATACCTCCTTCTCCAGCGTCTTCTGTTTCTTTTTCTCTTTCATGAGTATGAGATCTTTTCTAGGCTTCAAACTCCCACTAACTGGCTTTTGAAAACAAATATTAGAAATATTTAACTGATTTCTCACTGCATATTAATTTAACATTACAGTTCAGCATAACAGTAGGCAACACTGTTAAAGACGCACAATATCAAAAACAAATGTCTTTCTCCTGCAGATTGGCCAGATTAGGGTCAGATTTACCACTGTACCATGGTGTACACACTACTGTGAATGGCCAGCTCAAGGCCTTTGTGACAGGAAGGAGACTGAGAAAACCTGAGACGTACACATCCCCTAAATTCAATAAAAACACTTTAACCTCTTAAGCTCAGCTTAACCTTAAAGCTCTGCTTTGTTCGCCTAACTTCTTCCTACATCATGAGTACTAGTAAACTCAATTACTAAGTGAGGGTTACCATTCAACTCATTAATCCATCTATTTCCTTGAACATTGCACTGAGAACCTGTATATACAGTGTTGTCCCCTCCTTGTTTCTTTTACCACTGTGTTTATGCCCTGGCCTGTCCACCATAGAAAAGCAACAGAAACAAGATCTCCCATAGAAGCATCTGTGCCACAACTACACGGTAAGAGAAAAAAATAACCCCCGCACAACAAACCCATAGCAACCTACATTAAAGAAAGCTTTGTAAAGCCACTCAACATGCTACTCAGTAGTCCCCAGTAATCATCACATGATCCCAAAGCAAGTTACTCCATTTCCCTCCTTTGTGACTAAGGAATCCACACAAAATAACGTGTTCCATACGTAATTCACCAAGATAGGTTAATAGCAATTGTACAAAGGGGCTAGGTGATTTACCTAGTCGCAGTGAGGTTGAGGCAGAATTTATAGCGCTATGGACACCACAGAAGAGTCTTACCATTGATCCAAGAGATCCAGGTCTCCCTCCAGTTACAGGGGTAGGTGCATTCTTCTCACTGTTCTGATTTATCTCACCTGCAGAAGGATGCAGAAAAGAATGGTGAAGGTTAGGCATGCACATGGTGAGAGAAGTGTCATCATGCTAGACAATGTTGACTGATTTTCTATACAAAGGACAGAATGCTGTCTGCTTATTAAACTACTTGCCTTACGACTTCAGGCCAGCTGTTTAGCTGTTTTCCTACTGTCATCAAGCAATTCAGTATTAATCAGCTGGACACTCGACAATGTTCAGAGGCATACTACCTGATGACAGCCTATTTTGAGAATTCACCTTCTGCCAAGTTCGCCACCACCATCCAGATTTGTGCTGTCAGTTTTTAGTTGAGGAATATCTTACATCTTAATAAACCATGAGAACATCACTAAAAGCAAAGTGTCGTGGTTTCCATTAGGATAGAGTTAATTTTCCTCCTAGCAGCTGGTAGGGTGCTATGTTTTGGATTAGGATGAGAAGAGTGCTGATAACATGCTGATGTTTTAATTGCTGCAGAGCAGTGCTTACACCAAACCAAGGACTTTTCAGCTCCTCGCTCTGTCCTGCCAGCGGGCAGGCTGGGGGGGCAGCAAGAGCTGGGAGGGGACAGACCCCTTTTATTATTATTATTTTCCTGTCTTAATAAACTGTCTCTATCTCACCCCACAGGCTTCACTTTCCCGTTTCTCTCCCCCGGCCCCGAGAAGGAGTGGGGAGGGTGAGCAAGCGGCTGTGTGGTGTTTAGCTGCCTTCCGGGTTAAACCACAACACAAAGCTAACGAAGTACTTCAATCATATGTTTGAACTCAAAACTTAACAGAAATTACAAATAAAATTGTTTATAGAAAAAAAACTCCAAGAGACATGTTGTTACAGCTGAAGTTGAGATGACAGACGGGCAACAAGCCCCGTTAACAAAGCAAAACAAATAATGTTTTAAAAAAAGAAAGCAGTAACAGCATGTAAGCACTAACAAGCGTAGCATTCAGAGGCATTGTAATAACGGCTTTGCAAGGCTTTAAGGACTACTTACTCCTCTGTTTCCTAACCCGATGATGCATTTCGGAGGACAGCGAACTCCTCGCTGACGCCTGCCCGTCACGGGAACCTTGCAGCGGGGCCCGAGCTGGAGCTGACACACACACAACAGCCCGAACTCACGACGAGAACGACAGAGCCCGCACCTTCACTGCGCTGAGGCCGATAACACCCCCCCAGTCACCCCTCGATAAAACTCCCGACCCCTCTCCCCGCCCTCCCCGTGGCTAGGAAGAAAGGAGAAGGCCGCGTTTTCCCCTCAGGAGCCCTCCCCAGCCCGCCCCGTACCACAGCCGCCGCGCCGCGGGGCCACCCCACACGAGGCCATGGCGGCAGCCGCCGGCCGCGCGCCGCGATTCGAACGGGGCCAACGGCCGCACGCCGCGGGGAGCCAATCGCTTCCCATAGCTCCCGGCTCCAGCGGCCAATCAGAGCGCTCCCATTGGAGCACGCGCGTTACCCGCCGCGGGGCGAGAGGGGCTGCGCGCATGCGCCATGCCCTCGGTTCCGGGGGGGGAGCCGTCAGCAGAGGCCCGGCCCCGGGAGCGGGCGTCATGGCGGCTCCCTTCGAGGAGCGCAGCGGCGTGGTGCCCTGCGGGACGCCCTGGGGCCGCTGGTACCAGACGCTGGAGGAGGTGTTCATCGAGGTGCACGTGCCGCCCGGCACCCGGGCCAAGGACGTGAGCTGCAGCCTGCAGAGCCGCCACCTGGCGCTGGCCGTGGGGGGCCAGCAGCTGCTGCAGGTAGCGTACGGGGGGAGCTGAGGGGGCTTCGGGGTGGGGGAGACGTCCCCAGGGTGCCCCCGGCAGCCCCTGGGGTGATGGGCTGTGGTGGGAGAAGGGCAAACCGAAGCAGGGGAGTCGAACTGACAGGGCGTTTTAAAGCCAGGCAGCAAAATCAAGGCGGTACCCTCACCTGCGCTTCTGCTCCTGTTCTGTAGGCGTCTGGGCACTGCCTGCTGAAAGCAGCTAACAACAACAACAACAACAAAATCTAGATTTTCTTTCTCACCAGTGAAAAGCAATTCTTTGTGCATTAACATACGTATGTTACACCACAGGTGTGTGTTATCCGTAGGGGGCACACGGGAATTTGGATGGCAAATGAATTAAAAGTCCTGTTACCCACTGAGAAATACAGGCCTTTCTATGAATTAGGACACTGAAACTAAACATACGTTTTCCACATCAAATATCTGATTAAAAAAATCCCTGTAACCATAATACTTTGATAATACTTTGATAGGCCATGTACACACCTGTACTAGTCAGGCCTGATTGTACTACTCCTTGCAAAGGAATTTTGAAGACAAGAAGGTAGCTAAGTTGTGAGTAAAACTATGCAATTCAATATGGACTGGTCACTGAGCAGGTTTTCCTGTTAAGTAATCTTGTTAATGTCTTTTGCAGGGTAAACTTTTTGACTCTACAATAGCTGATGAAGGAACATGGACGTTAGGTAATAACCTGTCTCTCAAATGATGTTCTGGAGTACAGCAGAACTTGTCAAAATATGCTGTGGAAGAGTTGACCCATCTTTTTTGTTATGGGAAATGCTTTCTTCTGATTCTGATCAAGTTATAATTCTGTGTAAAGAATGATAATTGTTATTGCCAGACTAAGGAACTAAGGTAGTACAAAAGCCCTAGACTAAGGTATTAAGGACAAGGAGAGAAATGCCACATCTGGGAAGGTACTATTCAATCAATTAGGAACATGTCCTTAGAACTAATGTTTACTTTTTAGGAAATGAGTAGTAAGATGATTTTTGCAAACCCTTATTAAAACTGCACTGGTACAGTTATGTCCAAGAGAATCATAAAGCAATCTAACAGTTGGGCTAGGGTACTTAAAGGAGCAAAACGCTTCTCTGTTGCTTCGTAAATATTGCAGTGTTCAGAGTAGTTTTTGAAAAACACATCTGTGGACTGTGCCTATTGATGCTTTCCTGTAACGGGTTTTATTTTCCATTAAGAATAAACATTGATCGGTAGTTTGGTAACTTAATTGTGAAAATTAGAAGTAAACATTGCAAAGTGAAGCCTACTCTTTTCCAGCATGTGAAGTCTTCAAAATACACTTTATAATGCTGCACATCCTCAATTAAATTGAACTAAACAACCTACGTTACCGTTGAGATATACTTCTAATACCTTCATGATACTTCACACTGCCTGCGTTTAATAGAAATTGATTATAATTCCATGTTGCTTAAACTTAGTTCTGGTTATATTGGTAATAACCTCCTGTAAAACCTGACCTGAAATCCTTTGTTATTACCATAGCTGATCTGTATATACTGATAGGTTTTAGCTTTTCTCTGTTGTGAACTCTCTAAAAGGTCAATTTATATTGGAATAGCAGTACTTGTGAACGGTGTTTTAATTCTTCAAAACAGCTTTATTATTTTACAGACCTGAAAGTGTAGGCTGTATAGGTTTGCTTTGCCTCAGGCTGTGTTTCTTGGTAATTGTTTTATTTATTAATAACTCCACTGGCATTAAGAATTGAAATTACTTCAAGAAATCCTGTGCTTTGACACGTTAATAGTGAATTCAGCAAAACAGCAAAAAGCTTGCACGTAGGACAGTCTAATAGGTGTTTATGTCTTTTCATTCAATAGAAGACAGAAAACTGATACGAATTGTTCTGATGAAGACGAATCGAGATGCTGGAAATTGTTGGACGTCTCTGTTAGAAAATGATTATGCTGCTGATCCTTGGGTACAAGACCAGATGCAAAGGAAACTTACACTGGAACGATTCCAAAGAGAGGCAAGTCAAAGGTCCCCGATTACTGCTTATATTTTGTTTGCATGTGCAGGTTATGGGCACGAACGCTGGGTAAAACGTCTGCTGTCTCGTGCCATGGAAACATATACTGTAGTTCACTAGATAAAAACCCGTGAACATTCTGTATCAGTGTATTTTTAAGAGGTTGTTCTGTCTGTAGTCTGTGTGAAAGACTAGTGAAAAGTTAAGGTGAGTGTCAGAGTGATACCGATTTTAAGGTTTTGATACGTAACTAACAAATTTTCACTTAAGTTAGGCCATGTGTAATTTGTATTATCTACAATTACAACATACCTATATCTACAACATAACCTCATACTCCATTGAAGATGTTTGCATATAATGTCAGATGAGGGAGAATAGTTAGCTGGAAAATGTTTTACTTCGCCTTCAACTAAAATTGCTTAAATTATTTTGGTACAATTTTAGCACTCAGCTGTTCTTCCTCATGTCAGCAACAAATACTATTTTTATCTACTTTGTTTATCCAGCATGGCAGATACTTAGAGTCTTTAAATTGTAATTTCAAGGGATATCAAAAGCCAGAAAACTTTGTTAATTTCCTTAATACTTCTTCACCGAGTTATAATTGCTTGCCAAGTTAAGAATGACATTACAAATTTTGGTAGTGGGCAACCAATCTATGGCAAGTCAACATTTACCTGTTGATGCGTTCTCCAAGCAGAATTTCAGTGCTCTGGCAAATGGTTAACAAGTTGATAGCTGCATGTCCTTGTTAGAGTGTTACCATGTTAACAGAAACATTTTGTTTAAGTCACTGCTATTCAAGAAAAATCTGTCTACTAATCCTTTATCTCCAATAGAACCCTGGATTTGACTTCAGTGGTGCAGAAATTTCTGGAAATTACAGCAAAGGAGGACCAGACTTTTCTAGTCTTGAAAAATGAACTCTGAATTTTCACCTGTGTTCCTGGAGAGAAATTACACACTGTACTGGAGGACTGGAATATGTAATTGGTGAAGACTTCAGTGATCTAGTCAGTGGATTGTTGTCAAGTAGGCAAGATTGTTGGCAAGTGGATTGTTGGCAAGTTGGCAACTTCAGCAAAGAGAAAGGAAGTCTCTTCTAGCAGAACGAAGACAGTGTCAGCAGCTGATTTGTAAGCTGCGATAACTTTCTAGCATTAAAGGGATAAAATACATGAAAAGGTGTATACAAAAAAGTAACATCTTGAAGCAGAACACTTTTTCTCTGATACAACAGTAAACTAGTTGGTTATAAATATATCACTTGTCTTCATATAAGAGTATCTTTACTGTTGAAGATGGATCCTATAAGGAAGATACCGAATATTTTTTCTTAATTTGCAAGTAGAAGGATATTGGGAAGGCTACAGTTGCACTTTTGAAACACACTTGCACTTTCAGCAGCTAAGAATCTGTACGTTATTCTAAAATAGTGGTTAATAAACTCCTGCATCTTGCCTCAGCTGAGGTTTTACAATCCACTGCATTGCCAAATACAGCACTAAAAGGGACTCTGTTCTGTGTGCATGCCCAGGAATGGGCCTGTGAGTGCTGCAACTGCAGCCAGGCTGTAGGGCAGCAGGCATGTACCTGCAGCTGGATTGAGTGCAGGTGGTGCCCAGGGAAGTGGTGGAATCACAGTCCCTGAGGGTGTTAAAGGAAAGGTTGGACCTAGTGCTTAGGGACATGGTTTAGTGGGTGACATTGGTGGTAGGGGGATGGTTGGACCAGATGACCTTGAAGGTCTTTCCCAACCTTAATGATTCTGTGATTCCTTGCTCTCCGGTAACCGTTACTGGAGAACGGACAAGTCAAGTGAAAGTCTGGGTATACATAACTGTGTTAATGTCATAAAGTCTTGCAGTAGAAATATTTAAAACTTTGCAAGTAAGAGAATATAATAATTCTTGAAAGGAGTAGGAAGTCCTTAAGTAAGAAATATCTTGCATCTATTCACCACCAATATACAGTACAAGCTGCTTATATAAGCTGAACAAGCAGCTGTAGATTTCTGCAGTTAGTTTTCAGTTTGATAGCCACATCTTAAACTTGGCTACTGCATGATTTAATATTTTGCACATGCCAATTACTTATCATGATTTTTCTACTCGTTCTTAAGGATGCAGCTCAGAAGCCCTCCAACTGCATCACACGGGACGAATGGTATGGCAAACTAACGAGAAGAAAACATGATTGCCAAATTCTGTTGTATTCTGAACACTGAAAATATTGCCTGTAAGTAGGTCATAAGCACAAGTCCCCCTGAAGACTGCCAGCAGCATCTCTGACATTGTTGATGCATTTCTAAAAGTAAGGTTCATTATTTCAGTTGGGATATGGCAAAAATAAAGCAAGAGTTGTTGACGAATGCTTTTCCTGTAATTACGTCCAATGCTTTCTGGCACCAGCAAGCAAACCAGCAGTACTCCTCAAATAATTAAGTGTGATTTTTCTACCCCCATCGTCTTTACAGAAATATGTAGTAGATCCAAATACCATGGTAAGGTTTTAGAGAGCTTGCCCTAGTGTACAGAAGTAGGTATAGTTTAGTATTAAGAGTATCTTTGCCACACTTGTAGTTCAGAAGTTGGATGGTGCAGTTAAGGCATGAATGAGACTGCTGCAAGTGCCGAAATACTACTCCGTGCAAGCATTTCACATGACAACAGTTAAGCTGGCTTACACAGTAACACATCACAGCTTTCAATTGTTTTAAGAGGACAGGCTTAAACTACTTGGATAGCTACTTCTCTTGTCCACAGCAAGTTTTTGAATCATCTAGATGAAAAGGAAAAAAATGACAAGTTATTTTAGGCCTTTTCCTAATGGGTATCTGCTAAATTTGCATTCAGGACTTCAAATGGTAGGTTGTATCCTATGTCACAAGTCATTGGGGACTTCCATCCCTTCTTAGGCACAGTAACAGGCATGACAGATGTCTAAATTGTGGTGTGATACAAGAAGATAAACCCCCACTCTAGTAAATGATCCTGTGCACTCATTGAAGTGCTGCTTTGTTAGGTAAGTGAGCACAGGGCAGCAAAACAGCCTACAGCTATTTTTTTCATGGCTCTGCTATAAGATAAGCACAGAATAATGTCAGAGCATTAGCTTTGTTTATCACAGCTACTCCCTGTGAAGGTGTTGGTTACAGAAATTTATAGCTAAACTGATGTCTAGTCATACGGGAATGCTCAGATGACTCAGATGAGTCCAGAAAATGAAAGCTTGGGCTTTTTAAGTCTGGTGCCACGTTCTCTTAAGGAAACACTGCATTTACTGCAATCTATAGAAGCAGGCGATACACAGTATTAACTTAGCAATGAAAGATGAAGTTACATTTGAATAGCTTAAGCTATTTGTCAACTCGGTGGAGCTGCGTTTGTGTCTCAAAGGTGTTAGAGCAATCCTATCAGCAAGCTGACATAATTTTACCAAACACATTGAGATTTTTCTTGTTTCTTCCCCTTTAGCTTCAACCTCTTAAAAATATCCTTCCTTACCTCTTGCACAGACATTTCTCACATAGTATGGAGGTATAAGCCACTTAATAGCCTTCCTACAACAATGCTGTATAACAAATTGGAACAAAGTTGCTTGGTTAACCGCATTTCAACATTTAATTGAAAGGTACATATCTTGACACATGACAATACCAGTAGAATTGCACACTGCATCTTTGTCCATCTCTCTGTTAGCTGCCCACCCCTTTGTCTGAGTCACGTGTATGCTTTTCAGAGGCCAGCACAATGCACAGAAAGCACTGGCAGACGGAAAACTCGCTTAAATGCTATGCAATGCATAGTGAGTTCACGAGAAAGCTTGATTTGTCCAGTACAGAGCTTTGGTATGAAGTCTTTTGTGAAGAATTTAATTAGTTTAAGATATACTAAGAATGGTTTACGCATCAGCTGTTACCATTAAGGGGACAGGTTTGGTAGGCCAGCATTGAAGCCCACGCTATATTCAGAACATTCAGATCGCTCATTTTCCCCTAAATCCATTTACATGGCGGTTGGTATCAGCCTACCCCTAACAGCCTCTGTTCCAGTGACACAGAATTCAAGAGGTCATCAGCAACATTCCCCCAACACCTCTATCCATCTTACATCCAGTAACACATTCTTATTATTCACTTTCATGTTAGTACCAAAAGCAAGATATGCCTTAAGTACTGACGCGGTCTTCAGGAAAAAACAGAGCAGTTGTGTTTCTCAAAGCTAATTGTTAAACAGATGAGAGCTGAAACAATCTTCAGTTGTTTCTCACTGCAGTTGTTCCTACTTACAGGCCGCTATGGGACTACAGCCCTGTTCCTACTGTGCCTGTAAAATCCATCCATTCAGCATCATCATTTCCCTTTTGTATAGCAAAACCTCGCAAGACTAATGGCAGATTTGGGGCAGATAACTCAGTGGTTTCTTTCCAGCCTTACGCACCATGAAGTTTCTATGCTCTCTCTTTCTTTCATAATCTCAGCACACTACATCTCTTACAAAACACTGACATCAATGTAGCATTAGTGACTATCTTTTACAAGGCAATGAAATCAACTTTCTCCTCTTCGTCCTGCTCCAAGTACTTGACCTGCTCAGCAGGTATCGTAGAGCTTTGTTTTTGATTTGTCTACGTTAAAGGCCAGTACTCTGTCCTGTAAAAACACGACACTGCCAAACCAGCATGTCAGGTGCACTGACAAGCATTTCCTATTCTCATCAATATTGAGCAAGATGCTCTTTAGTTTGCCTGAGACTGCAGCACTGTACCACTGCACATTTTCCTGATGTCCTGTAATCTTTGGAAAGTTTAAGCAGATTTTTTTTAAATTTAATGCACCACTGGGCACCTACACTTAGGAGTAAAACAAGGTTAGACTACACAAGCTGCTCTCCAAACTATATGGTGTTAAATTCCTTCTATCAGTATTGTGGTTTTTCACTGTTTGGATAGTCAATGGTCTAATAAGACCAAAAACTGACACTGAATGTTGCTGTAATCATCATGGAAAAAAGAATGCATTTGCTGCAAGGGTTTTTACTCTGAAATGTTACGTATTTCCATGACTTGGGTTCTTCATTATTAAGATCATGTTTCAGACTTGGTTTCTCAAATCGTCATCTGCCTGTGAACTAGGTGACAGGATGGTTCTCTCATTTTGTTGTATTCCTGTACAAACAAACAAACACAAAAGACAGTCAACTCAAGGACTCTCTACAAGAACCAAATAAAGCATCAGACTTGAACACAGCAATACAGCTGTTAAATAAGATATGCAGCCCTTGGAATTAAAGCCTAGATAAGGAATTAGTTCATGATTTCCACAGTTAATAAACTGCAACACACTTAACTGAATCACAGCTTTTAGATTTTACTAAACAGACAGTTATACAAATAAAACTGTATGCAACTATCCTCATTTTATCAGGTTTCAGTGAACTACTGCAAGAGACAGATTCTAATAGGCAACTGTTTACTCTTAGCAGATTCCTTTTTATGATAGAAGCAAGCTAAATTTTTCCTCTGCCTTTTTACCAGTTTTACTCCACATTTTAGTTTGAATGAGGTCCCAATGTCTGTAGAACACACTTCTACTCCCACAGCACGCCGAAGGATCAGTTCTTTCTCCAGTATTCGATATTAGGTTGCCACTTCTTTAGGTACAGCACTGGCTCAAGCATGAACACGAGAACAGACCGACCTCTACATGACAGGCCTACTACATTTAAGATACACATCTCCAACAGGTTACCTATACAGAATAAGAAACTTTGAGGTAGTTAACAGCTAAGTACTTCTATATTATCAGAAGCTGATCTTACATGTATGAGCTGGTATTGCTGGTATTTTACCTATTAGATAAAGAAGTATTTTTACCTATTATGAGCTGGTCTCTGGAATTGTAGGAAGGTGTGTTATTCTGTAATAGCTATGTTTAAGCTGCCGTGCAGTACGTCCAGACACAATCCATTTTAGTTTCTGCACGTTTGGTTTTGAACACTTGCTCGAGGAATATTCTGTAAGGCACTTTAACACCAATTCCTTCCAGAAGGTCAACTCTCTGTTGTTTATCTAAACAACAAGACAGAATCCCACGTCAGTAACTTGTTAAAACTTTATATGTGTGTTTTTAGCTGCTTCACATAAGATAGGAAGCAAAAGATTCCAAGCCAGATGGCAGAAAGAAAAGAAGAATAAAAAGAGAGAAACCAGTACGCCAACAGACCTCCTCTTTGCTCAGTGAGTTATCCCCGGCACACATTTACATCCTGTAAAACAATACCTATACGTACCTTGGAATGCAGCTGCAGAAATTCCAATGCCTCTGTCAACTCCTGGAGTTTTTGTTCTTCTATCTCTAGTGCCATAATAGACAATGCCAAGACAGAAGGCTGGAAAAGACAGAAGAGGAAATGTGACATTTTTGAACTGTGATTTGTTAAGCTTCAGTACTCTTATTTTCTATCTGCTTTTACGACGTTTACCTTGGCTTTAGAAAACATGATTCTGCAGTGACATGCCTTAAGCTGTGTCTCAAGTCTCTCAAAATTAAGGTATTTTCTCCTATAAGGAAAACAAATGAGTCAGTGTTGCACAAGAATGCAAACTTGATCAAGACCATACCACTCTCAGAACTGAGAAGTGGCGCGTTAGAGCGGGGCCTCTTTTGTAGCAGAAGATCTAGAGTTTCAGTCAAACAGGTGCTCAGTTTTGGCAGTTGTAACGTCAAAAATAAATCTTGTGTTACACTGGGGAGAATTCTATCATCAAAACAGGCCGGGCAACAAGGACTTTTAAGGCTAACTAGCAAACAGAACTTCTTTATGAAATCAGATTTTGAATTTTTGCAATGAGGCTCTACTTAGTGCAGTGTAAGTATGAATTTTTTATACCATCACTGAAGAACAGGCTTGTTTTGGGGCTTAGAGAGCACTCTTCAGATCACTTTACACAAACAACATTTTAAGTTAAAATAATATTACACCACAGATATTCACGTGCTATTTACCAATAAGAGGGTTGGCCTTATTTTTTTTTTAATTTATTTTAAGAGTATCAAAAGGCCAATTGCTCGAGTAATATTCCCCAGTTATTTTTCTACATAGGCTTCCTGATCATCTGCAGTCACAGCAAAGTAAGTTTTAGGTATTTTACCTTTCACAGCTTAAATTCTCATGAATGAGTGAATGATATAGTTGTAGAAACTGGAAGGCTGTTGTAGCTTTGACTTTCCAAGACAGCTTCTCCAATACGATTTTCTCCATTCTCATCATATCAGAAACAGTGAACCTATACTGGCTTATTCGAATCAGGTCAGTGGCTAAGGGAACATTTCTCTCTTCCTCTGTTGCTTTCACAGCCAAGTAGAAGCAGCTGAGTCCAACACAGCCTAAGTGTTTAGGCTGTACCTAAAGAGAAGTCAGTTTGTCTTGTTACTTTCAAAGGACATTTTTGATCAGTAATTTCAACACCTAAGCACTAAAGTAGAGTCACCAACATATTTTAGGAAAACATTACGGGTAGTTTTTTTAAAATGCTGAAGCAATTAGACTTATCCACATACATTTTAATCTTTAACTAAATGAAGAGACCTTTACAAGCAGCAAGTTCTGCTTCATTCATCTGAAGAACAACACTGCAGAAAAATATATTTTGACTGAGAAGTAGTTTCTTAATGAGGTTCCATAAAAGCCTAATCAGAAGCTTTTAGGACCTACAGTGTCGTACATATTGGCATATGCCAGTATTTTTTTTATCCTTTTCCATACACATAAACTCATTACTGTTATTTTTTAAAGAGATTTTGAATTCAGAAGTATTATGCTCCATTTGTTTTTTTTCCACTTTTTAACGGATGTACTAACATTCAAGTAAAACGAGCATTTGTTCTTCACCCAGTACAACAATAGTAATCCTGGTTCATTAGACAATTAACAACCTGTCAGCATACCACAGACACGTAGTAGAATGGAGTGCTAGCTGAATACTCATTTTACCAGAGTAATAAATGCTGAACAGCATCAAGTCTCTTGATATACATGAGACTCACTGGTAGGTTTTAACAGCAGTAAAATGAAAAGTAATTTAAGATGTTCTTGTATAAGGGCAACAGGCAAGACAGTCTGTCTTGATCTAACCCATTAATACCTCCTGCATTTCCAAGCCTAAGAGCATCCTCGAGTTGGAACAGATGCCTTCTTCCTTTTCTTCGTCAGAGGAAACAGCTTTCTTACTGCTAAAATCCAAACAGCAAAAGCCATTTTTTTAAATCTCTTATGCAATCAGGACCTATGGAAGCAGCTTAACCTTTAGCCAGCTGAACCCAGGACATGCTAACTTATACCAGGAGCAAGATCACAACAAACAAAAGCTGATGCCTGGGAGCTTATACCTTAAAATGTCATACCTTCATTTTTGACAAGAACCTATCTAAGAAATTCACAGCTAGCGAAAACGTCTCCGTATGGAAGCCGAAGAACTGAGTTAAGCTGAGGAGGTCTTTCACTTCAAAGTCTCGCAGGCGGGCAGTCATTCGGAGGCCATTATCGTGGGCAGCTTCGACGAGTCTCAGGCCAGAGGCCTTGGGCTGACACCTCAGCTCCTGCTCCAGCAGGGCCGTCAGCTGGTACAGCAGCTCCTGCGCTTCGGTAGTCACAAGCGTTTCTATCATCTGCGAGGGAAAACAAACGTCAGCGCATCCCACAGCTAACACCGCGGAGCTGGGGTGCCCTCGGGGCCCGGGCCCTGCCGGCCCCCAACAGGCGTTTTTCAACCCGCACTCCCCGCACCCTCCAGCGGGGCCGCAGCGGGGCAGCAGCCGCCAGGTCCCCGCAGCGCGCAGGCGCCGGCTCCGCGGGACAAGCCCGGGCCCGTCCCCGTCACCCCCCTCCTCAGGGCGCTCTGCCGGGCGGCGGCGGCTCGGGCTGCCCACCGCACAGGGGGGGGAACGGCCGCGGCGGCACCCGCCCCGCCGCCCCGACCCGGCGCAGCCCGAACCCCGGGGCCCAGCCCCCTCCGGTACCTTGATCCCCGCCTCGCTGCTCCCGTCGATCAGAGGAAGGGCCCGAGGTGGTGCCGCCCGCCCCGAGCAGCACGGACCGGCGCGGATCAGCGCGGCGCGGCGCCCACCCGCAGCCGCGGCCCCCAGCACGCCATGCAGCCGCGCTGGGCACCAACCGCTCCGCTCCGCCAGGCGCTCCGCTCCACCGGGCAGGGGGCGGGGCTACGCGCTGATGGACTGACACACAGTCCAATCACGGAACGCGCACGGCCGGAGGGGCGGGCCTTCTCTTAAGCTGAGCGGGGCGGGCGCCACGGCGCCCTCTGGTGGTGCACAACAAGATGGCGGGCGGGGGCTCCTCAGGTGCCACCGCCCTCGCTTCCCGCCGAGTGCGGCCGGGCAGCGCCTGGAGCTTCGTCCTCGCCGCGTTCCCGTTCTGTGGCTGCGGAGGTCCGTGGCGTGTGCCCCTAGCCGCGGTAAGCCCCGGCTCCCTCCTGAGGCGGCTGCGCCTTTTCTGTGGTTTATAACACTCTCCCGTCTCTCTTAAATACTTACGTTGGCATTTCTGTGGTAGGTCAAAATTATCTGATAGACTAGATTCCCTTAGCCTTTTGCTTAAGGCAGTCTGAGTCGGCAAACTTCAGGTGGTCCCTTTCAAAATACACTCCCACTCACTTCCCATGTTTGTTTATATTTGGTTGAGTGGGATAACCATCGGCTTTCTGCTGAGGGAACAGCCAGGAATTACTGAGGTGAAGTGTTGAAGTGAGAGGAGAGCCTGCAGAAGATAAACTTCTTGCTGTGGGTAGCAGATCATGTACTGTATAACTTTTTCCCCCCCCTTTTTTTTTTTCTTTTTTAAATTCTCTATTAAGACATTTGGTAATGTTACCTGGAAAAGGCATGTTATTGATGAAAAAACACTTCAAATTGTTTAACAATATTCAGAGTAGAACATACTCCACTCAAGAACTGCCTTCAGGACAAGTAAACGGAATTGCTTAATATTGAAGAGCTTCTACTTATAAGCCCTATTTTTTTTTCTTTTTTTTTTCTAAAAAAAAAAAACACAACCAAAAAAAGGTAAATGTTTCATTATCTCACACTTAATGGGAATTGAATGTCAGTATTCTATAAAAGATGAGAAATGGGAAGGGCAGTATTTTGTAGACAGACAATGGGTACCATGTCTTTTAAGTTGGTTAAAGGTGATTAGTGTGAGAGGCTTAAAATTCTTTTGAGATGTGAACTGACATAGCCTATAATGCAAGGAGCTTTTAGGAAGGCAAACTTCATGTATCTGATCTTCTGACTCCTCACAGAAAATACATGTTGATAAATGACTAATAAATGAGGTGGTGTACAGCCCTGAACTTCTTTGGTATTACATATATAAATATTCAAGTAACATCTGTCTCACAGATGGGAGGGAGTTCTCTGAATTTCACAAGGTCTTCAGAGCTCACCTGTAGTTAGTCCTTCTGTTTTTCAGAAATTCCCTTGAAGTCCCAATATTTTAGTACTCCCGAGGTGATCATAGAAGGGCCTGGGTTGAAAGGGACCTTAAAGATCATCTAGTCTCAACCCTCCTGCTCTGGGCAGGGTTGCCAACCACTAGAGCAGGCTGCCCAGGGCCACATCCAGCCTGGCCTTGAATGCCTTCAGGGATGGAGCATCCACAGCGTCCCTGGGCAACCTGTTCCAGTGCCTCACCATACTCTGAGTGAAAAAAAATTCCTCCTAATTTCCAACCTAAATCTCCCCTGTCTTAGTTTAAAACCCTTCCCCCTTGTCCTATCACTACCAACACGTAAACAGGCGTTCCCCCTCTTGTTTATACGCGCCCTTCAGGTACTGGAAGGCCACAATGAGGTCTCCCCAGAGCCTTCTCTTCTCCAAGCTAAACAAGCCCAGTTCCCTTAACCTTTCTGCATAGGAGAGGTGCTCCAGCCCTCTCATCATCTTAGTGGCTCTCCTGTGGACCCATTCCAAGAGCTCTACATCCTTCTTGTGCTGGGGACGCCGGACCTGCACACAGTATTCTCAGTATGCACACAGTATGTCTAGGTTCTCGTGGGCCCACTTCTCCAGCCTGTCCACGTCCTTCTGGATGACAGCCCTTTCCTCTGTTGTATCGACTGCACCATTCAGCTTGGTGTCATCTGCAAACTTGCTGAGGGCGCACTCGATTCCATCATCGATGTTATTGACAAAGATGTTGAAGAGCAGTGGACCCAAGACCGACCCCTGAGGGACACCACTTGTGACCAGCCTAGTGATAGCTACCCTGAGAAAGAAAATATGTTTTTTTCTTCAGTGAAGTCTATCAGCTTGTCTGTTGTTTAAAAGTTTTCCTAAAAGGAAGGCCGAAGGACTAATGTGACCTTTTAGGCAGCTTTTCTGCCACCCCTCCTAGTTAGCCCTGCTGATACAACTGAACACACAAGTCAGGGTCTTTCTCTGCATCTTTTGTTTCCAAAGATGTTTCTTTTACACTTGTTCTAAGTATTACCGGCATTACTTCTGAACTGCTTTCTGCCTTTTTTTTTTCTTTTTTAATGGAGGAAGGATGAGCTGCACTTCCAATTGTGGCAAATTTCAAACAGCCAACACCTGTTCTCAGCAATGTTTTGCCCTCCCCTGTAGCTCAATGTTTTCAGTTTAGCAATCATAAAAATAAATACATGCATTTACTCACATAAAACAGATGAGCTGACAGATGTGATACTAATACAGCTGTTGTTCACAGCAGGGCATTTTTGTTAGTTGGGCATGCCTTATATATGCCTTTTGTTAGTTGGGGGCACCCCAATAACGATGAAGTGCCGTCTGGTGTGTGTAAGTTCTGGCCCCTGCCACCTGAAATGAATGATGTGGTGGATTTACTCTGGGAGGTAAGTCTTTGCATTACAGCTGCAAGAAATTGCAATTGTTTTCATTATCTTTATGCGTCTTGGATTAATGCTGTGAAATTACTTTCTCCTTAACCCAGACTGTGGAAAATAAAGATTAGTTGCAAGAGATTTGTGTTCAGTAATGAGAATTATGTTTACTTTTCACTAGTCAGAAACATTGGCTAAATGCAAATGACAGCAATGTGTGTGTCTGTTTTGGAAACATTTGGAAAAAGACGAAGCAATATTCTTCCCAGAAGTGCAATACAAATTTAGTCTTCCCAAATGCCTACAACAAAGACAACAAAGACTTTTTCTTTTCTTTCTTTCTTTCTTTTTTTTTTCCTCCTTCAGGAGAGTTATATACTTCTACAGGCCATGTATCAGTTTAGGATACTTGAGAGGGGACTACACTATAATTCGATTTATTTAACTTCAGGATCCAATTTGTTAGAACATGGATCTAAGTTATGCTGACATCTTATATGTCCTAAGGCTTAAAACGATACAGGTTTCTGTTTAATCTCTTGATATGCCTGTCAGATATCCAAGGCACCCAGGACCTAGTGCTGCTGTTGGTCTCTTGGTTCTAGAGGCTGATAAGTGCTTTTCCTATTTTGTTTGAGCCTTTTCATTGCTCTTCAGAGAATAGTTTGAAGGGAAGCCTGGCAGGGGGACATGCCGATTCTTGGTTCTGCCTTCTTGCTTAGGACATGTGAAGATCTGATAGACTTTTTGCATGCACCTTTGAAGTAAAAATGTGTAAAATTGAGCATTGAACCACACTTTTTACTTCAACCTGAGATTAGTCTGTCATTCTGAGATAAGGTTTGGAACCTTTGTTAATTGATAGGTGGCATCCTTGTTTTTATGCAATGTAAATCATTCATGTAAAGAGGAATTGGGAACAGCCACTGTAACTGCAGTGCTTCTACACACTGAGATAAAAATGCTTTTAGAAATCACAGAATCACAGAATTTCTAGGTTGGAAGAGACCTCAAGATCACCGAGTCCAACCTCTGACCTAACACTAACAGTCCCCACTAAACCATATCCCTAAGCTCTACATCTAAACGTCTTTTAAAGACCTCCAGGGATGGTGACTCCACCACTTCCCTGGGCAGCCCATTCCAATGTCTAACAACCCTTTCAGTAAAGAAGTTCTTCCGAACATCCAACCTAAAACTCCCCTGGTGCAACTTAAGCCCATTCCCCCTCGTCCTGTCACCAGGCACGTGGGAGAACAGACCAACCCCCACCTCGCTACAGCCTCCTTTGAGGTACCTGTAGAGAGCGATAAGGTCACCCCTGAGCCTCCTTTTCTCCAGGCTGAACAAGCCCAGCTCCCTCAGCCGCTCCTCATAGGACTTGTTCTCCAGGCCCCTCACCAGCTTCGTCGCCCTTCTCTGGACTCGGTCAAATCACGTCATCACATGCCATACCACAGTGCTGCACAAAGCTGTGTCTGCAGGACTTTGTGGTGAGTTACAGCAGAGCTGCTTACCCACATAACAATAAAACAGCTTGTAAAACTTAGGCACATCTGAGTAACATCTGTATCAAAACACTTTATTAACAAATGCTTTCTATCTGCCACTCGTGCTTCTTTAAAAGGTAACCTACTCCTTCAAGAGATTTTTCTAAGTGTGCGTTGAACTTACTATGCTCTATATTGTTCTTTGGGCAACTCTCTCATTGCTTTTTAGTTCAGAAATCTTGTTCCCCTTCAATTACTGCTGCCTGTATACATTAAGGCATACAGTTATTTATATTCCTTCCTTGGTGTTTTGTCATTCTGCACTTAGAGGTGCGAAGAAACGGGTTTTTAACCTGGGCTATGTGAACCGATAGGATCCTTATTCCAAAGGAAGTGATATAGTAGCAACTCTTAAGTGAACATAGAGTACACACAGATGCAGATCTGGCTGCGTGATATGAACTGCCATCCTGCTAAATATAGCTAAGCAGTATGATTTATTGCTTTGCTATGGAAAAGAGACACTTTGCCTTAGTTCTCAAATGATTTAAAATTGGAAGCTGACATAAGCGTCAAAGACTTCCCTCCCCTGGGTGGCTGTTGCTAGTCCTCTGTGCTCTGCATCTTGCTGTGCTGTGCTGCCAAGTGCGGGCCTCCCCCAGCGTGTCTGTGCAGTGCTCCAGGTGCAGCATATCTATGTCTGAGCGGTGTGTAGGCAGTGTTTGTTGATAGCCATCAAACCATGTAGCACATCTCTGGGGTTTTCTTCTACTTCACTGTTTTTCTGAACTGATACTCCTCCTGTCTTACAGTAGTCTTTCTCCTCTGTCACAAAAATGTCTTCCATGTACGTTATATGTTCAGAGTCCTTACAGATGGTAGCTTTTCTTTCCCTTTTCCTTTCTTATCAGATAAGAGGTGACAGGAAGATAAAATGACTTGCACAAGTGGTTCAGTATGTTCACAAGAGAACAAAAGTAATCATTGGAGTTCTGCGTGTGCCAGACTGTGCTATTAGCTACCTGCTTCTCATAGTCACTTCCCTGAAGACCTTATCTTTCCCTACAGAGAAACAAATTCTTGTAAACTCTGTGCAGCAGTTGGACAGCTGGTCAAGCTTTGACCATGTGAACACAACAAAATAATATTTAAATGCTGAAAGTAAGCTTATTTATTTATTTATTTATTTATTTATTTATAATTTGGTAAACAGGACTGAAATTGTCAAATGAGGGCAACAAATGCTGTCAGTACATTGCTGTGTAAGGCACTACAGATGGATAATTGTTTTCTTCATCACAATGCTGGATACAAGGGCCAAGGACTTCCTTCTCAGCAGCACGGTGAACGAGCTGCTGTGCCTGGCAGTTCTGCTTAGGAGCTGCTGTAAGTGTTCAGCACAGATACAATACGAATTAGGTCACAAACATCTATCTTCAAGGGCACAAAATTGTTTCTTCCTACTGTCTACAGAGATAAAATTCTCAAGCGAGACTTATTTCAACTGTTGGTGTAGCAAATGGCTTATGTGAACTCTGTAGCTGGTTATCTTTACAGCACTGGCTAACTTGACTTTGCTTGGCATTTATTTGAGAGAAGCCTTTATCTCATTTCTTTATAGTTCAGAAATCTTGTTTCTTTTCAATTTATGTTGCCTGAAAAAATCTAAGGCATGTAGATACTTACTTCTCCACCAGTGTTTTTAATGCTTAAATGCAGAGATGTTTTTAATTTAGCCCATGGAAAGAAAAAAAAGAAAATAATAATAATAATAAAAAGCTAAAATCCTGTGTTGCTTCCAATATATTTGAGAGAGTAAGGTGAGGTTAATTGACACCACAGAGCAAAACCGTCTGTCTGTCCACATCCTTTATGCCAAGTTCGTTAAAAAAGACTTGCAGATGCATTTGCAGCACCAGTGGAGTTGGTTCCTCCTTTCCCGGAGAGCCCCTGAGCTCGGATGGGAGGTGGTGGTGTTTGCATCATGAGCCCAGGAGCTGGCGCTTTCTCCTGCCTCCTGCTGCGGCAGTATGCTGAGACAGCCAGGAGTGAAGGGAAGCAAGACCGAAGCGTTCAGATTCCAAGTGTTTCAGGATGTGGTTTCAAAACTATACTTTTCTGAGCTTCAAAGCCTTTACATGACTTTTCTCTTTCACTATAGCTCTCACTGTAGTTCTTCTCTAATGTCAATATATCCACCCAGAAGAGGAGTTATAAAAAATGTTGCAGCACAGCTTTCCTACACAAAATTTCTGCGGCTGTCTTGAATGCCAACTTTCTTTTAACTTCTCACTACAAGGCAGCCAAGGTCAGGTAAAATCTGCGTCGTGTCATTTGACTGCTTTCCCTTTTCCTGGGCCCTGTTCCTTTGCTTGCACCTATGTGCAGGAGGTGGTCAGTAAAAGCCTGTATTGCCATGGGATGAGAAATAAGGCGGAATGATGGTCAGGTTTTTAGCAGAAACCGGCATCTAATTCTTAACAGATCTAGCGTGGCAGTGAGATCCTAAACGACCACTAGGTGTCCTTGCCAGCACAAGGAGAGAATGATTCCTGTGTGTGAGTGACAGCGGAAGCAGTATGCCAACTCACTGTTTCATTAGGTAAGGAAAGGCTCCAGGAGGTACAGCAGGCTGTAGCAGTATCAGGGGCTTTTTACGGTAGTCAGTTGGCCGAGAGCAAGATGGAAGCAGCTGTTAGCCTCAGTTGCTCGACGCTGAAAGCAGCTTGGGCACCATCCCCCTTTGTGTGTTGACTGCTGTCATGGCCCCAGCTCAGTGTTGGGTTGTCACACAAGGAGGGGAAGAGGAGGGAGAGCTTGCCTGTGCAGCTGTGCTCCTTCATGTGAAGGATCGTAAGTGTACAGCTAAGACAGTTTTATTGTCTTCTTTACTAAATATATTTGTCAAAAGCTGTATTCATCCTGTTTCCTCCCTTTGTACCTATCACTGGTTTAGTATCAATTTCTTTCATTCTCCCTATGGTTTACCTTTAGAAATTAATAAAAGTCTGTTTTATTAGAAGAAACTTTGTACTTCAGAAAGCTGTAATGATTAACAAGAAAAATAAGAAAAAAAAAGCTTGGTTAGAGATGTAGAGTTTAAGAAAAAATGTATTTTGCATACTAAGTGCTTGGATTTCTAGAAGGCTCAGTGGAAATCAGCATGAGGGAACTTGAGAGAGTTGTTGGGTGCAAAGACGGGATGTCCAAAATAGTGTGTCTGACTTCCCCTCAGAAGCACTTAAATAGGATCCAGCTTGTCTGTTTCTACTTGCTATATATGTAACTTTAATCCTCAGACATTGGCTTGCTACCGGCGAAATGAATACATCTAAAAATCCTTTGTGCGACCCTCATTTGTAATGACCTTGATTTGTATCTTGAGAAGAAAAGAAAAAGTTATTTGTTTAAAAATGAAGGTGGAAGCATCAGTCCCACAGCCCTTCTGAAAGAAAACCATTGTCTCTCTCTCTCTGCTCTAAACTCTTAACTACAAATCAATCTGTTGCTACTCTGATATTCCTGTATAATTGCCCATGAATGCAAACTCAAGTACTTCAAGTATTCACAGATGCAGAACATCAGAAATAAAGATTATAGTAAATCAGACCTCATGAATATGCATTTTTTTGTTGCCAGTAAATAATCGGGGTTATCTAAATTAAAATTCAAAATTATATATTGAGGAAAGGAAGTGTTCTTCTTTTTAAGAGTTGGAAAACATTTGCAGTAGTCTTCCTGCCATTACTATGCACATAATAATCATCTAAAGCAAATGATACTTCTTTTTATGCTGCCTGTTTTAAATAGCTTTTATTTCTTAAATTGGTGTTAAAAATAGCCTGAGAACTCTAACGAGCAGTGGGCTGTGGACCTGATTGGAAGCCACTGAACCTCTGGCCCGTTTTGTGTTCTTGTGATAATGGTTCTGGACTGAAGCAGCACTAAGGAAAACCAGTTCACGTCCATTAAATGCAATGATACAGGTGTTGATTAAAAAAGCATTCCTAGGACTTAGACACTTAGAAGCAGAAGCAGAGCAGGTACTTGTGGGAGTGACATCTTCACCCGTCTTTATTTAACCCATTTACATATATTTCAGAAGTCTGTATAAATGTCTGTTTAATCCCCAGTGTCAGGGCCCTGAGAGCACCAGCAGGTCGCAATGACTCGGACCAGCCTCACCTGGGATTTCCATCCCCCCAGCTCCCCGCACATGGGCCCAGGAGCCTCATTTAAGCTCAGAACTGCTCTGTAGGAAGCACTATGGTCGTGCAGACCTGGTGATTTGGGTTTCCATGCTGACCCTAGGCTTGTGTTGGCACCTCTCACATGTCTGTTAACCACAGGACTGGCCCTGGAGCCCTTGGCTGCCACCAGCCCCATCCTGCTCCCTGTGCAATGCAGTGGTGTCTTTGCGTGTTGGGGCCCTGCTCTCCCTGTGCTGCAGCTGTCCCCAGCTTCTGGCTTGTCCCTGGTGTGGCGAGGCTGCTCCCTGGTTTGTGAATCCTTATGAATTCATCCTTAAAATTCCTGTCTGACTGTACCAAAAAGATCTGTGTCCTTTCCACTTCACTGTGTTTAGAAAAACCTTGTAGTAAAGGGAAAAGTCCTATGCCTTTTAAACAAAAGAACTTTTGTGTAAAACAGGTTTTTGTGATAAATTCTTAGTACTTCTTAGCGTTCAGCTCTCATGGTTCTCCTGTATATTAAGTGATACTCACAATTCCCCTATGTGTTTTTCTCTATGGAGCAGTTTGAAACAAACATACAAACCCAAACCTATATAATTGCCCAAATATATTGGGCCTCCTTTTTTTGTGAGCCATCCTGGACAAAATCAAGTGTTGATAATAAACAGGTAGGGGACAGACCCTGTAACTGAGTGCTTTGGAGTCTATAAACCTGTTGCTGTTATCAGCTAGAAGTATTTGTGCTGTAGCATAAAACCAGTTATTTTGTGTTGAGTTACAGATACTGACTTGCCTGAATGCTATCAGGAAGCACTGCAACATGGCCACCTTAATTTTAAAAAAATAATCAAACAACAACAACAACAAAACTCTCTATGTAGAATCTAGGACATAGGGAGTAGGATATAATGTTTTGTTTCCTCTGTGGAAGTAGACCTGTGTATGTAATATCACCTTCTTCTCAAGAAAATTATTTAAGTTGATGCTGGCTTTTCACTCTATCATGGGATGCTCTATGACTATAGCATCAGAATTAGGAGAAGGTTTCTTGAAACTATTTTGGCTGGAATTCCTATAAGAGAAAGATCATTGTCATCTTTTTTATCTATCTATCTATCTATATATATACACATATATAAAAATCCTGGAAATGACCTCCTCATTTTCTTTTGTTTCGTATGCAGTTCAGATCCCACACATGAGGAGAATCAGGGTTTTGATTACAGTGTCAGTTAGGTTGTGCTTGTTTGCTCATTGCAATAACTGTTGTTTTGAATTAATTTGTTAGCATTGTTGTAAACAAGTGCATATGAGAAAAGAAAGGGAAATAAAAGGAGAGAGGTGAAGCCTCCCTAGTACATGTGAAAAACCCCATATAACACTTACTTTGTATGGTGTGACTCCTTTACTGGGGCTTGTTATATCACATGTGTCAGAGGGGAGAGTAAAAACCTTTTGGTTGGATTCAAGTGTGAGGGCTTGTGCGTATGGCCTGGGAGGCTCAAGAGACAAGTTTCTCAGCCATTTGGACCTGCTTCTGGGTAAGTCTCTTCATAACTTTAAGTCCAGCATAGGCATGGGAAAACTGTGATTCTAATTTCAAAGGCCTTGTTTAAGCTCATATAGATCCAGGTTCTCAAAGGTATTTATATATCTAGCTCTAAATGTAAAGGATTTAGTTGTCTGAATTTCATTTGAGAAGAAAGGGTTCACAGGGTGACATCCTATAGTCCTGAAATTGATACATTAAGGAGCATGATTTGACTGAAAATTGAGCAATAGATTAAATGATTTCAAAAGTTTCCTGTGACTTTTTCGTTCCATTGCATTCTTCAGCCTTTAAACCAGAACTCTGCAAGCCAAAAACCGAAAGGTACTGCACTATTCCTTGCTATCAATCAAAGGGGAGAAAGTCACTTGTACATTTTAACACTTCCCATAAACACCAAAACCTGTAATGGATATAGAAGTTGTAATTAAGTCTTGCTTGATGCTCTTATACTGATCCTAGTCAAACATCCATTCTGTGATTCCTGTTCCTCTTGTTTTAGTGAAGATAATTTAAAATGCTATAACAGGATAGCTAGATTTTCAAACTGGAACACTTCTTACTGTATACTTAAGTGAAACTGCCAAGTGAAGCTGACTATTGTGTGGTTTTCCACCTTGATTTCAATGATAATGCACAAAACATAGTTTTGGGTAGGGATAATAGCAATCTATGAGCTTTATTAGTGTATTTGAATATCATGTAACCCAAATGCTCCTGTCTCTTGCATTTAGCTAGTGTCTGATTTGTATGCTTGCTGATGTTTATTGTGATCAATGCAAGTTACTTTAAACCAATGAATTACAGCAACAATCTTATTTTTCCCAAAAAAGTATTTAAGTTGAAAATTATTTAGGAAATTTCTTTGCTGTTTGACACTCTTCTTCCCCAGCCTTGAAGACATTCAACAAACATCATGAAGAAGTAGCTGTCCTTGCAGAAAATGGTGTGGGATATGAAACTTTGGGGGCTGTTGTGGGAAATTGGTAACTACCAGCAGTCTTCAACTCTTCACGGTTACAACTTCTCTGCCCTTATTTTTTAGTCAGATATTTCTTCTCAATTTGAGAAGATTCAGGATTATTTCTCTAGGAAGAGCATCATCAGCGGGTTTCAGAACACACAGTGATTCCTTGAATAGACCGAGGAAGCTGAGACTAGGGACTTGTAATTACTAAGGAGGCTGCAAAGGTGCGCACTTTTATTTTTATTCACTCTGTGATGAGTAGTCTATGGACAGTGTGTTTTGTTCACAGAGAACTATTGGAATATTTTAGTAATTACAAGACAGTATGACGTCAATTTTTTTTGGTTTGTTTGCAGACAAAATCTTTCCAGTGGCTATGTGGATGCTGTACTGTTGATCTAGACATACCGGTAACAGGCTGATTGTTCTGGACTAGCCTTGATCACCAATTTGTGGTTATATCTTAATATAATAGAAATATGTGGTTTGTTGTCTTATACTGGCCCACAGAGAACTCTTGTATTTTATGGCCTAATATCTCTACTGAGATTTTTGTGATATTGAGATTGAAGCATCTTCAGTGGCTCTAGTTGGTTCAAATCCAGAAATTCTTACTGACAACGTTAACTGGCACGTAATCGCTAAATTACATTATTTCTTGTAGCTTTGTGAGTCAAGGCCTCTCACAATAACAATTTTTACACATTGCTCTTCTTTTGACCTGCCCAGCATTTGCTGGGGTTTACATTTTTTTGAGCCTTTTTTTTTTTATTCTTGTTTTCAAGACAGATCCGCCAAGTTACTTGCCTCTTTGTTAACCAGACTTGTTTAGAAAGCCAAACACAGTGCTTCTCAGTAAGAGAAGGATTTACAACAAGTGGCAGAACTGAAATCTGGTTTCCAAATATGATGGGTTATAACTGAGATGCTGATTAGTTTCTAATCTCAAGTAGCGATAGTTCATTACCTAGGTTGCTAAGATGGTATCTATGGTATGAAGGTAATACAGTACATTTATTTTTTGTTGGGATACAGAACAGTTAAACAGTCATAAACAATCTGCTCATGCTCCAAAACCAAATACACACCCCAAAAAAGCCCCCAGAAAAACAAAACCACTGTACCAATGCAACCCATGAGGATTACCTGTTTAAAAAAGCAAATGGTTTGGATGTGAATGCAGCTAACTGCCGGTATCTCATGTAAAGAGTGGAAAAGTATTGTTGTCTCTTCTTATACAAAGCTTTCAGAACTAGCAAATAATCGATTGCTTTTTTTGTCTTAAGTCTAAAAGCACTCCAGATGTATTATAGGATGAACCCAAGAACCCTTGAGGGGTGAACAACAGTTGCTTGTGTCTTTGAACACTGAAGTACATATTTTTGGTATTGAGTGTCTAAAAATGCATAATAAACATCTATCAGTTTTCAGAGAAAGCCAGCACGATTCTCTCAGTAAATGCTGCAGACGTTGTTAAAAGCAGAAAATTTGCCGGTCTTTAAGGTTCATGAGTGAAAAAAACCAACCAACCAACCAAACAAACAAACAAAACCACCACCACCACAACAAAATCAAAAAAGAGAAGATCATAGTAGAAATGTGAAAGTAGGTCCTTGCACTCTTGATGTTCTTATTTCTTTACAGAATGTGTTTTTTCTTTACTCAGAAATCTTCTCTCAGACCAAACTCTGAATACAAAAAACTTTTCTGAACAATCAATTTACATGAATAATAAGTTGCCAGCACTAGACAGCATTTCCTTTTGAGACTAAAGGAACTCAGGAAGTTGATAATTTGCTATCTGTGTTTTGCAGTCTATTACGTAAATCCGCTTCAAGACCAAATACACCAAAACCGGCAAATGTATTTGTTTAAAGTTTCTGGGAAGGCTAGAACTAGTCAGCAGTGAAATGAAAATGGAGGAGTTCCTATGGCTTCCATAGCAGGTAAATCACCGCTCCTCAAGCTTATTAGTGCTCTTTGTTTCCGGACTTGTTCAAAGATGTTGAATTCTGAAAAGGATTTCATGGCATTGATTACCACAGGCAAGAATATTGGGGCTTCTGGTAGGTGTGTTTGTCCTTAGAGAATAAACCTCTTATGATTAATTACCAGCCCATAGAAAGGAAAATGGTCATTTTTCACTTTTCAGGAAGCTTATGAGCAAACTCCAACAGAGTTGTATGGTGCTTGTATATTTGAGATGATCGTAAATGATCTGGAAGCAGAAGTGAATAATGGGCTGGTAAATTTGCAAACAATTCATAGTTTTCTTCATGATGATAAAAACAAGTTTTGACTGCAAACATGTTTTGACAAAGTAGCAGATGAGTTTGCATTGATAAATGAACCAGGAGCAGGATGAAGGGAGGGTGTGAATGATAACTCCAAATTAGTAAGTAGTAAATGCTAAATTTGCTGAGTTTGAAAAGGAAAAATTTAGGCTAATCTGTCTGAGAAAGGTCCATTGAAAATTGAGCAGTACTCACAGCATACAGAATATTGGGAATAATTTGAGAACTAATTGAGAAGTAAATTGTAAATGTTAGTGTAGCATTGAATAAATTAATCTACTGCCCGTAGCTTTGAATGCTGAGATCCATAATAATGCAGACTCCATCTTGACAAAGGCGGAGTGCAACTAGAAAGGATGCAGAGCATAGGGATTGGGTACAGTATGGAAAAGCTTTGCTATGAGCAGACAATAAATAATAATAATAAGCAACTACTATCTTTTGATTAAAACCAGATAAAATCCACAAGTCCACAAAATCCGGACAGGAGGAAGAATGTGCCTGAGGTACAGGATTCACTGTTTTTCATGGGACGCCAATGAATTTGTTTGCTGGGATATTGAAACCAAGGGAAGTACTCTCTAAATAGAAGGTAGAGTTGTGGAACTGCCGGTACCTCGACATGAGGTTTAGAGTTTGTGGAATAGTCTTTTCTTTTTCTTTGGGCTTGTGACTTTCTTATGTTTAGTGCAAAGGAGTCTTTATTTTAGTGTCGAACAGTGGAAGTTCAACTGCTTAGGTACTCTCAATCCTACAAATATATGTGCACCATATTATTGTTCCCTTTTTATGAAAAAGTGAGAAATTGAGATACTCTTAACTGATAGAGGTCCTCCAAATATATATGGAAATATCAGACATCTTGATTTTTTTTTTTTTTTAATCTGAAAGAGATTGTAACATGGATTTAAGAGTCCCCAAATATTTTATTTAAGGCTGTTTATTTAAGCCAACTGTTGTGTTCCATAGTCACACCGCAGCCAAAGGCTGGTACCTGGCACCGTCATCCTTCCCTGTAACCACCTTCCTGGACGCCCATCACCCTTCTTTCTGTTGCTGTCCTGTGTTTTCTGTAAGTTGTCGTGCTTGTCTGAGGTTAGGTCCCATCAGAGAACGATGACATGCCTTCTACAACTTTGGTGTGGGGAAGTAAATGTGAGGAATTTTAGTCAATTGTGCAATGAATTTGAACTTCAGTATTCCTATCAGTTAAAGGGAGACATTGAGCAGTGTGTTCTGAAATAATTGTGTTTTTCCTACTAGAAAGTTTAAGTTAGGATAAAAATGCAGAAACTTAAACTGCCTGACCTTTTCTGTTCTTCATACTTGGCAAATAGGGTAGAAGCTATTTTCCAGGCTTTGTCTATTCCTAGTTTGTGTGATGTTTTTACTTTTTAGAAGGATGACAGTAGTGCAGTTGTGATAATAAAATGTTTCTGTCTATCCAAAACTGGGCCCAAATTGAAACAATTACACAGTAGCAAAACTGAGCAATCAAATTTGCAGTGTTGCTGAGATTTGCTGTCAGCTTTGGTTTTATCTGAAGTGCAGAGAGGTCCTGTACTGTCTATGACAGGTTAAAAGAGGTGGTTTAGCAGGCTTGGTGGATTTGCCAGTGCCAATGGGATGGGTCAGCAAGGCAAGAGAAGAGCTAACAGAACTTCAGGTTACATGAATGCCTGTTACAAGTCTAAAACGATTTCAGCCCCAGGGACGCGTTGGAGAGCTGGTGTTGGGACCAAGGTAGGCAGTGAGTTAACTCGGCTAGTTACTCGCAAGGGCTAATGACACAGTTAAGGACTGAATGACACTCCCCTCTAGTGGGATGTAATGACAATGACTGAGTAACTGAATCAAAAATCTGCCTCTCCTTTTTGATTTGAGCCTACATATCCACCAGGAAGCTGGGAAGAGGAAGCTTGTGTAGTCTTTCCTTCTCTTGGTGGAGAGTAGTTGCTGTGCTCCTTCCTTCCAGCACCACAGAACCTTATATAAGATGATCTGACCTTTTCTGCCACCTTGAAGCCATTAGTTATGTTTCAGTCCGACAGATTGGTTAAGAAAAAAGTATTAGGATGCAGCATCATTGATTTCAGTAATGTCTTTACAAAAAAAAAAAAAAAAAGGTGCTTTTAAATAAATCTTACATGAATGTAACTTGAAAGACGGATTGATAGCTCAGGGACCTGAAAATGTTTGAAAAGAGTCCCCTGAAAACAATACCTGGAAATTGTTTATTCCATGCTGGGTTGATGAACCCAAAGAGACAGAGTAGACGATTATCCTTGGTTTTGAGTGGCAAATCATAGGTGAATCATGTAGTACAAAGTAATAATTGCTGAAAACGTGGCCTACTGAAGGCATCCCCCAACAGAAATACAACAGTGGCAGCATCATTCAGTGGAATTCATTGTTTTTGTCACAAAGATTAGGAAAAGAAAAATTGAAATATTAGGTTAAGTTTCTCATATTTCACTCACCTTGGTTCTGAACTGACCATTCTCTACGCCCATCAGACCTAATCCTTAGGCCAGTGTTTTTAAACTAAATAGCATCTTGGTTACACCTCAGAGTAATAGTTATGGCTTAAGTTATTTCCTTCTGACTCTCGTTCCATCCAACCTCAAGAGCTATTAACTATGATATAGGAGTGAATAACGAACTCCATGGTCAAGTTATTTTAAGCTTTTTGATTGAGAAATATAACAGCTTAACAGTTCTAATGCAAAATCCTTTTTATTCACTTTAACTTTAAAGGACTGGGGGCATGTGTCCATGCTTTTTCAATCGCATGTTTTGGCTGTTGTCCCTAGTTGCATATGAGTGGCTTCTTGGCCTAGCTTTAGCACTAGCAGGGCAAGCGAGCTTGGAAAGCAGATTCAGCTCAAACCTATTATTTTTCCTAACATTTTGGATTCCAGTGATAGTGGAACAGTATCTTTAGGGGTTAGATCCAATGAGTGTCTTTTCATGGAAGGGAAGGTCTCCAAGCTGGCCCCATATCTTGCTGAACCCTGTACTCCAATAGTTCTTGCTGCTGTTTCTCTCAAAAGTGGAGCTCTGTCACACTCTGCAAATTGGCACATAAATAATCAGAATATATAGAAGATCGATTCATGTCAGACTACAATACCTAGCTCTGTATGTGCCCTGGTAAGCAGTGGTACATGGGTTTTAAGAGATAACAGTTTGCTTCTTGTTTATTAGATTTTTCAAGGCAAGAGGGTCTATTAGTTAATTGTAATTGCCATTGTGCTTTACTAGCTAAGTGAGTTAAGTAGCTCAGGTAGTAGTTTTAACAAGCAAGAGATAAATATCTTCGTACTTACCATAGATTTAGAGGTCTGTAGCTTGCAAGTAAGTGTCCCTGCTATTGTGGGAACCCAGCGGTTAGTACACAGCCTGTAACATGAAGCATTAGGACATTTCACTTCATATGCGGGGCTGCATCCTTTTCAAAAGCTGTTTTAGGAGCAAATGGACTGATTTTCACAGAGAGAGCTATGATTAAAGGACAGTCTGCTTCCCTGATGGACAATTTTGGTTTAGTAGAGGAGATCTTTAGATAACCTAATGAGGAGAATTTTGTTCTTGCAGTGGGAAACCATAGCAACCTGCCACTTTAGAATGCATGGTATATAATCTGTCTGTCCTTCAGACAGTACTTTGCAGTCCAGAAATACTCATCGTTTCTTCATGTGTGAATGTAAAATGTCAGACAAAGCTGGAGTGACAGCGCGGTCTCTGAGGTAAACATGAGCCCCGTTGTGCTGTTCAGGTGGTGCTGCCCATTTGGAAAGCAGATCCCAGAGGGGGGCAAAGGTAGTATGTTACTTCTTAGTTTTGTTTTTAAACAAACAGGTTGTAGAGGCCCTCTGAAAATTGGTGATGGGAAGAGCCTGCTGCAGTCCCCTTCGCGCCAACCTTACCCTGCCCAGAAGCCCATATGTGTTCCTACTTATTTTTGGCACAGTTGTCTTAAATTATAGTATTTGGGATTAAAAGCTTTTTGGTCATTGCTCTTTTTCACATTACTTTGCTCAGGCTCAAATAACCATAAATGTAGACGGTAATTATATAGTGGGGGTAGGTGCCCTGCAACTCACTCACAGCTGGACAAAGTTGCTGGCTGCACTCAATAAAAATGCACCAATGATTATTTATTTATTTAATATTGGAAGTGTGTCTGAGCAATCTCACTGACTTCTCTTTGTGTCCCCTTCCCCCTTACAAGTTCTAAGGCAAAGCTGAATTCTGTAGAAATCAGCACTGAAACCAAAGCTCTTAAAATTTAGCTTGTGAGTCTTACAGTCTGCTGCCTGTTTTAGAGAGTGGGCTGCCAGTCTGAAAGGGATGATTTACTCGGCTTTCATGTGAAGTGGCCTAAATGACTAGGGCATTGATATCAGAAAAAATGGCAAATATTTTGTGATATTACTAAGGATTGATTTAGACTTACCACCCTGTATTTCTTGCTTGCTATCTTTAAATATTAGCATGACTCCAGCTTGTTTAGAAATCCACCTTCACATCATGGAATGCTCTATACAAACGCATGTTTTGTGGAACTGAGTCATTTCAAGTGGTTTTTCTATAAATCAAATTTTAACACCCATTTTTTTTTTGTGGTTAAAATGCAAAATGATTTTGATAGCACTGCTGTCTACTCTCACTTAAAAGGGGAGAGCAAAGCAGTATTTCATCAGTGTTTCTGTTGTTGATCGTTACGCTTTTTCTGTGTCAGAGTGGGCTGAGTCTATTAGATTTCTTCTGCTCCTGTAAATTGAATTGGCTCCCTATTGTTTGTGATGCATCAATTTCTTTAAAATTACGGACAACCAATTCTTTCTCGGAATTTGTCCCTCTACTTTTCTGCTTTTTCTGACTTAAAAATCTCAGTCATCTGTTTTCAGCTTTGATTTTTCTTTTTATTTATTTTTTTGGGGTCCATTGTGTATATGGTACCTGCGTTTGTGTATAAACAGATTCAGCACTTTGTCAGGTGCTTGTGATCACTAATGTCTAGCCAAATGCTGTGGGCTTCTTATTTTGTTTTTTAGTGCATTGGCAGCCTTTTCTCCCTGTTTTGTTCAGAGATCTAATAGAAAACTGCCTTGTTGTGAGAGGATACTTCAAGCTGAAATTAAGTGTAAAGAACAGTGCGTATGCTCAGATCGTTAATATCAAAACTACTGATAAAAGTAATTGTGTGGAAAACCATGATCTTACAAGAAAGAGAATGTCAGATTCAGATTTTGCCCGAATGAGGGCAGTAGTGGCACATGGTTTTTATGGTCCTTGTTCATTTTTAATGTAACACTCATTAAAGACTGTGAGCTTTGGTATATTTATATTAGGTGTTTCGGTGAATGTGTTGCAGAATTACTTTTTTAAATCGAGAACTGAGAAATACCAGGAAAGACTGTGAAGGGAGATATTTTTATAAAAAGGAGTTTCAACTTAACCTCCCACTAGAATGATTTTCAAGTTCCGAACAGAAGCAAGACAACTTGCTGAAGGGAAGAAAACGCTATCACTTGGCAAGCAGAGTTGGCAACTCTGCCTTTAAAGTTTGCTGTGTTTTCAGGAGATGGTCAGGTTTTACAGCAATGAAACTTTTTGCTTAACAACTGTTTTCAGTGCATGTTGTTTAACTTTACTGCCTAGTTCAGTACCCGCCAACTCTGTTTGTATGTACTTAAATAGCATACTGCTAATTATTACATCCTCACGTGGCTGCCTTGCAGCGGCAGTTATGGAGGTATTAGGTGAGTACCCACCCCTCCCCATGCCTTAACAGACCTGTTGTGTTTCCTTAATTGGCTTTCAGTACTGGATAGAGAGGGATTTTTGAGATCTGTTGATATAGGTGTATTAATGAGTGATATCTTCGGAAATGTAAAATCTCTATCGATTAAGGACCTCCTGATTTAGCATCTAGTGACCTGATTTTTGCAGCAGTTACTACAGCAGTTAAGATGAGATCATAACTATGCAGGTATCTCGTGGAGATGGCAGAAGGATTAGCTAGTGGGATGAGTAATTGAACTACAGAATGAATTATGTAACTTGGTATTATGGTTTCAAGAAACTTGTGATGTGTTTTTGACTATATCTGCCCAGGTTCAGTGAAACTTGTGCTTGTGCTCCACTGAGTCTGGAAACCCTGCAGCTACAAACCAGCAGGCGCGGGGAAGAGCACATTTTGGTTTTTTCTACAAAAGACTCCACAGTGTGGGAGTGTGGCCATGGGGTCGACAAGCGCTGAGGTTGGTGATAACATCAGACTCTTAACGATGAGGCCATCAGGAATGTCAAGAGTTTAGAGGGAACAAAGAAGGGTGGTTCAGGAGACACCTTGCCACCGCGGGTTGCTTGTTCTCCATCTGTTAAGGCATGGAAGTTGCTGGGGGTTTGCTGTTGCCAGGCAAAGTTGTTGAGCAACGAAGAGTTAGTGGAAAAGGACTGCTGTGGGGCGAAGGGGATGAGAGGGGAGCCTGTCCTCGATATGGGATAAATAATGAAGTTATGTCATCAGTAAAGTGGCAGCAGTTACTGATCTTAAAAGAACCCTGGTGTCTGTGTGGTCGTTATGCCACAGCACAGATCTGTTGAATGACGTGGGAAGAGCAACTCCTGTGGAAGCACACCTACTGCTGAATTGTCACTGGTGGGCATTTGTATTTGTGTGCCTGCTGACACCAGTACAGAGCTGTGAGAGTTTCCTGACTGCTTGGCTAACACCATGTGAAAGATGTCTGGTCCCTAGGTGAGGAGCCGTGCTGAGCTAGTTACGGGCTGCGGGTTGCCGGGGCGCTCAAACCGCAGCTGTCAGCAGTAACTGGTCGGCAGGGCTTTTAGTCCCGCGTGGGGGACGGACGGACCAACACAGTAAAAAAGAACAAAGCACCAAGTGCATTAGTTTTGCTTGCACATAATTTATTTTTTTTTCTAGTTGAATTTTCTGTTGTTGGGTTTATCTGCCAATATGATAAAGAAGACTCAGCATATGATGGAATAGTACTTGCTGCTTCTTATGTATTGTAAGTGATGGAACGGATGGATCTTAGAGTTAGATATCTAAATTAAATCTGCGTAAAACCAGGCTGACAATTGTAACAACGTGCTTTCCTGTGTGCATAGGCAGCAAACATTTGATGGCATAAGGAATATGGGAGGTTGCCTGTAAGCTGTTAGAGCTGTGTGCGGGCTGCGTTGTGCCGCAATGTGCAGCTACTGCCTTTACAGCGTGTGGAAGGAGAAAGAGGAGGAAGTTAGCTGTTTCTATTGCACTTTGCACTCCTCTGTGGGAATTTATTCTCTGTACAAATATACCCTATGTTTTAAAGCTGTCATTCTGGCAGCTGTATGTCTTCAGACAGGGCGTGTGCCTTCTCTTTCTGAGGAATGTGTGGGCTATAGCAACGCTGCCACTCATTCGTTATTGGGCTGAAAATTGTGTGGGAGGCAGTCTGTCCTATGCGCACTGCACACTGGCTTGTGCCTCTTGACTGCTCATCCATGCAGGCTCGTGCAGCGCGTTGGAGACTGGAATATGGAAACCCCTTCTTGGAGAGAGAGGGAAGAGACTTTTCCCCTGCTCAGTTCTACAGAGCTCTGTGGATTCTTTTAACTCTTCCAGCTGTAATTTACAAAACAAAAAAAAGCACAAACAAACAAAAAACCAGAAGACCTAAACTGATTACCTAACTATTTGCACTTGTTACATTGTAATGTGTTGAGGTTCGAGGCTAAAAAGGTGATATACAACTTATCCCAAGCTTTGGGAAGCAGTTCCTAGTCTGCCTTTACACTAGACTTGCAGCTGATCTGCATCTAGCGTGTGTGCAGGTCCGAGGAACTGCAGCAGACATGGAGAAACTGGGAAGGCTCGGTTCTTGGCTGTGCTTTTCTTGGGAATCTTTGAGTTACACCCTCCCTCTTTTTTAAAGTTTAAATTTAAAGCTGGGTAGTGCTCTGCTTGCTGATCTTCTATTCAACATTTATCAAAAAGTCTGTGAATGTCTCATGGCCAGAAAGCCTCACACAATGTTCTGTGTCCTGCAGGGGCTTGTAGGAGGGGAGCCTGCACTTTGGACATAAAACTCCCATGGCATTATTTGATTTTTTGGTAAAATTATTTGAATTTGAAGGTAAAATTCCTATAGCATTATTTATTGCAACAAAATTAAGGTTGCTTCTATTACTTTTGTATGTGTCATTTCTCCCTTTTTAATTTACTTTTTGCTTCCTGTAAACCAGCTTACACGTTATGCATGTAGAAGCTATTGTCCTCATGTTTCCATTCAAAATATCTTAAAATACACGGCAATCAGTGCTACTCAAGAAAACTGTTACCCTTGTGTTCCCAGACATCTTGGAAGGCTAAAACCCTGTAGCTGGCTCAAAGGTGATAGCATTTACCGGAATGGGTTGCACAGAAAATTAATAGGAAAGAATGATTGTTGGCAAATGTTCTTTCAAGGTAATGTCAGATTACTGCATGTATGAATGACGCTTTTTGTGTTGGCTGGTGAGGGCAGAAAGTAGGGTTTATTCAGTTACTCTGTGTGGTCTTCCATTCTCTTTCAGGGTAATGCGCATCTCTGGGTCTCCGCATTTCTAGCCTCTGCTGCTTTTGCATCTGACTTCATTTAACTGTGGCATGGGACATGGTTTGTGTTGAAAGTGGAAAGCTTGTAGGAGCTGTCTTCATGATCATTGCCATGATATAAAAGGCTTGAGGCCTGCAGCAGGTTCAAAGAAGTTTGTGATTTTCTTCACTTGTGTGCACCCACTGACTGTTCCAGTTCCTACTGGGGGGAAAAATAATTTAGGAAATGTGTTTCCAGCTTATTTTGAAGAATACAGCACTAATTTTGTTAGAAAATATTCAAAAAGTCCTGAAGAGAACGAAAGGCAACATCAGCATTTACTATAACAAATTGGGTAGCAGCTAATGTCTAAGGAGGAAGTGGAAAGCAATCAGAGGAATAACTGGCCAGCAGAAACAGTCTCGGGGCTTTTAGTGAGCATGCCCCAGCTGTGTTTTTTTTTTTTTTTTTTTTTTTTTTTAATTGCTGCTTGTTTGCTAAGTAGCAACATGCCCGTACACTGGCACACAGTTCACAACAGCATGAGTTGGCCATGAATAGTGGAGACTTTACCCAAGGAAACCATTTTGGACACTTGCATTCATTGCTTCATTGATAATGCAAGAATTCACATCTTGAATAGCTGATAATTAGTCAAAAATTGACTATGGCTCAATTATTATTATTTTTTTCTTTTGTGAATCCTTAAATACTCACTCAGTATGTTTCATCAGAAACATGGTTTGTATTTCTTTGGTGAAAGTGATGTTTCTACTTCTACTCAGCAATCCCTGTACCTGTGCCCTAGTTTTTGAATTTTCATAATTAATGGAGATATGAGTCACTCTCATGACTCATCTGAAACAGCACTGAAAGCCAGTAGATTGCATCAAGAAGTACTCCAGAGAACGACTCCACTATAACTTAGTGCAGCATTTGATTTGGAAATACAAGACTACCCTTGATGGGCAGAATAAAGGAATTTAAAAGGAAGATGTGGAGCCCCCCCCCGACTCTTAGGACAAAGAACTGCTGGTATGTTGAGGAAGTCTGAGACGGTATACCCATATTATAGGAATTTCATGTACTGGATGGTCCCCGACATAATCTTATGTAAATAATCAGGTAATAAAAATAATATTTTAAGGGAAAAAAACTGACAGTGATCACTGAGTGATGGATATATGCAAACCAAATACTGTATACATACCTTTTAAGCAGTAAGTGCATGTTTGTGTGTGTTTTAATGGAAATACGAATTGCAATAAAAGGCAGCCATCTTTGAATGGGGAAGAAAATGTAAGCCATGAGATACTTTACACATAAGCCCGGAAGAGAAAGAACAGCTTTTGCAGCAGGCCATCCAGAATTACTTTAGTTTTAAGGTCAGTGCAGTGGAAATGTTTATCTTCCCATTCATAATGCGCTTCTGTTTATAGAAAATAACTTAATTGGATGCATAATTATTTTCAGAAACCTCTGAAACAAACCAGTAAATGTGAGCTATCCTCCTGTAAGCCCAGTCTGCACTTAGTTTTCGTGAATGCTTCGTTCAAGTTCTCACCCCCAGACTGTGTGTCTTGGGGTGCTCTTCCATATAGAAATAATTAGGTGCTTCTGTGCATTCTTTAGGGCAATCATGTGGCCAATGCAGAATCATTTGGCATGCTGCGGACTTATTCTTCCAGATGTGTGCTGCTGAGCATTTACAACTGCAGCTGAAGCCACCATACAGCCAGCAGGTCTGAGACTTCGGCTGTGAGGCCGCTCAACCTTTGGCTGAAATCAGTGCAAAGGCTGGCTGCAGTGGGAGTTGGGCTGAGGACAAAGTCTTCTGAGGCAAAAGTCAAAGCATAGGAATGTCACGAACTGCTGGATTCCTGCCCAGTTCCAGTGCTGGCTCTTGCCCAGGGTTGGACTGTGCCTGCCCTCTGTGCCTCTGCTGCTTTGTTTCCTTGAACAATCATTTCAGTACTTTCAAACAGAACTTCTGAGAGCTCCCTCTGGCTCAGGCTATGTAAGTGCATGGGTTGCAGTGTTCTGTTTGTGTCTTTTTGATGATATTCTGTGAAAAAGGATAGAACTTAAGCGTTCTGTTTGGTTTAAGAACAGTTTGTAGACTTCATAGCGCTTTTCCGGAGAGACAGAAACAGACAGGCTCTTGCTATGAAGTGGGTGAATATGTAAGAACATGGCAACAAGTGCAAAAAGTGCAAAGCCGTGTCCCTCTGCAGTTATTCCAGGTCTCCTTTCAATGCCCTGTTCAGCCGTCTGCATTTGAGCCGGGCTTTTTGCTTAGTATTCAGAAGTAATTTCAGGAGATGATCCTGAGAGACCTCTCCTCAGTACTCTTGGACAGCCCTCGGAGTAGATTAATCCTTTTAAGCCTATTTTGAATGCAAAGCAGTAGAGCAAGGGTTTTCAATGCAGATGCAGTCAGAAAACATTCCTGTGCAACTGTTGATTTCTTTTAAACAGAAAACAGCTGCTGTCTCATACCCCAGGGAGGTGAGATGCAGTTTGGACCCCAGTTATCTGTAGGTGCTCACCTCTTAGAGTGTTTGTTAGGTTTACTTATTTTTATATTGTTTTATGAGTCAGTGAATTACTGTAGTATTGGATCTGGATGCTTCCTGAGCTGCAAGCCATCCCAGCTCTGCAACTTTGCACCAGAAGTGAAAGGCTATTTGGTGAGGCTGAACTGTCAGTCAGAGTTCCTTCTGCTTAGTTTGTGGTGTCTAAATTTTTGAATCTATTCTTCTTGATATTTTGTGAGCTAACAGAAATAAATCTTCTCTCCTGTATATTCAAACAGCAACTGCCAGGCTCACATTTTTCACCCTTGAGTGTGAAAATATATTATGCTGAAGTGTGTGTGCTGAATTACTAGGCAGCTGTGCAGAGTCATGCTAACAGGAGAGTCTTGAGCTACTTGAATGAAATAGGAGTATTCTTACTGAAGCTGTATGGAATAGCAACATCAAAAAAATCTGCATTTGTGAACCTAAGTGCATAACTGCCGAGAAGGAGCTGATTAAGAAGCTTTTGATGAGGTGAAGTCTTCAGGATATGGCAGTTTCAGTGAAAGCTTGAATTGAAAAGGTCCGAGATGAACTGGTCAGAACTTGAGACCCTTGTGATAAGCACCAAATTCCAGTACTGGTTTTTAAATGATTTAATTGTCATGATGTGAAGTTTGTTGGCCAAATATAGGTGTTAAATACTCTACCCTGTGACTGCTGTGCTCTGTGTGGATACTAAGAGGTGTAAGGCAGTAGTGCCTCCTGGCACTTCAGCACCTAATGTTGGATCCTTCCCTGGAGTCCCAGGGAAGCTCCTTGATTGCTAGAAGCAAATGTAAGTAAGAATTAGTGCTGCTTTAAAGCATTAAATGCTACTAGGCTTTTCCCTAGTTTTGGTTGTGTACTCTAAACTAAATAAGGGACCCCTCAACAAAAAGTTTTCCTTGTGGATGCTTCACTATGGACTCTGCTTCTAGATCTTCTGAAATTCTTTCACCTTAGGGATAATGAATCTGCAAAATAAACAATGCTCAGAAGCTTAGATAATGCTTATTAAAGGAGCGTGTATATATATATATATATATATATATATATATATTTCCTCAAGTTATTCAAAGGGCCTGTATTACTTGTTCTGCTCTGTTGAGCATTTTTCAGTCTGGAAGCATGATTAAAGCTATTAGAAGAAATTGCAATACAACTGACCCTCACCGAGGTGAGAGCAGGGTTAACAGGGTAGTATACGGCTGGGAAAAGTCGGAAAATAGTACTCGTACTCAGGGGTACTACAGGTCAGCTGAGATAGGGTTACTGTTTATGTGGCCTAGAAAAAAACACAAGTAAAATGGTCTGATCTAAATACTGTCATGGCATAACCATAGGTTAATCAAATACTGTTTTGAGTTTACACTGGACTTTGAATGCGTATGAATTTACTAAACTCACCACCATCAGTCAATGAATCACATTAACTCTGCTTTTAACTTCTCTCGACAATGTACTGGATCTTAGTATTCAGATGTATTACTCTGCAATATTTTGAACTTTGCCCAAATTCACGTAATCAATATTCTGCTAATCTACAGAAAATGATGTTTTAATATGCTGGCTTCTTCTCTCCAATATTAGAGTGGGAAACAAATTTGACCTGTATTTCAGAAACCATAGGGTAAGACAAAGGATTATTTTAAGGCTTCCGATAGCTTCTGCTTAAAATCAGAATGTGATGCCAAGCGGCATCTCTTGTCGTTTGCTGCCAAATATCATTTTCTTCATTGAATTAGAATCCACTCAAGTGGCATGAAAGCGAGATGTAGAATCAGCTTACCACTGTTGCACAGAAGCTTTCAAGGGTACTTGGAAGACGGAGATCAATAGAAACATTTACCAAAATACCAAATTAAAATAGGAATCATCTTGCTAACTTGAAAGAAACTATCTGCACTAGGGATTCCTGTTCCACAGTGGAATGAGAAGTTCAGGTCACGTATTTTCCAGCCTGACGAACCTGATCTCCTTCTATGACAGAGTGACGCGCTGGGTGGATGAGGGAAAGGCTGTGGATGTGGTCTACCTTGACTTCAGCAAGGCTTTTGACACCGTCTCCCACAGCATTCTCCTCAAGAAACTGGCTGCTCTTGGCTTGGACTGGCGCACGCTTCGTTGGGTTAGAAACTGGCTGGATAGCTGGGCCCAAAGAGTCGTGGTGAATGGAGCCAAGTCCAGTTGGAGGCCGGTCACTAGTGGCGTTCCCCAGGGCTCGGTGCTGGGGCCGGTCCTCTTTAATATCTTCATCGATGATCTGGATGAGGGCATTGAGTGCACCCTCAGTAAGTTCGCAGATGACACCAAGTTAGGTGCGTGTGTCGATCTGCTCGAGGGTAGGAAGGCTCTGCAGGAGGATCTGGATAGGCTGCACCGATGGGCTGAGGTCAACTGCATGAAGTTCAACAAGGCCAAGTGTCGGGTCCTGCACCTGGGGCACAATAACCCCAAGCAGAGCTACAGGCTGGGAGAGGAATGGTTGGAAAGCTGCCAGGCAGAGAAGGACCTGGGAGTGCTGGTGGATAGTCGGCTGAATATGAGCCAGCAGTGTGCTCAGGTGGCCAAGAAGGCCAACGGCATCCTGGCTTGTATCAGGAACAGCGTGACCAGCAGGGCTAGGGAGGTGATCGTCCCCCTGTACTCAGCTCTGGTGAGGCCGCACCTCAAGTACTGTGTTCAGTTTTGGGCCCCTCGCTACAAGAAGGACATGGAGGTGCTTGAGCGAGTCCAGAGAAGGGCAACAAAGCTGGTGAGGGGCCTGGAGAACAAGTCCTATGAGGAGCGGCTGAGGGAGCTGGGCTTGTTCATCCTGGAGAAAAGGAGGCTCAGGGGTGACCTTATCGCTCTCTACAGGTACCTCAAAGGAGGCTGTAGCGAGGTGGGGGTTGGTCTGTTCTCCCACGTGCCTGGTGACAGGACGAGGGGGAATGGGTTTAAGTTGAGCCAGGGGAGTTTTAGGTTAGATGTTAGGAAGAACTTCTTCACTGAAAGGGTTGTGAGGCACTGGAACAGGCTGCCCAGGGAAGTGGTGGAGTCACCATCCCTGGAAGTCTTCAAAAGACGCTTAGATGTAGAGCTTAGGGATATGGTTTAGTGGTGGGCTGTTAGCGTTAGGCTGGAGGTTGGACTCGATGACCTTGAGGTCTCTTCCAACCTGGAAAATTCTGTGATTCTGTGAAAATGTTTGTGTCTTGGCTTCTGAAAAATTTATTTGTTTGTGGAATAATCACCTGTGTTTATAAGTGTAGTAATATAGATTGGAGAGCTGGGTACAAATGCAACTTATTTTCTTTATTTACAACAAAGGTAAAGACATGAAGTTGCTTTAGAAATTCTATACAGATACACTAAAGCCTCCCCAAATTAACCTTGCATTTAGTAACATCAAATATTCTATTGGTGCATACACATAAAACAGATTCTTTGACAGAATGGTGTCATATTCTGTGAAAATCCTTTGTTGGGGATGAAAATACTTCTCTAAGGTGTAGAAATCCATATAGCCGTCAGCCTAATTGCAGGTAAGGGATCTGTGTGCCCAGAGAGCTGCCCATTAAAAGTACAGAGTGCTCCTGAAGCGTGTGACAACTCACAGCCAGGGGCAGTAGGGAGGCTACCACACTTAGGGCAAAGCGGCTTTTGTTCTGTACAGCTGTGCTTGATGGGACTTGGGACCCCTGCTGCTGATGTGCACTGCCTGAGGAGCTGTCCTGGCTCCATCTGCTTGGGTGGGGTGGCACGGTCCAAGTGAGGCCACCCTGGCATCTCTCTCCGACTGAACACCTGAGTGAAAAGTGGGCGGTGAGCACTGCTGTCTAGTGCTGAATGAAAGAACCACGTCTTCTTCAGAGATACCGTCAGCCGAACAGTGCCTGTGCTCCAAGGGAGCGTGAAAGTTTACCATTTTTGGAGGGTGCAGGGCATGATGCCTCGTGAACTTCATGCTCATTTGAAAGTTGTCTTCTGCTGCCTGGGAAGTACAGCACTTGGCACTCATACTCTTTGATCAGGGGAGTGTCTCCATTACTGGCGCATGGGGTCATGAGACTTGAGTGCTGGAAACATAGGAGCTCGTTCTAACGCCTGAAATGGTGGTGTGTTCAGTTCATGGTGCAAAATGGGTTATTTTCTAGAAGGACAGAATTCCTTCCTTCCAGAAGGTGGCTGTCCTTTTAAGAGCTATGAAAATGATGCATACTGAGTTCTTACAAGGCATGAAAATTTAAAATATTATCGACTTGATCAACTAGCTCTGCTTGCTGGTAAGTAAAAACGGCTTACAGCTTGTTTCCAGAAAATTGCATAAACCTCTGCTCATAGCTGTGCTAAGTGGAGAAGGCACAGTAGCACCTGCAGTCATTATTGTGAAAGACTGTGGACTTGGAAACAGATTCAGAAGAGAGGGAAGACTTTCAGTAAGAGAAATTATCCCCTGGGACCTTCACATTACCATGCAGTCTTCCATTTTGGTTGAACTCCAGTGTCACCATAAAGATTTTACACTCCTTGAAATAAAAAAGAACTAATTTCTTCATGGTATTGACAATTAAGAGCAAGATAATCCCAAATAGGACCTTGTACCCCATCTCATACATAACACTTGCACTGAGTGTATTTGGATTGCAGTTTCCCCTCTCCTTTGTTCCCCAAACTTCATCTAGCCTGAACAGCCTACAGATGCCCCTAAGCATGGCTAAAACTCAAGTGAAAATAGAGTAGTCATTCAATAAAAAGCTGGTGTTGAAATCAGGTATTTGCTTTCTCTGCATGTCTCCTAACAGCACAGTTCACAAGCCTCTTTCAACTTTCCTTAAGCCTGAAGGCTTAAATGATTATTCTGCCTGTGCCCTTCGTTTCTGATTTCAGTATTTGTACTTTTGTTCTTCCTTCTCCTGTGAAGAGCCATGTGGTTTTTACCAAGTGACTTTTCCATTGTCCATTTGTGAATCAGTATTAGAAACAACATTTGGATAAATATGTATAGGTTTAACATACAAGCAATTTAGAAAGTAACTTCTAATGTTAGTTCAAACTGAACTACATTATTCAAAAACTGTTAGGTTGCCAGGTGGTAGATAATTTTGATCAGGGAAAAAGGAACTTAACTTTTGGATTAGACATCACAATTCCTTATCACAGAAAAGGACAGTAAACTTGGAATTTATTTGGTGTTCCTGGGTATGCAACTGTGAAATATCACATATGAATGTATTTGCAGTGGGATGGCTTGCGGGGTTCTCATTTGCTTTTAAATTGACGTGCCAGTTGCTTCCCTAGTATGGCAGTTCTCTTTTGATTTGTATGGGTACCTCGTTATACTCTGCAGCTTCACCACCAACCCCAAACTCTATTAGGTGATGAGTGGAACAGCAGCAGTACATAGATAAAATGCCAAGGAAAAATGTGCATGTGACATTTTATTAATTTATTTAGAAACTACTGATAATTTCAGGCCAGGTTTTGTTTCCTACTCAAGCTGCGTACAGTAGTATTAAGTGTTTTCATTCTCCACGACTCCTTTATTTTATTAACTATCTGTTTAGAGTAGTTTTTTGCAAAACACTTTATCTTAGTAAGAAGAACCTATCAAGTAAGAAAGCTGGCGGACTGCACATTATCACATTCTCTATACAGGAGTTTATCATTTTGCTGCCACTACTGTACTGATGGTGGAAAATTGGTTGTTTGTAGTGCTCGATTTTGACTGACAAAGGCAGAGAGGGACCAGTGGCTTGTCACAAAATGACAAGATTAGAACCAACTAACTAGACACCCAACAGGTCAAAAGAGCTTTGGGGACAGACGTGCTGCACACTGGCACCACTGATCAGCATTAGCAGTCCGTCTGTTGCAGAGACTCTTTAAAATGCCATTTGCATTGATGCTGGTATAATTGACATGGCTCCCCGGGGAGCTGTAGGGATTGTAGGAAGCACACATCTCAGGAAAAGTCATTTGTTCTTTGGGCTCTTATAGTCTGAGGTGGTATTGGTAGTAGGACTTGTTGTGTGGCATCATTCTAATAATAAAGGGCCATCAGGATTATGGCTCTTTTTAAGATCCCAGCAGTATTTTTGTTAAATCTAATTGAACATTAACTTGCTAATTAGTATGAATGCCTTGTTCTATTGGGAAATTGACTGCATCGTTTTGTTTGAATGGCTTTTCTAGAAGACAGTATAATAAACTTTTACAATAAAATTAATAACTTATAAAGGGTTTCATTATTTCAGTAGTAAAAGTAGTAAGATGTGTGATAAATTCCATGTTTACTCTCTAGAGCTTTGAAGTCTAGGTGGTAAGACAAGTGTACAAATCGATGCCTAGTAGCTACTGAAATAAGTAACTTTAAATATTACAAGAGGATTGGGAAAGAATTAGAAATAAGAAGGTTCTTGGGACCAATGCATACTCAGAAACTAAGGAAAGGTTCTGTATGTTATAATGTGTTTAGGAGGTATGTTCTTGAAACTCTGCTGGTAATTGCAGTGGAAAGTAAAACTCCTCCGCTGTAGAACTTAGTACGTGAGACTGTATCAGTAAGCACTTCTTTTTCAGGCTTGTGTGTCTCTTCTGCTGAAGACAGCTGAGGGAGCACAAGCTGATTGCTTGCCTACAGGCTGAACGTACAGTTCATATACATGTATATGCATTTTGTGAGACGTTGATAATGGAAATATTATCAGCAAGAATAGGAGGGCTGCTGGCCCAGGAAATTTGGGGAATGTAAGCATGAATGTCTTTGGAAATGTGAGTTTTCATTTGACTTCAGTAAAAGATATTGAATGAAATTTTGCTTTGATAACTAAGTGCAAATTTGCAGTGATTTTGCTGACAGCTGAACTGAATCGACAGCAAAAAATACAGTAGATTATGTCAATTCAGGTTTATCGCTTTAATTTACAATTTAGGTGAAGATCATTAATCTGAAAGGAGGTACTTTTATGTTCAATGAAGCTGCTGAAGAGAGTATTGGGCCTGCTGGTAATCTTAGTACTCAAAAATGAAAATGCGACAATAAATGACTTGGCATGTTTTGTTTCTGTGGAGGTTGAAATGCAATTCCTGATCAGAGAAGTATTACTGTGGAAAAATTTCAGCTTCAAGGCTTACTAGTAAAAGAAATTTGAAAATGGGTTACTAATTATGGTTGGGAAGTGCTTGTCTTAAGCATGTTCTAAGATATAAACCAATCCTGTTACACATCACATTGTGGAAGGGAGAAAAGTTCTTTGACTTCTATGCATGTCTTCTTGAGATTTTAGTGTCTTGAATTCCAAGCATTTTATGCTAATCCAGTCAGGTAATAAATTAGGCTTAAGTGGCTCTAGAGGGTAGACAGGAGAGATAGACAGAGCTTCTTTGGGAGTGTAAATGTATGAGGAAGTAGGAAGGCAACATTAGAGGAAGGTGAGAAGAAAAGCAGTGAAATTTGGACTACCTTGTACTAAAGTGGATGTAGTTTAAGACTCAAAGGGAGATAAGGAAATCTCTCATAGGCCTCATTTTTAAAAACCAGAAACAAACAAAAAAGAAACCAAAAAACAACCACTAGTGCCTTTTCACATTTTTAAATGTTGCAACCCATTTAAATAGCTTTTGCCATTTAGATAGTTTGAACAACGTTACCTGTCAGAATAGGTCAGACACTGGAGATTTGAACAACTGTTTCTGCTTGGTTGCACTTAAAAATATGCAGATGCCAAAAACGATGTCTGCCCATAATCTTTAATCTTTGGACTTCTGAATTCTGTACTAAACGCGGACAGTCACAATAACCCAATGCAATGTACTTCTTTCCCCCCATTTTTGTTCAGTATTTGCAAGTGCAGTTCTCTCATCTTGCACTGCATTTTAAGCTACTGGTGCTGAAAGCAATGACCCTTAGACCACTGTTAATCATGACACGTTTCATTCTTCTTGCCTCAGGTATCCATATAATTTACGGCGTTGTTATTTTTTATGTCTCTTCTTGTTGCCTGTTGAACAGTTGCTATGTTCTACCCGAGCTGTAGAAGTGTTCCTAACATTTTTCACAGTAATTTGAAAGGTTATAAATACCTTTAGGAATGTTTAGACTTGTTGTTCTGTAACCACCTAAGAAATTATTATTCAAAACATAGCCTTCTCCGGGAGGGTGGGGGGAAGCTTTATATCTGATGTATCTTAAGTGAAGAAATAGCTTATCTATTTGCATTTTATAAAACGGCCCCCTGTCATTGAAGTTAAGTCCTCAGTATTCATGCATGCTATCATGAAAGAACAAATAAAAAGATTTTTCCTGTGCAGCACTGAAGAGAAGGTCTCTGTTCTTTTTGCTGTTGTGTTCTTTGCATGGACAGCTGTTTTAAACTATCCCTGATCTTCAGTAGCTTTGTAATAGGAACTGTCCTATGAAGGGTGGAGAGGGGGTGACCAAGCCAACCAAACATGCTTTCACTGCTTTCCTTGGCTGCGTGAGTAGGTCCTGCATGTTGGTGGTGTCAAGGGATAACTTCCTATCCACGTGCAATGCTGATTCTGTATCTATTTTCTCCAGGAAAGAGGAAATTGTGAAGACATTTAAGGGAACATTTTCAGGCTTGGCCCTTTGGTAGCCTGCTGACAAAACGGACTGTTTCCAGGCCAAGGGTATTTTCTCCAGTATGTGTCTGCAGAGCAGGAATTTTGAGTTCTCAAGGGATTACTATGTTAAAATGTTGTGAAGATGTGGGAGGTGTGCATGTACAACTGGTTGGACAGCCTTCAGAGACTTGACTTGAACTTTTTGGGTCCTTTTTGTCCTCTAATACTTGGGAGATGCTTGGGTGAGTTTTGTGTGTTCAGTATGGTGTTTATCTGGTAACTGTGGTTCGGACAATTTGCTCAGAGAAAACTAGAGCACACTACTATCCTTGTGGCAATCGGGGAAAAAAAGAAGTCTCATTACTTTAAATTAGAAAAAGGGCACAAAGCACTCACATGTTCTTTTATCCAAACTCCACGCTCCACGTAAGGAGCAGAGAATGTGAACTCTCAAATCCCAGCCTCTTTATTATTGATTAAGACAGGATGTTGTCATGTACTTAAAAGAGCAAGTCAATCTTCATCTCAGTAAATGAGGATCAGAGCTCCTAGCTGAACAGCTTACAGATTTACTTTAGCTGAAGTAATTTACTGTTACAGACAAATGTGAGAAAATGTTTGTTGTTCCTTTCTTATGCTTACTGTTGCAAATCTTACTAGAAATCAGTTCTTCCTTCCGGGGTCTAAGGGTCCAATTTGCTTTCAGCTCTTCTCCCCCGTCAAACACAAGCCTATGCAAGTTTCTTTCCAATTGATTTGCAGGAACCAGTAGATGAAAAATTCAATCATTTGGGATTTTTTTTTTAATTTATTGTTAGACTGCTGCAGTTAAACGCTGTTTTAGATCTAGAAATGACATTATGCCTCTGTCCAATGCCTCTGTACGTGTTGCAAAATTAAGAATCAAGCTTTACTGGCCTTAGTAGTTGCTATATTTTGACAATTTAGGGCCAGTTACTGGTTTCTCTGGCTTCATATTAGGCATGCCTGTGCTGTGAAAGAGCTTGGTTCCACTTCATGACTGAGCTGAAACAAAGTTCCCTTTCCCTTTCCCTTTCCCTTTCCCTTTCCCTTCTTTCCTCTTTTCTATCTTTCTTTCTTTCTTTTTTGTATACTTTCTCCTTGAGTTTTCCCCTTCACTTAATTTGTTTGTTCAAGGTGGTAATTAATTCAGAGAGTAGCATTTCTCTTACATCGCGCTGGTACAGCTTGTGTACAGAGGAGTTGGAGGGGCCTAGGGGATTAAGCTTTGCCAGATAGTAGCTTTAAATCCAAGTATTTCTCTCAATTTAGAAGGAAACAAACATGCAAGGGCATAAGTTCAGCACCTCCGTTGTTTTCAGTTGCAGCTCACTCAGGGAACTCGATGCAGAGCTAGGAGCTTGTGTGCTCCTTCAGCTTTGACACTGACTCAGGGCAGCAGATCTTTTGCTTAACTTCGGTTTCTTACTCAAACTCTGAAGTCCCCTGCTCTATCTCATCTGTTACCTTCAGTGACAATGCTAGGCTTTTCAAGCACTCAACTTGTCAAGGGAGTGCTGGAGGCAGCACAACCTAAGTCTGTCCAGCCACAGGTCACTCGTGAAGAACTTCCTCACCAAGAGGGCAGTTAGGACATGGGTAACAGCTCACTCCTGTGTGTACACAAGCTGATGATCTGTTGTTGCATCCCCTAACAGTCTGTGGGCTGTTTGTGCATCAGCAATAAATCGCTGCTACTTCTGGTACCAGAGGTGGAGCACGTGGGATGTCAAATACCGTACTGCCGAGCAGCAGTGCAGTCAGCGTAGGTGCCACTCAAGCAAGCGTGCGGCCTGCTCTGGGAGCTGTGCTCTGGGAGCTGTGCTCTGGGAGCTGTGCTCTGGGAGCTGTGCTCTGGCTTGGTGATGTCTGCGAGGAGGAGCTGCTTCCCATGGAACAGCAGTTGCCTGCAGGCTGACCTGAAATCAGCAGAATTGATTGTGACTTATGGGCTTTCTGAATGCCTTCTATAAACTTAAGTTTGGCACCTGGTAGCTATTTCTGTCTTTGTCTCTGTGTCAGGGTTATTATTACAGTTGTATGACAGGAATGTCACTTCCTGGGAAGACAAACAAATCTGCTGTATTGCACTGGCAAATGGGCATGGTTAAAAGAAAGCTGGGCCTGGAATCTTCCCTGAAAGTTCACTTTTTTTTGTAGCTTGGAAAAACAGAAATGCAATTAACAGAATACTACTAAGCCCCTTGGCAAAAATGCAGATGTTTTGACACTCGAGTGCACGTCAATCCAGAGAGAGTGCCCTTTGTTGCCAAGTTTCTAATTATTCACAGGAAAGATAAAAGCTGAGCATGGCTTTCCCAAATGATTTCATATTATACTCTGAATTAAAAATACATTAACTAGAAGTGCTGATGCAGTAGAAAGGATCTTTATATTAGTACAAGGCTGTAGGATTGTCATGGTATTTTGATTAATAGAACCTGGGAAAACAGGTAGAATAGTTGTGAGGAAAATATACTGCAGCAAAGCAAATGATCTCCTGATGTCCATCACTTGTGCTCTGCCATAGAATGAGGGGCTTAACGCTGCTAACCTGCCCCCCTTTCCTGGAAGGTGAGGCAGGGTTTGATCTCTGATACTGCGGAGTAGCTGGTATGTGTAGCCAGGGCTACTCTGCAGTTTTAGCTGTAGAGATGAGGTCAGTTTGACCAAGAAATAGTGAATATAATTTGGATTCCTCAGACTGCAGTACCAGAAAGTATTCATTATGATAAAACCTGACATCGAGCACAAGTTCTGGTTGAGCATCGTTTTAGAAAGACTTCTGCACTTTTTTGGCCTTGTTACAAATTATGCAGGTTGTCTAGAAACAGAAGTGTCCTAAATAGTATGACTTTTTTTTTTTTTTTTCTGAATATGACATATTACAATTTTCTTTAACATAGTGCAAGCTGAGGCATCTTGTCTCTGCCTGGGCAGCTTTTTCCATCGTTATCCTAAGAAGCTTGTGAAATCAGTGTTGTTTTTTGAGCAAGGTAGCTGAATAAGTCTGCTTTATTCACTGTGTAACTTGAAAAATGTTCTTTATCAAAAGCGATGCAATGACTGGATCTTCTGGCAGCCTCTCAAAGACGTGAGTGACAGGTGCATGTTTTTAAGCCGTTTTGCAGTTTTCCTGCAGGCTAACCACCTCCATTTTTGTACCGTTGATGTGGTCATTCTGTAGAAATGTTGGGCTTCTGGTTGTTCATTCTGCTGCGACATTTACAGCTATTTTATAACCACCCTTGGAAAACATGCCTAGTGTTCCATGTCTCTCGAAGATTAAGCACCTTATAAAATTTTTACCTGTTAATTTAGGTTTCTTTATCTAGGCTCGCTCGCTTCTGCGAAGGGTGGAATAACAGCCAGTACTAATGCATTCCCTTTGCTTTGTGGTGGGGTCTGGCTATGACACTCAAGTAGCATGTCCTTTTCTCAATTAAAAGGACGGGATAACATACTCACTGGTTTGCCTCCTTTTGCTAACTCTGGAAGTTGATTGTGAACCATGTGAACACACGGTACCGCCTGGTATCTTCGGTACTGATCTAAGTGTCAGTCCTTACTGGCCTGCAGCTGTTATTGTGCCTGAGTAATCAGGAGAAGCCCCACCAGTTTTGCCTGCTTCTCGTGAAGGGTGTGAAAAACAGCTCTATCATTCTCATAATCTGCAGTGGGCAAATCCCTGCTGTACTTCCACATTTTGGGGCCAATATGTGTCCTTACCTTGTCAAATTTTGGTGCTGATATGCAGTATCAGGATGATCAGTTGTATACCACATTATAAATCTACCCAATAAAACCCAACGTGAAAAGTTCTCTGAGTACCCAAGCATTGCTTCACTATTTCTAGGCATTCTGCTTTTGTTTTCTCTTTTCAGTCCTTCAGCTGCACTCTTCCCAATGACAACAACAAGAACCACAGCAAAACACAAAACCCACAGATGAAATAAAAGCAGCAACCAAACAGCCTGCCTGGAGTACGGCTGAGAAGGCAGTGTTGTTTACATGAACGTAAGCTGCTCACTAGATACTAAATTCCAGGAGCTTGAATGATTGGTGAGGTACCTGGGGGTCTAACTAAAATCCTGGTAAAAGGACCTTGATAGCTATGCAGGGAGCTCTAATGTACGGTGATTGACATGGCTGTCAGTGTCGTTGTGCGATGTAAAGGCTGTGGAGCTTTTCACTAAGAACGTGACCTCCTGGAGCATGACAAGTCATAGGCCCCTCCTCATTCACACTTCTAACGTGTGAAATGAGTAACACCTGGCAGTGGTTCTGCTGCTGGGATACAGCATTTCCTTAGTCTCTCGTCTGGGTCTTAAAAGGTGGGGGCAGAAATCTTTGGAAGTGCTTTCACTGAATATTTACTGCCTGGAAACGTGCTAGGCAGGAAGATGAATTCATTTCAAGAAGCGGTGGTGGTCAGAACCTTTGAATGGGAAGAGGAAGAGGCGTTGGCTGTCTGGGAGGGAGGGGGATCTGTTGTGTTGGTTGCAAAGTAACACAAATTGAGCAGTCCTTTAGGACGTACAGAACAGGTCACGGGGAGGGAGGGGGCAAGGAAGCTGATCCTGAGAGGAAAATGAAAGCAATACTCCAGGAGAGGTGGGTGAGACTTCCCTTGGGACTGTGAAGTTCATAAATATGTGTGGTGTCCCTTTGTGAATAAGTCGGCATAAGGCTTCCATGGATTTCATGCCTGTGGAAAGGCTTTGCTAGCTGTAACGAGCTGCTGTAGCCCTCTACTCCTGCCTGTTGTTCGCAGCTCTGGCTCTTGAGATAAGGATGAAGGTTCTTGCTTTTCAAAATGAAAACTAGAATTAGAACTGTGCAGTGGGTCCTGGACTGGGAGTGAGTGGTGGGGGATTTTTCTTTTCTTCCTAAATAAAGGAGAGAAGTAGAAGAAATGAACTTCCTTCTTACGTGTTATCATGTGAGATGGGTTTAACAAATATATTTTGGGCACTGCCTAGTGTGACAGAAGTACTGAGTCAAGGTGGTGCTTTTGTTTAAGGTATTAATTAATATGCAGTCTGTGTCCCACCCTGTGCTTGTGTCGTTCCAGGATATTTATTTCATAGTAATTTTTTCTGATGAAAAAACAAAACAAACAAAAAAAAAACCACAGAAAATCCCAGGCTTTTCTGCTGGGTATTGACAAACAGTCCAGAAAATGCATTCCCTTTGAATACAGACAGAATCATCTGCTTGTTATGAGTGTAAGGAAAATCTGGTCACAGGTAATATTTGAACATAATAAACATAGCATAACAAACATAGTTAAGACAGTGCAACCCATTTGCAATACCTATATTTGCAAAAATAGTACTTTGCATAGTCTTGCATACTTTGTCCTCTTTCTTACAAAAAATAATTTTACTATGTTTGCTTCCCCTCTCCTAAGGTAACGTGTTTCCTATTCCGAACTCGTAGCATCTAGAAGAAGAATGAGTTTGCTAGAGGCACAAGGGTTGTGATCCAGAGATCTTTGATTTTTTTTCTTTTCAGTTGGAAAAAAAGTGGTGTTTCTTGCCTCTTAGAAATTTCTCATTCCATCTGAGCATCGTGTCACCTCAGAAATACAGATAATATCTGCCTACTTTGAGAGATCAAACAGAGACTCATGACTTCATCTTTTTTTCCAGTTTATCAGGGCTTTGTGCTGTCACTGGTTTGGTCCATCTGGTATTACATCAGTGGGATGGATTTTCTGCCCACCACTACTGTGTTCCATGCTTTGTGCATCTCTGGCTTTGATCTGGTTTATCTTATAATCATTTGTTCCTCAAGCTCTGCTTGCTATTGCTCACAGCAGTCACTCAATACTTCTTTTTCACCGTATTTCTGCTTAGTCTGTTTGATTAGTATCCGTTTTGTTTCACACTGTAGATAATGGCTGGGGAAGGAAAGGAATAACTTAAAATCTTCCTTCAGCCCCAAATAAAGAACAATGGCAGACTACAACACGTAGCTCACTGATGGTAACTTCTTGCAAACTGCTTTGACTTTAGTGATTTGTCTTGATACTGCCACTGCTCACTCCGTGATTTCTTGCCTTTAAGAAAGGCTGCTACTCAGCTGGTAAGACTACTACTTTTCCATTGCTTTCAGAGATGAATCTTCCCTGCATTTATTTCTACACCAACCCTTGCTTGAAGGCTTGAAGATGGGATCTTGCAAAGGGCTCGGCATCCCCATTTATTTCAACTCAAGTTTCATGTGATCAGCAAGTCCCCTCTTTCATGCTGTCTTAAGTATTTCTCCAGGCCTGGTTAAATGTTGTTTTGTCACAGATGTGGTGTATATTTGTTGACTTCAGAGAAAGATGTTTAATGCTCTTTGTTACTGTGTGATGCTAACATTCTTTTCAGGTTGGTAAGTTTTTCATATCTTAAAAGTAATAAAAAAGCTGTTTGGAGGCATGTGGACTTTATCTGAAGGTACACTTTGTTCAGTGTGTGGTCCCTTATGGAGATGCTTTTGTGCACTTTTGAGCTTTTGGCTTTTTAATAAGGTAATATATCTTTTTTTTCTTTGTGATTTTTATCAGGCTTTCTTTATAAGGGGAAGAAATACAGAAAATACAGCTCTCCAGAAAATCACTCTACTGTTGTACTCTAGAAATAAATAGTAGCTGTTGGTTTGGTTTTGCTTCAGACCAAGTTTGAAGTTGCTTAATGCTTTACTGTTGTATTTGCTGCCTTCATATAATAGGATCCTGCTAAATGTGGCTGGCTTAGTTGGGAAATGTGACGTTTGTAGCGCTTGGTTTCTGGTGTTTGTCTTCCTTAAGCCCCAGTGTATGCTCAGAGCCATGACTTAATGCAGCTCTTTGTCTTAAGGATTAGAACTCAGCTATTTCTGTTAAGGGCTTTTTCTCCAGCTTCCTTGGTCCACGAAGCACAGAAGTGCTCAACATTTAACTAATTCTTATGCATGATGTCTGTAAAAACGACTGTTTTCCCTCTCATATGATAGTAATCACTTCCGTTTTTTTTTTTTTCTGCTGTATCTTCTGAGGAAAGTGTAATGGTTAAAAAAAAAATCTTTACATCCAGTCAAGGTAAGCAAGCATATATGAAGCAAATCTTTGGTGCTTTTTTCCCTTCTCAATAATACTGTGTGCAGTTGGTACTCACTGCAGGAGCACCGGGTTACCTTGGTGTCTGTAACAGCAGGCATATTGATGCCGTTTGTAAGCATTACTTCAGTGTCACTCCGAGATAAAAGTAGTAGCAGTAATGGTGATACTAATAATAAAACCTTGAAACTACTTGAAAACCTCTGTGGACCCAGCCAGTTTTGTGATAATTTGGTCTGCTGTGTGTGAGAGTCTTGGTGGATCTGTTCTGAGCTTTTATTTTTTATTTTTTTAAAAAAAGTACAGGGAAAGCTGTAAGAAAATGAAAAGGCAGGAGCATACCATGATCTCCTTCAGCCATCAGAAAACAATACGAGCTGAGGCATAAATATGTAGAAGAATTTATTGAGAATGTAGTAACTTTTATCATGTCATCTTAATCTTGGCGCCATATTGCATACTCCTTAACTCTTAGTCTACCTGCGGACTGTACGTACATGTTCCAAGTCAAAGTATTAAAAAAATAAAAGAAAAAAAAGCATGTGGCCTGAATTTATACGGAGAGCACAACCTATTTCATGCTTATTTTTCTTCAATTTTAGGGTGTTGTCTGAGAATCGTCTCGACTCCAGAGGCCTGTGGGCCTGTAGATGGCAATCTTGCGCTGCACTGGAGAAGCACTTGCCAACATCCTGCACAACTCCTGGTAGGCATGGGTGGGCTGGAGGGAAGGGACAGGGGACAGCAGCAGAGATTCCCCTGCCCCGTTCAGTTTTGGAGATTTGCTTCCCTCAGAATATTTCCTCACAGTCCCTTAATCCTCAGGGCAGTGCAGCAATTAGCTTGTGAGGAAGGCAGGCAGCAGCTGGGCAGCAGTTAAGCAGTTAGAGCAGTGATTCTTCCTTAGTGAGCCCAAGAAAGGGAAGCTGCAGCAGTGATGACCTGTTCCTGTCTGAGCACCCAGATCCCCCTCCAGTAGCTCTGCAGGGTTGAGCAGAGTCTTAACTTTCTTTGACCATGGAGCATGGCTCCGAAGTTCAAGAAGTTTGGAAACTGTTATAAATTGATTTGAAGGCAATTAAATAAATTGATATAAATGAATTTATTAGTAAGCACAACAAGCAAAACAGCGCTGGGCGGCTGGGGAGTCTCTGCTCCGTCAACGGCACGCACCCACCAGTTCCCATTTCGGGCTTATATCCCCTCTACTAATGCATATTCATTATGGGGTGTGTCCTCCTCCGAGCATGCCTTCTTCATCTTCTGGAATCTTCTCAAATCTTCTCGACCCCAGACCACATGCATGCCGTTCCCCCATAGTCTTTCGCCCAGCAACAACCCTGGTCCAGGCTGTTCCTGTCAGGCGACCACTGCTGAACACAGGAACTATATGCAGACATTTAACCACTGAATACAAGAACCATATCCATACACTGATCACCAAAATCCAATAGAACTACATACATACATTAACCATCTCCACTTCCCTGGTCTCGCGGTTATACAAGGATGTGTAAAAAGGTGTAAAAAGGCACAAGTGATTGTTTATTTACAACATTTACAGCAAGACAATGAACTAATATCCACTACGCATAACAGAAACCAGTTTGACATAATACAACCAACTTCTTTAAAAACAGTTCTGCCAAGTGCATAAATGGATCTATTGGAGGACGGTTGAGGATGAAGTGAGCCATGTCAGTTCTTGGATTTCATGATTATTCATCTTACAACCGTTACTGGTAGCGCTTAAAATAGAAAAGATCTGGAGTTTAAAGTATATTTTGGGAAACATAGTATATTTTTTGGATGAAGCTGAGAGAAGGGAAACTTTGGGTGACCAGTTTTTAAGGACAGCTGCCAAGGAGAAGGAAGACTGAAGTGACATTTCCACATTGTACACACAAATTATTTTCTGCTTATTTAATTTTATAATAGATTTTTTCTGGCTGTTCTGAACCACTGAATTTATCTAAGTAATTTTCCCCTTTGATATTAAGGGGTTACACTGGTATTAAAATCCTAGCAACTGATTGCTGAAGTCTGAAGACTTCATTGAATCTCAGACATGTTATTTGAGGATGATTGCTCTCACATAGTCATTCAGGCATGGGGGAAGGGGTTTCCCGCAAGAACCCCCAAAGCCCATCTTCTAAATTCAGTGCTCTAGAAACATGTTTGCTTTGTGCTGTGTATTTCATTAGAGTCCTCAGAGATGCACGAGCACAAGCCGGGAGAGAAACCCTGAAATTGGAAACTGCAGAACAGTAACTCCATTCTGCTCGGTACGGGGAGCGTAATTTATGTGACCCGAGGGAAATGGGTGGGTTCAGAGCTCAAGGTTAAGGGGAAAAAAAAAGTTCTGTCTTGCTGTAAATCATACAGTAAATTAACATCAGCCATGCTGTCTTAACGCTTTTCCATTGAGAGAATTTAAAATCCAAATGACATGAGCAGGAGGTGGACTTCATTTTCAGATAAAATGTAAGTGTAATTCCGCGGTTACATCACTAATCCGATCATTTGCAAAATTAATCTTTATTTGAACTGGGTACATTAAGTAAAGGGAATCTGATAGTATGGATGTGCAGTGGTTTAATCCAATTGGACTTGTCTGGCTGCAGGTCCACTCTCCCTGCCAAATGTTCTTCTTAGCTTTGTTGTGTGTATGACCCTAGGGTCAGGTGGCTAAGCTGATCTAGATCAAGACTTTCATTTTTTTTCATTAGTTTCATTAGTGGTTAGTTTTCAGCTGATCAGCTCCCTGAGCTGCTTAATGCTCAGTCACGCACAAGTCACTTCCAGTGAGAGTTTTGATAAATTGACTGTTATGGAAATCCACCCTACTGTTTCCCCTCATGCATTAGAGCTACATCAAAGATAACCTATTCCCTTTGGTTTAAACTTGCAGTTAACCTCCTTGAATGTGAATACGAAAGGCACCGATGTCATAACAAGATCTGCAGTGTACTGAATTTTCAGCAAGGTTGGCTCTCTAGAAAATGAAGAAGGAAAGCTGTATGATGCAGTATTATTGTTTAGAATTCCCCTCAGGCTGATATTACTTATTCCTTTTTTTTTTTTTCCTCAGCTAGCCACAGATCCAGATTTAACCCTTATCTAGTTTTTAATGAAAGTTAGACAGAAGCTCTCCACATGAGAAATCCAACCCAGTTATCAAGCTCCGAGGGAGACGAAGGCAGGAGGCTTTTCTTACCCTAAGGCAGGCTGAAGTACTGCTGACTGAAAGCTCTTTTGGAAGCCATACAATGAATCATCCCAATGCACATCTCAATCGAGGGGAAAAAGATCTAATAAATCCAACTAGGCAATTTTTCATTAAAGTGTTAGTGAAGCTTGACATTCTTAGTCTCATTACTTCTACGACAGAAGTTCTGCTTCTGGCTTAAAGTACCTTTTAAAAGGAGGGCTCAACAGCCAATTCCAAATAAACCTATAAACCTACTAGGAAATTTGCTTTTTTTTTTTTTTTTTTTTTTTTTTTAGAAACCCAAAACTGCAGTAATCTTTTGTTAAGATACAAGCAAAAGAAAATACTAATTTGGGCAGTTAGGCTCTACCTTGGGTGCTAGAGCACTCAGTTTGGTATGCTGTACAACTTAAAGCTATAACAATTCTTAACTGAGTGTTTCACACCAGCTGTGCTTTAATGAATCATCATTTTTTCCCCTTAATGGACTAGATCTGGGCCCTGAGAAGATGGTATAAAAGTGCTTTCACTAAAAACTTAGGTCTGAGTTCTGTTTCAGACCTGAGAACTATTTAACTGATATAGTTAACTATGATGGTGTCTTCCCAGGAAAAAAAGGAGGAGGTAGAAGCTTGAACTTAAACTGAGCAGAGCTGTTTGAGTTGTGCTTACTGGTTGATTGCTCAGACCATGAAGTTATTATTGAAGGGGCTGGATTTCACTGCCAGCTGCAGTCATTGCATTTCAATGACAGTGAATTCTACAGTGTTTGAGTGGGGCATTCAAGCATCTTTACATGGTTGAGCTCTTGATGACGATTTGGCAGAGATTCTTTCATTCAAATCCTAACTACGTGTCAGTAATAACTTCGCTCTGGGACAGTCTTAGGCATCTGAGAGGGATACAGAAGCACTATTGAGTTTAGTTGCCCTCTGATCAGAAGAAATAAGTCCTTTGTTGGATCTGGTCATAGGTATCTTAAGACAGGGCATGTACAATAGAAAACAGGAAGGAAGGGAAAAAAAAAAAGGCTGTTTGTAAAGCACTGGTGGAAATGTGGATGATCAGTTACCTTACATATATTGAATAGCTTTTACACTCATCATTTTTGCAGATCAAGGGCTTGTAACTATGCTTGCCTTGTTAGAGAGTTGCTATGTTTTCTTCTATGAAAACAAAGGTTTCTGTGCTTGTGGACTGCAGGGTGGTTTCCTGTGCTTGAATGCTGTTAGACCATCATTATTTTCTCCTACATGCAGTAGGCTAGAACACAGAGATTGCTGCTTTCAGAACGAAAGCTTCGATTTATTGCTCAATGCCAGCTACTTAGAAATGAAACCACCAACACTACAGGAAAGCAAGTAGTTAAGAAACTATGTGCCGGGGAAGCAATATAGCTGCAAATCTTACTGGCCTGGCAGCCACTGATAAAGATCTGCACCAGTTTTTTTTTCTTTTTTAATAAACCCAAACTTGTGGCTGAAAGAAGTAAGAAGGCTATTTCCTCTCCTCATTGTCTCATGGAGAAGAGGTGGGTATAACTTCCCTCGCTCTTGGAAGCGTGAGCCTTCTTGCAGCCACCTGAAGTGTCTCCGGATTAAAAGGGCAAATGAGCTGCAGACTGTCTTGTGCGATTGGGAGCAGAAAGCCAAACTGACAGCTGCTGGGGGGACTCATCGTGGCTGCTGAGGAAGGGGAGTGAGTGCACACACAGGTCGTCTTGCTTCTGATCGAAGCAGTTCAGAAACTTCGGCAGCTATGGAAAAAACATGTTGGAGCAATATTTTATTTCCAGTTAATGTTATTTGGTATGTTTGTGCTTAAAACAGAATGGCTTGTAATTAGATAGCAGGCTCTTCTTTATAATACAAAGAGATATGGTAGGTTTTTCAAAATACTTTTGTTTCGTAGCGTTCGTGCCTGAGCATGGCAGCTCTCAAGAAGATGTGTCTGGTGTTGTTTTAGTTGACTTGGCTATTTCCATAATTTTAACAAGTCACATATTTTACTAGGGAGCGAAACAGAAGGTGTAACGACCAGTTATTACAAACTGTTATGGTTCATTTATGCAATCTGTTGATTCTTATGAAACACTTGATAAGGCTCTAGACTCTTTGGGTCACAAAAATAAAATGACTTTTTAAAGTGATTTTTATTCACTTAAATTTTCACATTTATTCATTAAGTTACTCACATTTATTCATTTAAGTGAAATTTGAATGACTTTAAAAAATGGTTTTTAAGTAATGATACTGGAAAAACAGTGGTATTGCTTCAAGTTGCTGCCAGATCTTTCAGAGGTGTTGCTTTAGATGTGGGAACTTTTTTCTACTGGAGCTGGCCAAGCAGTTAACTGTTTACTAATGTGATTTACTTGGTGCATTATCTGTGCAGACACTACTCCTCCAGCGGAGCTTCTGGCAGAACCTGCTTTTGCTTTGTTGGAGTTGCTAAGTGCTTCTGCTATTTCTGCTTAATGAGCGGTTGCATGTTCTGTTTAGCCTGAATTTAAGATGTTATACCATGTGCGTAAGTTTTCACCAGATGTGTGATTGATTTTTGGATTGGTCACTTCTGATGAAAATCATCCACCCTTTCTGGCATAACAGTAAGACTCTTTGCTTTTGGATTATGCTCTAATTTGACCTATTGCCATTGGGCTGTCACTCTGCCTTGTGAAGATGTTGACAGTTTGGGAATTAATACCCCTTAATCATTTTTAAAATCTCCTGTGACATCCTAGTTTATTCCATACAGTCAGGAGAAGCTCCTGCAAAATTCTCTAAATTGTTTTAATTCTGCATGGTTATCTTTTCACGCAGCATGAAATGTAATGGGCTGAAGTTGTGTTGCTTTGGCGGTTAGGTAATAGTGAAAATGTTAGAAAGAACTAAAACTTTGTGGGAGGCTTTGCTGCAGAAGTTTCTAATATCTTGTGGAAAATGAAATGTCAGTTGCTATATTCCCTTTGTGATTTTTAGCTCCTTTGAAGTTCATTCTTTTTAGATGTTTCTATGAAACTGTTTACAATGTCTGTGCTGTTTTATTCTTGTTCCTCTGCTTTCCCTACCTGGATTTTGCCTAGTCTACTAATGATGTTAAGTGAAGTGTAATCATGTGAATACAGCTGTCACTACAAGCATTAAAAAACCAAACCCATTAAGGTAAGAAAATGAAAAAGATTGAACTGAAGTTCACGGGTACTCATGCCTCAGTGAGTAAAAGGGGGAAAAACAGGAGACGGCAGGACAGAAGGTTAGGCTTGCAGCAAGGCTATTTATAGGACTTGCAGAACTTTTACCTCGTGAGCTCTGTGCCACCATGGGAAAATTTCTGGGCTGAAATTGTAAGTTTGCTCTGAAGTACATGCTGAGGTTAGCAATCTGAAGTTCTTTTGTATTATTACATAATTGTGGATGCTTTTATCTTCATGGCATGGGAGGAATGCCATTTTTTGAGCTCTCCTAAAGGAAGTTTTCTAACTCAAAATGCTTTACCCTGGCGGTGCCCTTCCTTGAGACTCTACTGTGTTTTAGTTGCACCTTTTGTCAAATGCCTGATGTTTGTTTAAAGGTGCTGGAAGGCCCCCTGGGGAGGCACCCTGAGACCTCTTATAAATAGAAAGATTTATGGGATGGATGATCTGGGCACTTCTTGTTATAATTCTTACTCAGATTTTGTTACTGGCTCTGTCAAAAATAGTGTTTTTAACAGCAGACTATTGGAGGTTTCAAATTACTGATACTGGGTGAGGGAAAGAAAGCAACATACTCTACCTTCTGTTTCCAAGGGGCCAGAATATTATCTCCCATACGTGATCTTTCATGGCTTTTTTTGTAGGCTATATGCATTAGGTGGATTTAAGAAATTTAGAGGGGAACTTTTGGAGAAAGTAAGACAGGAAACATCTTTTGAGAAGCTTGAGCAAAAGAGAGGGCCAGCCTTTTAAATGCTGAACCTTATAAACATCTTTTTCATGTCTAAAACACAATGTAGGTGAACTTGATTAGCACTCTTAATTAACTTTAGGTCTATTAGCTTCCACCCGACTGATTACAAAGTTAAAGATATCTTTTCCCCAATTAGGCTTTTGTTTCTCTTGATAATGTATAGAAAATAGTGTTTGCTGTTCTCCCTAATAGTTTTCTTCATAAATTCTCAAAACAAGTTCATGTTAGGTTGCAGTTAACTGCCCCGCAGTCCCCTGTCCAGGTCATGAACGCAGCGTGCTCTCGGTGATCCATCAGATTGTTGGTCTCTTTCCTGGCAGTGCCTGGGCAAAGCAAGCAAAGATACTTCATGGTCGGATGAAAGCATTTTGGCACAGCTGTGCAGATGGGAACAAGTCCAGCCTGAGGAGCTTTTTATCATAGAAAAATTATTATGTGGAAAAAAGCCCAGTCTAACGTTGTGAAGCAAAGCACAGTTCTCCCTGATTCAGTGTTTTTGGTAGGGAGTGTGTTTTGCAATGGAATATGGTACTCCATTCCAGTGTTTTTGGAATGGAATAGGGTATTCCATTTAAAAGGAATGATGCTGCATTGGGTTTGGGCCTGAGTAACAGGAGACTGAATGTGTGCAACTCTCCAGCTGTCTAAAAGCAGGCAGTGCCAAGCAGCTTGCTGCCTGCTGGCACAAGGAGGTTGTGTGGCTTTTGTACTTTTTACAGAGATGAGGAAAAAGCTGAGGTGCTTAATGCCTTCTTTGCCTCAGTCTATAGCAGCAAAACCAGTTGTTCTCTGGATACCCAGTACCCTGAGCTGGTGGAAGGGGATGAGAAGCAGAATGTGGCCCCCATAATCCATGAGGAAATGGTTGGCGACCTGCTTCAGCATTTGGATGTACGCAAGTCGATGGGGCCGGATGGGATCCACCCGAGGGTACTGAGAGAACTGGCAGAGGAGCTGGCCAAGCCACTTTCCATCATTTATCAGCAGTCCTGGCTATTGGGGGAGGTCCCAGTCGACTGGTGGCTAGCAAACGTGACGCCCATCTACAAGAAGGGCTGGAGGGCAGACCCGGGAAACTACAGGCCTGTCAGTTTGACCTCAGTGCCAGGGAAGCTCATGGAGCAGATTATCTTGAGAGTCATCACGCGGCACTTGCAGGGCAAGCAGGCGATCAGGCCCAGTCAGCATGGGTTTGTGAAGGGCAGGTCCTGCTTGACGAACCTGATCTCCTTCTATGACAAAGTGACACACTGGGTGGATGAGGGAAAGGCTGTGGATGTGGTCTACCTTGACTTCAGCAAGGCTTTTGACACCGTTTCCCACAGCATTCTCCTCAGGAAACTGGCTGCTCTTGGCTTGGACTGGCGCACGCTTCATTGGGTTAGAAACTGGCTGGATAGCCGGGCCCAAAGAGTCGTGGTAAATGGAGTCAAATCCAGTTGGAGGCCGGTCACTAGTGGCATTCCCCAGGGCTCGGTACTGGGGCTGGTCCTCTTTAACATCTTTCTCGATGATCTGGATGAGCGGATCAAGTGCACCCCCAGTAAGTTTGCAGATGACACCGAGTTAGGTGCGTGTGTCGATCTGCTTGAGGGTAGGAAGGCTCTGCAGGAGGATCTGGATAGGCTGCACCGATGGGCTGAGGCCAACTGCATGAAGTTCAACAAGGCCAAGTGCCGGGTCCTGCACCTGGGGCACAACAACCCCAAGCAGAGCTACAGGCTGGGAGATGAGTGGTTGGAGAGCTGCCAGGCAGAGAAGGACCTGGGGGTATTGGTTGATAGTCGGCTGAATATGAGCCAGCAGTGTGCTCAGGTGGCCAAGAAGGCCAACAGCATCCTGGCCTGTATAAAAAGCAGTGTGACCAGCAGGGCTAGGGAGGTGATTGTCCCCCTGTACTCGGCTCTGGTGAGGCCGCACCTCGAGTACTGTGTTCAGTTTTGGGCCCCTCGCTACAAGAAGGACGTGGAGGTGCTTGAGCGAGCCCAGAGAAGGGCAACAAAGCTGGTGAGGGGCCTGGAGAACAAGTCCTATGAGGAGCGGCTGAGGGAGCTGGGATTGTTCACCCTGGAGAAAAGGAGGCTCAGGGGTGACCTTATTGCTCTCTACAGGTACCTCAAAGGAGGCTGTAGCGAGGTGGGGGTTGGTCTGTTCTCCCACGTGCCTGGTGACAGGACGAGGGGGAATGGACTAAAATTGCACCAGGGGAGGTTTAGGTTGGATCTTAGGAAGAACTTCTTTACCGAAAGGGTTGTTAGACATTGGAACGGGCTGCCCAGGGAAGTAGTTGAGTCCCCATCCCTGGAGGTCTTTAAAAGACATTTAGATGTAGAGCTTAGGGATATGGTTTAGTGGGGACTGTTAGTGTTAGGTCAGAGGTTGGACTCGATGACCTTGAGGTCTCTTCCCACCTAGAAATTCTGTGATTCTGCGATTCTGTGATACTTTGGCAGCTATGGGAGGATAACTTAGAAGTGGAAGGACTTGCTGGAGCTACACTTGTACCTGGCTTTTTCAGCAATCCCCCTTCCCCCAAGCCCTCTTTGATTTTGGTTGCCCTATAATGCACTTTAAATAATTGTTCTCAAAATCTGTTGGTGGTAGAAAGATTATATAAGGCCAACAAGTGATTATTTTTCTATTCATTTATTTGTAGGTGGTAGAGAAATGCTAATAGAGTTTTTAAATGACTTTTTCATCCTGTAAGTATACTGGATTTGGATAAGTTAAAGTTAACAGGAATGCAAACATGAATTAGGATTTCTAGTAGTCTAACCTGCTTTAATGATAGGCTTTAAAATCCCAGTGTGTGTTTCTAGAATACCCGTGGCAGAAAGCACAGCACAGTGATCTACCTTGAATTGCTAATTTTGAGGAGTAGGGGGTGGGGATTGGAAGGGTGTAGTGAGAGAAAGGTAAAATATTTCCTCTTCAGCATGTAAATATATTAGTCTGTCTGTACTACAGCTGCAGTAAGGGCATGTGGCATAGCAGCACTAGTTTGACAAAAACCTGTTACATTAGGACATCTCACTTTCTAGCACCAGTATGCAAAAGATCTGTTCCGTGGAGTTTGTGCACGTAATTCCAGGAGGTTAGCTAGGACCACCCAGCACCCCGGGAACTGGAGTTACTGGCTGCACTAGGTTTCTGTAGGTTTCAAAATGCAGCTCCTGGTGTGCTGCCAGGTTGGGGCGGGCTGTGGCCTGAGCTGGTGTGACTCTGAGCTGGGGAGTGACTCTTCTATGGACCTACTTCCTTCCATAGTTCAAGGTTTCCAACTGTTTCAAGATAGAAATATGTATTGTTGTCCCACTTTCTCAGCCCGTCTCTCCAAGTAGCATTATTTACATCAAGTAAAAGAAGTGCAGTGAAAACATCAGAGAAGAAAGACTGTGAATGTGTTCAGTTACAGAAAGTTGACTGCGGTGTGGGAGTTTTGCTTTCAGTCCCTTCTTAATCACAGCAGGGACTGAATGGGACACAGTCTGCTTGGTATGGATGGGCCATTCTGATCTCTCTTGACGTCTCTCTCACCCTGTAGCACTGCAGTTTTCATATTTCGTATTATTCCTGTCCCTTTTTGACATCATCAAGGGCTCTATGTGTGGACTAGGTATAGCTTACAGATTTTTGTTTCTAAGAAATCACAGTGATGCAAAAGTAAATGGTGCTGAATGCTGGGGCACTATGTAAATAAGCATTGGAGGTTGTTTGAATATGCACGGAGACACTGCCATATGAAGAAGAATAGAGATAAGCTCTGCAAAACATTGAGGTTACAGCAATTCAGTTGTATTTAAAAAAAAAAATCAAGGAAGTATGGACATAACATTGGTCTGTTCTCCCACGTGCCTGGTGACAGGACGAGGGGGAATGGGCTTAAGTTGCGCCAGGGGAGTTTTAGGTTGGATGTTAGGAAGAACTTCTTTACCAAAAGGGTTGTTAGACATTGGAACAGGCTGCCCAGGGAAGTGGTGGAGTCACCATCCCTGGAAGTCTTTAAAAGACGTTTAGATGTAGAGCTTAGGGATATGGTTTAGTGGGGACAGTTAGGGTTAGGTCAGAGGTTGGACTCGGTGATCTTGAGGTCTCTTCCAACCTAGAAATTCTGTGATTCTGTGATTCTGTAACAGATCCATTAATAAGGTGCAATGGCTTTGAATTTACACGTTTTTGGTTGTACAGCTAACGTAGCGAAGTTTGTCTGGATTATTTCATCAGGGAAAATAGTTAATTCTATTTTAATATAACTAGAATTCATGTTAGACAGACATGAAACTGAGTTACTAAAAAATGGCAAAATGTGTAAATCAGTTCAGTTTACTAAGTGGGGAATGTTCCTTGGTGTTCCAGTTCTGGTTGTAACCTCCTGTAGCTCTGATAATCTTGGTTAATGTGATGCTTTCATCACGTGCTAGCTATCAGTTAATGTATCTTTTCATTGAAGAGAAATCCTTCTGATGTATGTATAGTTGGTCGTATAGTATAGTGTAGAGTAGTATAGAGTATATCGGTAGTATAGAGTATAGTGCTCATCTGAGTCAGCCCTGACTACTAAACCAGCAGTCTGCCTGAGGAGCTTCAGGACATGCTACAGAAGATTTCCCACAAATGTCTTGGAGAATAGAATCTTTGAAGGAGCTTTTAATAATAATAAAATAAAGTGAGCTGTGCTTGCAGTCAGTGAGGGATGGAGAGGGAGGTTTGTAATGAACTGTCTTGTAATTATCTAGCAGTTAACTTCGTCTTTAATTCAATGTCTGATAATCATTTCTCTAAGTATATTGCATATACTATTAGTCTACAGCTAATACATAAGGGAGAATGTTGCAAGTCCAAAATAATCCAGGTTTTTGATAACACTGTGAGTTAGTACTGTAAACTTAATGACTTGCATAAGAATCAAGAAATAGCTCAAAGTAGCTAAAACTTGATAAATATCACTGCTTTTTTCTACTGTTACACCTGATTCTGTTTGGACATTTTTCCATTTGGAAGACATGGTGCTAGAAGTTTGTGGAATTGTCAAATATTCATTTTGAAATTTCAAGAGGATTTTTGCGTGAAATTACTAGCTTACATCTCTTGATTTGTATTAAACTGGGAAAGCGAGCCGTTGCTGTGAATTGCAGCATTGGTGCACCGAAATGCTCACGGTCCTTGATCTTCTCTGTAAGGCGAGAATGACCACTTTGGCCCCTATTTTTCTTTAAGTAAATAAAATATTAAATATGTAGTTTCTTTCTAATGGGAGCAGCTTGTTTCTTAACTCAACCGATTGATGTACATTATTTTTCTGCCTGTTTTTTTTTTGGGGGGGGGCAGGGATTTTTGGGGAGAGGGAAGAAGCAGGATTTGTTCAAAGACCAGGTGTCCTTTAGGTTGTCTTCTTAGCTAACGGATGTCTGAGTTTGCAAATTAAATCCCGTATCTTATAAAGCTAAATAGAGGTGGGGCAGAACAGCTAATTTTGGATGCTGTGGTTTTTTTTCCTGTGACATGAGCTACGATACAATAGAGTGATTGAGATCAAGAGTAGTTCATGGCCATTTGAAATGCATTTCTCCTTTAAAACTTGGACTACAAGAGTAGCCCTTCATTTTTCCCTTCTGGGAGATTAAAGGACTCCTTAAATAAGGCTTTAGCTTTGATTTTTAAATGTGGTTTTTCTCGTTTTGCTGAAAAAAAAACAGGATTGAAGATCCAATCAGTCTGAAAAAATTACTTTTTACTCTTGCATGGGATTATTCCACATTAGTTGGTCCTTCACCTACCATCTTGAAAAATGTTAATTGACACAATGTGGAAATGACATTGGCAATTCAGCAGCTCGCTGACTGACTGTTGCTGAGGCGTTCTTTCTTTTTCTCGTCAGAAGAGGGTCTACTAAAAGATAAAAAGATTAAAATTAATTATCAAGAAAATAGGTTTCAGACATCGCTGCCTGGAGGTAAATGTGGCTTTCAGGAGGCAAGAAAGTTAAGTGTAAAGGGCACCTCTTGTCTGGTGGCATTAATTTACTTCATGATTGCAGCTTTGCGTGTATGTTACTGGTACCCTGTGAATCTTCTGAACAACCTTGGCTTGCTTCCTTTTGAGTTTTCCTTATTTTTTTTTTTTTTTTTCCCTCCTCTATTTCAAAAGTAGTTGGATCTGCTGGATGCAGGCTCTCCCTTTTCTTGATCAGCGTCACAGTTCTGTGGATGATGAAAGCCTTTCAGGGATGAGTTTGGTGTCTTACACATGGAAGTTGTGCGGTCCCTCTGCTTCCCCTGCTATGCAAGACTTGTCTGTCCTCCAAACCTCATATATCCCAAATGAACCATGACAGAAGATGCTTCCATAAACTTTCAGGGCTTCTCTCTATCCCGTGGTACTCTGGGAAAAACAGACCCAGATAAACCTCTGGCAAAGTAGCTTGAACAATTTACAACATCCCGCACTTCACAATAGCATTCTCTATCTGCTTTCCTTATTACCCAGGGGTATGCTCGCTTTGGGACCTGTTCTCTCATAGCTCTCCCCTTTGGGTGCCACACCTGAAAAATGTGTGATTTCACCTTTCAGGTGGGCGTTCTGCTGTGGATAATTTGGCTGCTGTCTTGTTTTAGGATCTGAGAAAACAATCTCATGACCTGATCTTATGCTTTTGGGTGACGTACACTGAATGGCTTTCTTCTGACTACGTTTGCAGTAAATGGCTGAAATGTTTTCACTTCAGTTTTATAAAACATCATAGATACATCAGCTTGCTGTGAAAATACCTTCCTAGTGAGCAGAGAGAAATCAGCTGACCTAAAGGTTTCCTTTTGCATGTTGAGAGACTCTCACTGACCACATAAAAGGGAGAAGTCATGAGAAAATGAATGGGCTGTTGTAACTGTCTGTCTTCTCTGCAGATACGGTTCCCGGAACAAGGTTCAGGTTTTGATTTCAGCAGTAGTCTAATTCTATATAAGCATTCACTGTTAAGAAAAATGTGATATCCAAATAGACACTTACCAATAAGATGTTTTCTGGGGCTATGGGCAGTTGTTAAGGGTCTTAATTTCTAGGTTCTCTAGGCAGGAATCTTACAAGGCTGTCGATGGGTTGCCCTGCTGTGTGCTGTTATGTAGATGGTGGTGATATGGATGTTACGTGGGCTTGGAGTCAGAGAAGAGATTTTTGGTTGATTACGAAGAGCTGGTGATAGCCAGGAATTGTTAGAGGATGTTGAAGAGAAGAGGAATGAAAGTGCTAATTTTCTCCTGCAGATAATCTGTGTTAGAGGGGAACTTAATCAAAGTGTCATTACTTTAATGAAATTCTCATATAAAATGCAGGGCGCTTGATATAATTTATCTAAATTAATTACTCTGCTTCTAAAAGGAAGTTGTATGACAAATTATTTGTTCTGCCTATTCATCCATTTTTATCAGACCTTTTCCTACCCTGATGCAGCATAAGGAGCAGAAACAGCCTTTTCATGGTGCTGAGTAGATTAATTTACATTGATCCCAGGCTAATAGATGAGTTATTCACCCAAGACAGCACTCAATATTTTTAATAACAATATTTTCTGTGCTGAAATTAATGATCATTTTCCAAGTAAGCATAACACAAAGTAATTTTTTTTTTTTTAAAGATTTTGGACTCCTGAACAATTTTCAGTCAAAAAACCAAAAGGAATTTGGTGTGCGTAACAAATGCACATAAATCTCAGGTACCATTTTGCACTCAGGTTATGAACAAGAAACTCATAAGGGTTCAGGTTATAAATTTTATTTAATTGCATTGCAAATTTATTTATAAAAATAAGACATCAGAAGAACAGCATCTGTATCCAGTTAAAGTAAATGAAAACAAAAGCCACAGCGACTAGATGAATCAGCTTGAAAAATACGAAGTTATTGCCATGTTGGACAAGGTGTTTGAAGGCCGAGTAGAAGCTGTGTTGTAAACTTCACTACGTACAAACCTCAAGGAGGTTGTGAATGATCAACAGAAATAAACCGCATGGATTATTTCGGAACTAACTTGGGAGTTTTTAACACTGGAGTTTAGTCACGGCAACAGTGGAGGACTTCAGCACAGCTCCCTTCTGGATGTGGGTAAAAACATATCCAAGTCATCAGTGTTTGGGATTTGGGTTCGGAGTACTGGCTAGTTAGGAGACTTCTGAATCTGTGTTTCTGCTCTGTTCCTGTCTAACAGTAATATGAACACAGGCAAACTTGTGATCTGAAACTGTGAAATCTCTGTATCCGGAACTTCTGGGAGGAGGCAGAATGCCTAGGGATGCACGCGGTGCGCACGAGCGGCCTGGGCTGCGGGGCAGAGCTTGGCTCCGCTCAGCACCACGCGCTCCCTCTGGCTCGGAGCGGCGTCAGCGCTGGGCTCAGCGGCCGGGGTGCTCCCGTTCTCTCTGTTGTGTTACTCTCCTGAAGATACTGAGATTTATCAGCAGGGGTGCGATGTTCTGATCGGGTGGCTGCTACAGAGAGAGGTGGGTGGGTTTGGGATGGTGATGTCTGTTGAAAGCCTGCTCACAAACCAGAGCTGGCAGAAGGGGCTGGGGATGCCCTTAACCTTGATGGAGCAGAAAGGTTTCACTTTTAAAAGTAATGAAATGTGAGAGGGCTCGCTGAGACGTGCTGGGGGGTGTTCACAGAGTCTGTTCTGCTGGTCCTTCTCTAGCTGTTGCATAGCACGAGAGGTGTTACAGATCTCCTACAGCTGCTACCCAAAGCTGGCACAGCTGTCCGGCACCGAGAGCCTGATCATACTGTGTGTTTGAAGATGTATCACCCAGATCACTGCTGCACGGAGAGAAATCTTCTCAGCAGAGCTTATCTAGTCAGATGCAATGCTGCTGTAGTAGAGCTATTATATGTGCCAGATCTTTTACAGCTAGCCTCAATATCTTGAACTGCGTCCTTATGTACAAAGGCCTCTGCAATGCAAAAAATGGCAGGAGGGTTCAGCATTATTTTCTTTTAAACAGGCCAGAGGTATCCATCAAAATGGTCTTAATTTGGATTGGAGTAATGTGATTTTTTTTTTTTTTTAAAGGAAATATTTTCAGTGCTATCTACTGAGCTGTTTAAAAACTTACTATATATATATATTTGGTGGCTATTTTATCAGCATATCCACTTTATATGGGAAGCTTGAAGCAAACTACAAGACAGCTTATTTTCTCATTCCACTGGCTTTGAAAATTTGAGCTCTTACCAGAATGTTCTGTTCTTGCTCCGCCTATGTTTGGGAACCTGCCGAACTTCGCTTTCTGTAGGTTTAATGAGCTCTTAATACAGAAAATGGAAAATGAGTTTTTTTGTGTGTGTGTCTAGAATGTGCTAATGCTCCCAGAAACAGGGAGCGGGGGAATTTTTTTCTGGCACAAGCCAAGTCAGCCTGGTGGCTACTTTGTAGCCTTGTTAGTAGGCAGGCCGGTGAAAACAATGGCTTTTGTAGTTTGTAGAATGAACATGTCTTTGGACACGCACAAGTCCTATAAGGGAAACGCAAGTCTTTAACTTCAGTGTTTGTTTTTCATGTTGTGTGGATAGCGTCTGTGCGGTCGAGGACTAAATCAGGTGGGTTTCTGCTGTGCTTGAGTGAGCAAGGAAGTAAAGCTCAGTGAGCTGTAATAGGTAAACTTCAACAAGTCAGCCTAATTTCAGCTCCAGATTTAAATTTGAGGATATCTGGAAGAGTCTAGATAAGCATCTGAACTTGCAGTGCTGATTTGAACTGTTTGAAGTTTACTTGCTGGTAGCTGGAGGACCGTATCTTATTTTCTGTTTCATCTGTGTGAGACTTGAATTTTTTCCATGCAATTGCCTTTGCTTGTTATTTCAACTTGGCAATAGCAGCTTGCTGCCTGACTGCTCCTACAGTGCTCTAAACAAGGTGGGAAAGGCCATCTCAGGGAGGCAAGTAGAAACAAAGGTCAAACTGACATTACTGGGTGTGCTGGAAGAATGCGACAAGCAGAAATTATTTCAGCTTTGCATAAGGAACCTTCCAGGCAGGCATTATTAACAGCTGTCAATCTCCCTAGTTTTTATTAGTCACTATTTTTTGGACAAATGTGAATTAAAGTGGGCACTGAAGCATCCTGAAATCACCCTTTGGCTTTCTTCTGAGACTTGAATGGAGCCAGTTATGCAGGTGGCTTTGACAGCCACACACAGCAATGGATTCTAGTTTTATGCCCACAGAAACTAGGTTAATCCACTGCTTCTGGCATCAGGGGCTGCAAGGTCTATGAAAACACATTTGTGCACTGAAATGCTGTTTTACTTCCCACCGTTACAATGTATTTCGGGAGATTTTCTTCTCCTTTCTTAGTAATTATTAATGCTAATACTTTTATTTGTGCTCTGCTCTTTGCTTCAAAACCTGGGTTTGCTGAAATAAATCTCTTTTGAGTAAGTGTGTTTTTGGCAAATGGAGTCAATGAACATTTGTAAAAAATTGTAATGATGAGATTTAGGTCTGAACTTGTATCATTTAGTTCTATTAGGGAAAAGTATAATCAATGAAATCAGTCTTAACTGTTTCATTTCTTTTGTTAACATTTATAAATGGCGAGCACAATTACTTACCGCTAGAACTCTTTGGGACTTTGTTAATGTAGATAAAAAAAAGAAAAAAGAAAAAACGCAGCTGAGCTGAAATGGGAAAATCTTTTCATCTTTCATTTGTCACTTACGTTAGATAACATCTCCGCTGTGTCTCTGTGAAGCCAGAAAAAAATCCAATCTATACCACAGACTGCAAACTGCTCAGATGGTGGCTGGGCTTGTATCACCTTTGTCTGGTCATTAACAAGAGAGGGCTGTGATTTCAGAGGTGTGCCTAACAGACGTTCTAGGGATTTATAAGTTGAAAGCGAGCAAAATCCACATCTAATGCAGTAAACACAAGATTTATGGTCTTTATAATTAAATGTCCAGATTGCTTCATAGGCCAAAGTGCCACCTTTGCTTCATATGGCTTCCGTGCACTGCCTGTTTTGCTATAGTTTTCTGGAGTATTGACATTTCCTCTTACCCATCTGCACGCTAGCAGTGAGTATTTCATCTGCTGGTACTGCGCTTAAGTGTGTTTAACTTACGACTCAACCTTTTTTTTTTTCTTGTACCAGTTTCATTTTGTAGTAAAGCCACTTTGAGGTACAAGTCATCCACGGAGTTTTTTTCTTGATTTATAGTGGTAAATGAGGACGATGAGATTCACAGATACTATCAATATATGTGCAAGAGCCTAGATCTCATTTCACTCTCTTCTTATTTTTGTGCAAGTATTGATTTGTAGTTACACAAAGGAAGATCCAAAGGAAAAGTGCAATTGCTTCACTTCTAAAAGTGAGTGAAGAGTTTGGCAAGCTAAGTATCTATTTTGAGGTCTGACAAGTCTGTGTTTCCACTCAAGGTAAATGTAGTTTCAGCTTAAAACATGAATAACAGAAAGGCAAAAATAACTTGCACAGTAATGGGTGCTGATTAAACTCACCAAGAGACACGTGCATTATTCCAAAGTTATTAACTTTCTGACACAGTTTAAGTTGCTGTAAATTAAAAATCTACATGAATGGTTGACCCCCTGTAGAACAAAAATGTTCGGTTATGATAACTGGGTAGAAGGAAGTTTAAGTTGAAGGTAAAGTCTTAAACAGAGGTGAGTTAATGAAATTCCTTATCTTTGACTGTGCAAATTCCCTGTGTATTTGGGCCACCCTTGTGGGATCAAGCATCGCTGCAGTAATTAAATCAGTCTGCAATGCCTCTCTTTACTGGTTTGAGGCGACGGTCTGTTTGGGATTATCCTTTTCTTTCTGCATTTATGGGCTCCTGAGAAAAAGCACTGAAAGGCAAGCCAGGGGATGGGAATTTGGTAGGGTGGAAAGAATGCTATTTTACATTTATTTATATGTATATTCATGTATTGTTGGCTTCTATGAACCAGGCTTGCTCCACAAATGTGATCTGAGTGCTACAGTGGAATTTTACCTAAGAAGAAGTTTCCATGCCTTGTGCAAGCGGAGGAAACCTTTAATAGCTATAGATGACATTGCGACAGAGGACTTGAGCAATTCTTATTTAATCCAAAGCAACGCTGGAAATGTGTTGGAGTTTTGGGGGGTGGACTAGCTCAGTGAAGAGTGCATAATGGGCTTATTACAATTTGTGAGCTCTAGTATAAGATACGGATACTGCTTAGTATGAATATGCCTCTTAAATCTGTTGTGTGTGTATACAAAGCAGGTGGACTGATTGAGCAGAAACATAACCATAGGGAGACAAAGGTTTTCCTTTGTGTGCACGTCGAGAACTTATTTATCAGGCGCGGAGGCTTGAATGCAGGTCCTCTTGCCTTTGCAGAGTCTTTCCACCAGATTGTCTCTGTGTCTACCTCCTCTCCCCCTCTCCCCTTTATTTTTTTAGCTGACCTAATGCAAAGGAAGTTGATATCTGACTGGCATCGTTCTCATTCATCCAGGTGATTCCTTCATCAGGGTGAGCTGATTTTAAGGAGTTAGAGTTGCTGAACTTTTGACAATTCCAGGTGACATGCCTTGAGAGTTTGCAAGTGTATACTTTGATGCGTTTTGGCCAGCCTAACCATCCTGTGGCAGAAGGGCATTCCTGAATGTTCCTCTACAGCTAAAAGGTACACCTGTACTTTCACTTCATAAGAAGGTTTGTTTTTTCCTTAGTAACTGTGAATGAGACTTGACATTTATATTTCTTCTGAATTTGTGTAAATTTAAAGGAATGAAATTTGGAGTTTTATTGTCCAAGTCAAGCTGCTGTCATCCATTTATTCAAGGTGGAGCGAGGAAAGCTAAGTATTAACATGGGCAGTAAGAACAAGTGAAAGCAGAGACTGAATTATTCATGTGGTCTATTGCTATGCACACTTGTTCTTTTCCTATGTCACGCATTTATCTTTGTAACTTACAGTTAATGTGTTTGAAGAGAAAGAGGTGTAAAGAGAAATACTGTCTGAAAAAGCTACCAAAAGAGAACATTTGTTTTCTCATTTTCAGTTGAGCAAAAAAAAAAGTGGGGAACTCCAGAAGATATTAGCTTATATTGTAACATCATGCTGAGTGAGATCTGTTCATGAGCATTTTCCACACTCCAGTAGATGCTTTTACTGATAATACATCAGAAAATGATGACCAAGGTTGTGAAAAGTTAGATTTAGGACACTTGGATGAAAAGTTGTAGATTGGGATACTTAGACCTGAGTTTGGAGGGTTTTTTTTATTTGAGTATTTCCAGTTCAAAGCATATCAAAGAGACGATGCACAGCACTGAGTCAGGCACCTGTAAGTGGGTCACTCCCCTCTCTGTCATTGCTTCTGCTGTGGGAACTGCGATGGCCCTCTTGTTCAAGTGTTCTTGTAGCAGCCTGCAGGGGCATTGCATTTTCTTGCTGTGTAATGCTCAGTTATCCATTTGGGGTCTGACTGGCTTTGGAGATCATGAATAAAAATGATCGGAGTAGCCTTCTTGGCTTACAATACGAGGAAGAAATGTGAATGCTGTGGGTGTCTGATAGTAGTGACTAGTATCTTGAGGAAAGGAGCTAATACAACGGGCAGCGTACTTATGGTTGAAATTGCTTACAGCAAGCCCTGTCTGTGCCAGTGCTTAGGTACACTTGTGGCAAGGCTGCAACTGCAGGATCATAGAATGCTTTCTGCTGGAAGGGTCAAAACAGGGCCAGTGTCAAACGTAGGCATGATAGCAGTCTAATGCAAGACAGTGAATGGCTTTCAACTTTTACTTCCGTCAAATATGTTACTGTAAAGCATGTTGTAAAGGTTGTGAAAAGTTATTTAAGGTAGCTAGGGTTATTTAAGCTTACATTATAAAGTCTACTGCTTTCTTTGGCATTCCAGAAAGCCTAAGGCATGTTGAATGAGTTTGTAGTTGGAGCATCAAAAGCCGGATACCAGCTATTGCTGCATGGATTTGTTCAAAAAGTTAATATAGTCCTGAAAACTGTATGCCTGCTTTTTTTTTTTTTTTTTAGAAGTATATTTTTGAATGTGTGCACACTAATCTTTTGGCCTTGATTGGGACCTCTAAATAACTAAAGGTGACCGAAGCTTGGGTTCTGCTTTAAAACTTGCTTACTTGAAGCTTCAGTCTGTGCACATACAACGCACCAGACTGAGGTGCAGGAGGCGTGGGTGGACCTCAAACTGTGCAGGCTTTCCCTTCTGTCCCGTTGCAGAAGCAGATGGATGAATGAGGTAATCAGCATAGCTGGACTCCAGTAACAGCCTCCTCGCTGGCCTGGGGTTCAAAAAGCTGCTTGCTGCTATGACAACAGGATGCTGATTTTTTTGTCATTGTAGTTCAGGATTCTGTGTTACCTAACAGGTGAAGCTGAAATTCCTTATTTCCTGAAATGTGTGTAGGGTGTTTCAAGAATCTCTATAGTAACTAGACATACTTAAATTATATAGAGTGAAATAAATTATGAAAATGTGTTCGGTAACGTAGGTGTTATAACCAGTGTAAACTGTTATTACGCATCAGTGCTGTCTTCTATTGTATGGAGAGCGTATTCTAATAATGCAAGGAATTAATTCATGAAATGCAGCCACTGAATTGCAAAGAAGCCATTAAACAATCTCAGATTTTTTGGTGTTGTGAAGTTTCAGTATTGAAATTGAATAGCTTCAGATGCATCTTGTTTAGTACTGTTTTTGCAGCTCAGTCAACAGATGAAACCTAACTGCAAGTTTTTCCTATTAACACCCACCCCCACCCGCAAAAAACCAGCCATACACTTTGTTCAGATTAATCTTCTGGACAGTTCACAGAAGTACTTCTTTATTAGCTGATAGCAGAAGGTACCCACTGGGATTAATGAGCTTGTTTTTGCCTTGATTGTATCCCATCTACCTTCAGTTTTTTATATTTTGAACATATATATTTATATGTTCATCTGTCTTTATATTTGAAAGAAGTATATCCAGATTGTGTACTACCAGCTGACTTTTAGATTAATTTGAAGTCAATCAAATGTATTTGGCAGAAGTTAATACTTCTAATCTTTCAGTTCAGACGTTTCATCTCCATGGGTAGTGTTGGGATAAGTGTTGTCATGATTTCCTCTTGTCTCTAGTGAGTTCTTTCATAACCAGCCCCAGCTTCTGAAGTTGTTGTGCGAATCTGTGCTGTTCTGTTTCCGTCGATTACAAATCCTTTAAAATTCAACAGAATGTTGTTTTTCATACGTTCCAGAACAATATTTCTTTTGTGCAGAGTTCTCTTTTTACAGTGTGTATGTATATATACACAAAGCAAAAACATGTACGTATAAATGGTGTCTAGTGTTTTTTTGGGTGCAACTGCACGTTACATACTGCATGTGATACCTGTTCTACTGATCAGAGATGTCTGTAAGGTAACGGGTATGACAACACTGTTCCTAAGATCTTGAGAATCCCATGCTACATGCTACTGTCGAGATTGTGCCTTCATCCCTTCTCTGTGGGGTTTTCTTTCACCACTTCATAGTCAAAAATCCTCTCCAGTACTTGTTCCATATGGGGCAAAATTGTTAGCTTTTATCATCAGAGATATTCTGCTGCTAGATTAGGAACATACTTATCTGCTCCCAACACTTGTCACCCAACACTTGTCACACTGTTTCGGAAACTGCATGGTACGTTAGATTTTTTTTTGATTGTGTAAACCAGATCTTGGCTATCAAATGCAATGTTAATTATGCTTTGGTATGTTAGTTTTTGTAACTTAAGTGCATTCACAGGTGTTAAGCATGTATATGAAAAATGCTTAATTTGAATGAAGCCTTTTTGTTAGAAACTGTAGGAGGGAGTAATTTCTTCTTTTACAGATTGTTCCTTTCAGAATTCTGCAGAGTGAGCTAGTCTGTGTACCCCATGTGCAACAGTAACGTAGAAGACGAGATGTAAGAGTACAGCTGAGTAACAGCTCTGCTGAAACTCTTCTGGGACTAAATAAGTTAGGCTTCTTTCTAGTTTGTCTTTTCCTCCATTTCTTTAAGGTGTCACTGCCACAAAACTGTTGAAGAACTACACAGAAAATTCAGAAGCTTTTGCTGCTTTAACCATTCAGTAAAAGAAAAAAAAAAAAAGGAAAAATACCACCACCACCACCAAAACCCAGATTCTGTGAATCACCATAAAATATCTTCATTTTGAGAGCTTTCTCTTTCATTATTGTTCTGCCAGAAAATACTGATTAGGAGGAGAATACCACTCATCTAAGAAAAAGAGGGGAAATTTTGACTGTGTCTCACCTGGGCTAGATCCATGTCCTGTTGTCAAGTAGTTTGTGTGGTATTAGAGCATGAGAATGATGCAGGTCCTGAACGCATGATCCTGTGTATGTATCCTTTAAGCTGTATAACTTGTCCTTCCTCTTTTTCCCACTTAAACATGTGCACACACGCCTCATAGGTATGTAGTGCACACTTCTTTTAAGAATAAGATGTTCAAAGAACAAGAATTCTGACTTCTGAGTTCATCTCCGTACACCATTTAGCACACTGCTGTAATTTGCCATTACAGGAAACATTTGCAAACTGCCTTTTGAAACCAGCTTTGCTAAAGTATAAAGACTAGCATGGTATGATCAGATGTAGGGACCGCTGCTTTATTATTCCATGATACTTTGTTATTCTAGGATAGATGCTTAAAATAGGTATGATGGTATTAATAAAAATGAACAAAACAAAACGTCCTCCTTATTGGCTTCTTTCATTGCCTAGGGATCACTTACATTACAAAGCAGGTTAGTTTCACTGAGACACATCTATACCAGCATGCAGAACTTCCAGGCTGACTCAGTGGCTTGTAACTAATGGCACATTAACTATATTTCCCCCTAGAGAACATGCAGTAATTACATTCAAGTGCCCTGCATTTAGGTTGTGATGGGGTGCCTTTAATTTATACCAGCTGTTGCATTTTTTTTAACTCTGAAATTCTGGCAATTTGTCAAATGAATGAAAGCACTGGAGTAAGTCCAATAGGTTCTATGAGGAACCATAGAGACCAAAAGCTTTTCAAGATCTGCTATTGTAACAGAGTGCTTGTAAAGGGAGGATGTAATGGATTTGTCTGAGGAAAAAAGCATAAGAGAAGATGTAAAGTAATGGATTTGGGTTTTTGAAGGTTTTGGATATAATAAATCTTGCAAACAAGTGCATAGATACCAATACTTACACAGCTGAAAGATTTTCTTTGCTTCTATCTTGAATATGTTAGTCTGTGTACATTTTCAAGTATTCCCACCTGTAGCTTTCAGCAGGTCAGCTTGCTCAAGCCCTGAATGCCTGTAGGATCTGTACAAGGTTCTTAATAGTGGATATTTTGTACCGGACTCTTCCCATACTTAACTATTGCAGAAGGAGAGAATTTTTATTACAGAGGTTTTCTTGTTTATATCTTACAGGTGTTGGTAGCTAGAGATGCGTTGAAGTAATAATACAGGAGCCCAAAGAAAGAACGAAGCAGAACTAGGGTGTTAAAGGTAGGATGTAGTGAAATCTAGGTAGCTTTTACGCTTCTGAGTGCAAACTGAAATTTACTGCTGCCTAAATGGGGTTTTCACTTGTGTAAAGACAAAATCTGTGTAAAGCCACTAATCAGAATTAACTTGAGGGAATCTAGGATGAATCTGCTTGGTTTTAATTAGAATCATTTAATAACTAATTAGCACTACTGTCTACACACATAGCCAAGAAGGGAAAATTGTATGTTAGTTTCCTCTGAGGAACAAGCTAGTTCATGTCATCACATTGACTCATCTTCCTGCTACATTGCAATGCAAAGAAATAGAGGATTTTGCCAAACATGTTGACATAAAGAGAAAACAAATTGTAAACCCGAACAACAGGAGGGTGTTGCCATATGTTTTAGCATTTTGTTGGTTGATTTACAATTGAGAGAAGGTAACACTTCTTTCAATCTCTGAAGTTAGATGATAGACCTGGGATAAAAGTGTAGCATTGGCAAGTTTTCTTTCATGGGTAAATGAAAAGTGTTTTATGTATTAAAAATATGTAAAAAAAAAAAAAAAATAACAATAATAGTAAAGGAAATGCAGGGTAGGATAACACCTTCTGTCCTTCAAGGGTTGATAACCTGCTGCCCTTTGCTATTGAGCATTCAGTTAGAACCAGTTTCTGTTACTCCAGCTGCATATTAATTTCATTCCACTTTGCTATGTAGTCAAATATTCTTTAAAAGGGATAGCACCACAAGCTGCTAGATTTCTGCCTTTGGCAGGTCTGATAAACCTAAAGCAACCTGCAGGGGTTTTGCATGTATGTTTGCTACATAAATATTTTAACTGAATTTGTGAAGCTGTTTATGAACATTTCTGTAACATGAATGCATCTGGCAACACCCCTAACACTACTTGAGGGCAAAGGGTGAGTTTCTAAATCTTACTGTAGGGGTTTTAAGGTCGAAGGGCTTTAGTTGAATGGTAGCATTTTCGTTAGGTTCACCTGCCAGAAGAAAGAGTTGGAGGCAGTGGGACGTTACCAAGAGCGGGACAAAGAAGCAGGTGTTGGGGGAGAGTAGGGGACCAGGTTGTGTCATCTCAGCCTTGATCTTGCAATGCAATGGAAAAGGCAGTTTTGTCTTCTATGGTCTTTTGTAGAAATAGACAGAAAAGCAGTCATTTCTATTATATGCAATGTACTGACGTTATGCTGGGTGCAAGAATTTGCCTGCAGGCTTGCATTAAGGGTTTAGAACTTTGGCACAAGATCATGATACTGAAGTTTCAGAGAAGTGGCAAAGCTAACAGGAAGTAAGAATTACTTTTCCCCTGCTGGGATATTTAAGATCAATTATTTAATAACTCAGGAAAAAAATCACACTTGCTTCAAGGTACGGTAATTAGACTTATTTCAGTGTACTGTCTGGTTGCACTGGAAGAAAATTAAGTTTTTTTTGACAGTCTGAGATGGACCATAATAATATCATCATCAAAATGATATACTGTTAACTGTTGTGCACAAAGAAATGAACAATCAACTAGTTTCTTGTTAAGAAATAACAGCTTCAACATGGAAATTCACTGTTTACTTATTTCAGTTTTTTTCTGCTACTCTTGGAATATTGGAAATATTTCTAAAACCTTATTCTGCTCATAAAGTGCACTCAATATATTTTCTAGACTAAATTTTTTTAACAGCCAAGTGATGCATCTTGCCATATTTTGTATGCTACCATGGTTTTACATACATCTTTATTCCTGTTTTGTTCTTACCCCTTATGAAGAATTTGATTTGCCATCACTTCTTAGAGCTTGGAAGGACACAGTAACAGCTCCCATGAAATACTGGATATATTGTTTGACAAAGATATGACTGGTGATACCGAAGATGTTAGTCTTCCAAAAATCTACTAGTTGATGAGCAACCTTATAAACAATAGATCATAGCTTCATAGTAATGTGATGCTTTGTTAAGACTATTCATTAACAAAAAATGGCATTTATAAATCATTGCTTTACAGAAAGGTAAGTAAACAATTTACAGGCTGTTAAAGCTGAGAAATGGTTATTACGTACAGGTGCTCTGTGTTAACCCAGAGGCAGTTGAGCCCCACAGAGTCACGTGCTCACTCCTCCCTCAGCGGGATGGCAAAGGGGATGGGAAAGGTCCAAGTGAGAAAACCTGTGGGCTTTCTCACCGTGGGCTTTTTCAAGACAGGGTAATAGGCAAATCCAAAGCTGTATGCACAAGCAACACAGCATAGGGAATTAATTTGGTACTTCCCATCAAGAGGCAGATGTTCAGTTCTTCCCAGGAAAGCAGGGCTTCATCTTGTGGCATGGTTCCTTGGAAGACAAACATGGTCACTCTGAATGGCCCCGTCTCCCCCCCTTCCTCTTTCTTTACCCCCCACTTTTATTGATGAGCTCTGTCTCGTAGTACAGAATATCACTTTGGTCAGGTGTCCTGGCTCTGTCCCCTCTCAACTGGTTGTGTATCCTTGGCCTCCTCGCTGTGGGGACAGCATAAGACACACAGAAGCCTGGACACTCTGCAAATGCTGGTCAGCAACAGCTAAAAATGGTTGTGTTCTCAACGCTGTCTTCACCCAAAATCTAAAACATAGCACCATACAAGCTATTCTGAAGAAAAATAACTATATTCTAGCAAAAAGGAGTACAAGTCTGCTGCTCTGCTTTTCAAAAAATGAATGTAACTGGAGCTCTGAATGATTGTTATTTTTCTCTACTGTTTTCTATTTAAATATTTTTTGGATAGAGGCTGTAAAATTTCGGCAAACTGCAAGTTTCTTCTAAGAGCTTATACCATTGAACATATAATGCTTCAAAGCTAGTAAGAAATATAAATAATGCTAGGTGTGAGAAACCAAGTTGTGTTTTTGCAGTAGAGAATTACTTTCTTTATTCCAAGGTAGTTGTGTAGTCATAAGGAGAAATGCTAAGGAGAGAAGTGGTCAGTAGAAGGCCTCATTGTTCCAAAGTAAGGCAGAAGCTTGAGGAAAAGAGCATGAGCAGTGTGAGAACAGTAGAACAAAGATGACAAGTTCTCAAAATATAAGAAAGGAGAAATTAAAGGGTTGAAGAAAACTTGTACATGTATGTTATAGAGGAGCATCGAGTGGCTTGTGAACCTGCAGTACTCAGCTAGTGAGGAAGCGGGAGGTGCTCAGGCGTTGGGTAACAGGGAACAAAAGCTTAGGAGTTGTTTACTGAAATGCGCTCCTGATTGACAGGACGCCCACCATTGCGATCGCCAATAAAATAGCTTCACAGAAGATCCTGTCTGAAGAAAATTATTTGAGATTTTTCTCACATAGGATGTTCTGTGCTATCAGTTTGTGTATATATGCCATCAGCTACATTTCTTGAAGATTTAGTGAAAGGGCATTTCCAACTTGTACTGCTGTTGCCTGTGTCCTACATAAAGTACAAAGTGATGGTGATCAGTCACAGAACTTGGGACTTTAATGCTGAGCGCAGAAAAGAGAACTAGATTGACATGAGTTTTTCTTCAAGTCACTGAGTTTTAGTAACAGTCTCACCTTAAAGGAGTTTCACCTTTAAAACTCATTAGTTTTAGTGCTCCTCTTATTGTCCTTAATTACTTTTTAGACTAAAATACAATCTTCTTTATTTTGCAAGCCAGCCCTTTCAGTAGTACTCATGACAAGTGTGTATTGCACAAATAAAGATGTCTTACCTCAAGCAATCCCTGCTGTGTGTCTGTAAGAAAACATTGCTTTGAAGTCCTGAAAACTGTGTATCCAGCTTTTCTCTTGTTATCCCTTTTTAAAAGTATTTTATGTTCATTTTTTTCATAACTGAAGCTGATTACCTATGCAGGTTTAACACTTGTGAGTTGATCACATTTGAAATGAAGAGCTGAAATTTTTATTCTGCAATTGAAATCAGTATAATGGATTGTTTGGGTTTTTGGTTTTTCAGTGTCATCCTCCCTCCCCCCCAACAAACTAACTGTGCTTTCAGTGGTAATGGGCTAGTTAGTGTATTTGGGATGCTTGTTCTTGGGATAGACTTCACCTGTACAATGAATTTCACCTGCTCAATGGCATAACATGTTCATTGCAGTACCTTCATACCACTAATTAATGATGAATATCTTTCACTTCAGGAAAAAGAACGTTGTTTTATCTTCGGGGAGTTCGTGGTGTGGGAAAAACGTGCTCAGTTCAGTTTTCTGTGAGCAAAATTACAATTCTAAGTCATTTTTCTCTCATTGTAAGGCCTCCTAACAGTATAACATTAAGGGTCTGAAGTAGGACTTTGCTCATAGGATCTTAAAACTTAGAGAAGGAGGAATATAGTATTTGCCTTTTTCCTTTTTTTTTTTTCAGAAGTTAGTCTTAATATTTACTACATGCTTTCTCTTTTCAAGGATACAGATTTTTCACTCGATGTTTGCTTCTGCTCTTACCTGCTCAAATACATTTTCATTTTGTTACTCAGCTGAATGGAGGCATAGGCACAAAATCTTTGAAAGGCTGCAGTGTGCAAAAAGTTCAAAAAGCTTGTGAAGTCTTGGTGAAGGGAGGGATGTGACTCTTCTGCCTACCTTGACAGATACCTGGCGTAGGCTTTGTTCTCCTAATGTGGTTTATTCTCTCCAAAATGTTTCTCAGTAGGTCAGAGCGTTTCATGGCTATGCTGATTTCGAAATTTAGTCTGCATTTTAAAAATGAAAACTTTCCATCTTCCTACAGAAGACCTCATGTATTTTCACTCCAGTTGGGTGGCATAACAAACATTTTTTGAGAATGCCTTATGCTGGTGAAGTTAATATATGTGCACACACCTGCAAATATATATAAAATTGGGAGGATCAAGTATATCAAGCTTGAGCAAAACATGTGAAAGTAGTTGAGAGAGTTGGTAGACTGTGCCCGTGCAAACCACTTTCACATAGAACACTAACTGTAATTGAATTGGAATTTATTCTTCGCATTAAGTCTCTGTGGTACTTTAAGCCGTAGGCTGCAAACATTGGCGTGCTTTCTTTCTCTCTCTCTCTCTCTCTCTCTCTCTCTCTCTCTCTCTCTTTTTTTTTTTTAAGAGATGGCATATGCTTCAATTTTCAGGCAGTTCTATGTCACATAGTGAATATTGCTCCCTCGAGAGAAGCATACACTTGCCTTTATATACTCCGGATACAGCAGCGTAAGGGCATACATGTAAGTAGGTTCAAGCATGCCAGAACTGATGTTCTGTTGCTGCTTAATCACTTCCAGATAGAAGCCTCTTCTGTGGCTCCAAGTCACAGTCTCTGCCTGCACCCCTGCCTCCCCCGGTCCTTGATATGAAGTTGGTTTGGTGGTGCCAGAGCCCTTTTGTTAGAGAGGTTTCATTTCTCCTTCACACTCTTTCTGCTTTTGGAAATGTAGATGCAGTTTTTAATGCAAATGGAGCCTTCAGTGGCTCTAGGGCCAACTCAATGCAAATGAAGCATTCAATTTATTGGATGTGGAGAATTCAAGTGTTTGATGCTTTATGAATTAATGATTTATAAATTATACATCACAGAAAATACATGCACTCAATTTATCAAACATTGTGAGGAGCTCACGTGAGCTCTTTGTAGGCTGCGTTTACATTGCAAGGAAGATGTGTTTGCCTGGCAGCCTTGGTTCCCAGACAGTCCAAAGCTTGCTGGAACGTTACGCTGCTCCCTCCCTGCCTGAGTATCCCACTTCCTCTTGTTTACCATGTGTGGCAGAGGTGGTGCGTGCCTGATCCCATTCAAAGTGGCTGTTGGGGTTCATCTGATATGTGCTCGGACTGGCATTTACACCACAGTGTGCGTGAAGGCACGGAGAGCAACTCCTGGTGTACCTAATGTACTAGTGCAGCTGGCAAATAATAATTGTAATAATTACTGTTCTAAGTATGAAAATTAACACTCTTATCCCATCACAAGCTTTGTTACTTGTATGAATTAGGTCTTGTACCAGAGGAATGCAGTGAGCTCACAGTCCAGATGTCTGAGTGCTTGGTTTAGAGAGGTACGTAACCTTTTCTGTACCAGGACAGATTTTTCAACCTTTGTGGTGGAACACGTAGTTGATGATGCTTGAAGTTTAACAGTTCATTTAGGTTTTGCAAAATTTTAAAGAAAGAGTCATGGAAGAAAGAGGAATGCAAGTTCACATATTGTATTAAAAAAAACAAACAAACAACAACAACAAAAAACCAAATGGGATAGTTCAAGATTATTTTGTTTAATAAATCTTATTCTTTTTTTGGGGGGGGAGAGGGAATGGGTTAGAGGTGTCATTGAATACTGTTGGAAATGGAAACAGGATGTTAGGTTTCTCAGTATGCACTGAACCATGCCAGCACAGATCAAATAATGCACTCAGAGAACTAAATTACTCTCCCACAGATAAGACCTTGATATCTTTGCATCCAAAAAAGCCATTTAGGAGAAAAAAGTTTTTTTGTTTGACTTCAAAGTAGTTACCATGAAAAAGGGATCCATCTTCCATTGCAAAACAAACAACAAACAAAACCCACCCCAAACCTTCTGAACTAGTATTTGCAAATATGGTATGGAATGTAAGGCTTCAATTTAAGTATTTCAGGCATTATTGGACATGAAGGCATTTTTTGACCTCTTCCTTTGCTTTCTAGTTTCACCAGATGCCTACAAAACCAAATTGCTGTTATTGCGAAACTGACACAAAGGTCAGTCTCTTTCAACATCTGCCCTGAGAACGTTTTTCTAAGACTTGATAATCATTTCTTAAAACTCTGGGTTTAAAACTCCAAGACTCCTGGAAAAAAAAAAAAAAATCTGAATTTATAACTCTGAAAATGTTTCTTTAATGCATTAGCACCGTCCCCACTTCATGCTAAGTGCTGAAATCCTTTTGGTGTTTTGCTGTCTCCATGCCATTAATAGCACGCTGCTGTGCAAACTGTTTGGTCTGGCAAAATGCAGAGAATGATAAATGTGACAGAAGATAATAAATGGCAGGGTGTGCCTTTGGAACGTGGAGTTGCTGGGCAGTGGGGACCTTCCTTAGTGCACTCAGAGCTCCAGCTCACTGCTCGCTTTTAGCTGTTTATCTTTTTCCATGTAGACTTGTTATACATGTGAAACTTCTGGTGGAAAAGTTATTGTTAGTTTTAGTATATTTTTACCAAAAGAAGCGAAGAGATAGGGAGCAAAGTATTAGCTTCTATTAAAAAGAAATTAGAGAAGGAAGCTTTTAGAATTCACTTGGAGAAGGCTATTCTTCAGTCATTTCAGATTTGTATTTAGTAATGTGTTTTAGCAGGAGGGTGGAACCGAGTGATTTCGCTAAGTTTCTTAGGCAGACACAGCATCCTCAGATCGCTTGGTAGGATTTAGAAGAGAAGAGTCATTACGTTTTTATTTTTAACTTTCTTCGTCCTTTCATATAGTGAAATGAATAACAGTTTAGCTTTGAAGTATTTTCTTGAATTTATTTTTAACAATAACTGTAAAATTAAAAACTTACTATGAAGTTTTGATCTGAAACTTTCCAATGAAAATAATTTTCCCCTGCATTTTTGTCAGGGGGAAAGACATAAATATATATATATATATATATATATTTATAAATGTCAAAAGCTGTCTACAAAAAAATTTTTAACTTATTAAAATGGATTGTTTATAGGGGCCTTGGGGGGGGGGGGGCACGGACGGGACTTTTGCCTTCATTTTATCCCTTTCATAACTCTTTTAACTAAATGATGAGATAAGAAAAGTTTTGAGTGTCTACCCTGATACAAGAGGCCAAGATTTAGATGAGTTTGATCTGCTTTCTGTTGGATTTTGAATGAAGATTTCTTACATCTTGTAAGAATGTCTGTAAAGAAAAAGTGCTCTTAAGCGTTGGCTTCTCTCTGTCCTGCTAAAGATTTTATATGTCTAAAATTAAATGCTCATTAATTTAGAGAAAATACGAGAAAAATAATTTTAGTCTATTTTTCAGGGAAATTAATTTACCAATATTGCTGAAAAAAATTTCAAGTATTATTGGAAGTGCTCTAACTAGAATAAATAACACACATCCCCTAACATCCATGGTAGGTGATCAGCTGCTTAGATTTACTTCCAGTTTCTAACCAAGATCAGACAAAGAACAGCGGCAATTGGGCAGATCTGTTAGTAGTGGCTTGCCTTTGAACATCTGATTTGACAAGGAGGAATACAGGTAGAATTGGAATTTGATTATCATGGAACAACTGAAACCCATGCTGCTGTTTAATACAGCATATATATCTATACCTATGTCATATGTGATATCCTTTAGAGGTGTGTTTGCAAGTGACAGCAATAGTAATTAGCAATTACGTATTTATTTTGAAGGCAGAAAGGTAGGCCGTTGACGAAGGAAAGAGCAAGTAGGAGAAATGTTCTTACATATGTTCTCATCGGAGAGATTAAAGAGCCAAGGAGATTCATTGCAGCATGCCTTTAAGTATTGCACTGGGTTTAACTTCAGGAGAAAATCCCTTTAGCTGGTTAAGTCTTTCCCTCAAGATGGAAGGTCGGAAAGAAATTTGCAGTCATCGTCTGACACAACAGCACTTCTATCTTCTGCAAAATATTCCCTCCATTTTCTTTTAGTGTTAGTGAGTTCAGGATTTGTGGGGACACGAATGAGAAGCTGCCAGGAAAGGCAAAATAGCTCAGTAATGTGGCCTGCTTGATTTGATGGGGGTCTTTTTCGTGATGGGGTTCTTTTTCAGGGATGTCGGAGGTGGTGAATGTTCTGCAGAGACTAATGTACAGTAAACGAACTGACTGACACACTAGCCAAAGGCTTGTGGGGTGAGTGGGGGTCTTGTGGGTTGTTCAGATGAGCTTTTACCCACTCCCTGGGTCACAAAGGAATTGAAGTGGTTAGATGAGTCTGTTGAGCCCATCAATACTGAATAAAATAAAATTGCTGTCAGTGCTCTTCCGTGCTTGCGGTCCAGACACTATGATGACAACTGCTGTTCAGCTGCACTTTCCGAAAATGTGAAGCATCTGTGTTCTCCTGAAACTGTTAAGATTTTTGTTATTTTAGCAGAATATTTTTGTCTATGACATAGCTGACCAGACTTAAACCTTTAAAGCATGTCTTTCCACTCTTGTCACTTTCAGTGATTTTGCTGATAAATGCTACCACTGAGAAGAGATGGATAATATTTTTTGTTTCCCAGCAGGAGGAATTAATGAGACCTTCTGAAAGAGGGAGTGTGTTTATCATGGAGACTTATGCACCCATTTATTCTAGGTTGCATGTAATCTCTGTCCGTTGTTTGTCTGTATGGGAGTTAAGGAAAATGAGATTAAAATTCGCAAAAAAAAAAAAAATCACTAAAAATGGAACTCCTCTAGATCATGCATAACCCTCCTTGTGCAATGATAAGGCAAGGAAGTCAGCAAGGAAAAATAGTCTTCATTTGATCTGGTTACAATTTAAAACCAAGTGACAGTGTGGAAACCAACTGGACTTTCGTACTGCAGCTGCATACCAGCGATGTATACATGGGTATCTGCAGTCTTATCAACTGTGCAACTTCCCAGTTTCACGGCGGAGCGGACGTGGTCCAGAAGAGAAGCTGGGTGGGGGAGTGCAGTGGTTCCAGCGGGGCCCAGGGGCACCGGTCTTGTTTCTACTGTCATAGAGTCTTTTGGGTTTGTTTTCTGCCAACATGACCCTGGAGTGGAGAAACCCCAATTCCTGTTAAAATTGACTTCACACCTAAAAGCTTGCTTTTCAACAGGCATTCGGTTTGTCTTTCTTCATTTCTTCACTACTTTAGGGGTGAGTACAGGTACTGCACGCCCAAGTTATCCCTCTGTTCTTCTCACTAGAACTACAGCATACGGAAGTGGCTTAGAAGTTCCTACATCAGCTCTGTGTCAGCTAGACCCAACCTGTTCCAGCCCCCACTGACGGGGCCGATCAAATTGCAAAGGATGTAAAATGAAGGCAAATGGTATGGTTTGGTAACATTTATGTAATTTGAACGCAGGATACGGTGTTAAAACATGGTGCTTAATTATAACAAACCATCTGAAAGTTTTCTCTTTGTTTCTGATTCTGCCCAGCAATTGACCAGTGTCCTCATCAGTGGTACCTATAATGTCTGTTAAGTGTTTCCTGAACATAGAATATAATTTTATTCCTTAAGGAATTACAATTATATTCAAGGACATAACATTTCTTTTCCAGGCAAAATCTGTTTCATCTAAAAAAGTGATCATAACGTTACATTTTCAGTACGCTGGTTTTGAACATGTTGGCATCAGATTGCAGTAGTAAAAGCAAGTGATTCCTTTCATGAAAGTCAATTGTTCTTTGCTCCTCGGATGGTATTTTTTTTGTCTGTGTTGTATAATAGGCAAACAAATCCATGTAAAGTCATGATGAAGGACAGTTATTGTTTCTGGTATCTAACCAGTTTTGCGCCTTCATGAATCCGCCTGTATTTCAGTAGGCATTTACTGGCAAAGTGCAGAGGCTGATGCTGAGCTGGCTAAGACAGAGTAGCTCTTTTTGTGGTCATTTTTATGACCTTAGTCCATCACTAAAAATAGTGACTAAGGAATGTGGTGAAAGTTCCCTGTGCATTTTCAGTGCCTCACCTCTGTTGATACAAGAACTGGAAATGTCAAAAATGGTGTATCTGGTGCACTAATTTAAATACAGAGTCAAACAAAGAAAACTCATCTCATCCTTAGGGTCTTCATTTATGCTAAAGTAGAGCAGATGAGGAATAGCCTGTTTCCTAACCAGTTCAAAAGCAAGGGATCAGAAACTTTAACAGAATTGCCCCAGTGATTTGTTTGTGGTGTGGTGTTTTTTATTTATTTATTATTTTTTCTCCCTCCTGGCTGCATCAGTGGCTAGGATTCAAGAGGCTGATATTAGTATTTGTACTGTAGACATTCTGTGTGTCCTTGGGCAAACTGCCATATCTTTCTGTGTTTGTGGTCTGTTATTTGCTTAACCTATATTCTGAGTACAGAGGCTGATGACTGCTTTATCTGTAAAATATGTTACAATGAACCACTAATTTCAGTTGGGCCCTACAATGATTTGGACAGTTATTGGCCAAACTGTAGGAGAAAGTGAGCTGCGTCATGGTAAGATTTACAGTAAGCAAGACAATGATTGATGGTGGTAGTTATGAGAGGTACAGCTGGGTCCAGGAACCAATAAAATTAATCAAATCTAGCTATACGCAATTTTGTATTTGAAGCGTGTATGAACCATACTTGGCTACCCCTTAATCTGTCCCGAAGCGCGCACATTCTGGGAGAAGGAACCACAGACAAACACGTGAAAGCTGTTGGCACATCGTCAGAATATTTACAGAGGAAAACGTGGTAAATGGCATGCAACAGGAGAACATGTGGTAAATGATTTCACACTCTTAGTTACTACTAGAGAGCTTGTGTAGTGAATGCAGGTGAGGACTGTCTAAAATCAGTGTTAGCTTTTTAATATTGTTATGCTAACCATAATGCCATTATAAGATTATAAACTTAGAGCTTGAGAATGATTAGGAATTTTCGCTCTAATTTGGTGCTTTTTCAGTTGACCAGTATATACCCTGGAAAGCGTTGTACAGCCTAGATTTCAGTTTGGTAAAATTGTTTGCACAAGGTCGCAAACAATTGTAATTTTAGACAAATGCACTGTGGTTGTGACATAGCTGGACCCTGAACCAGCGTATTTCTCTCCTTAGTCACCAAGCTGTTCTTCTCTTAGCTCATTATATTCATCTGGAAAAAAACCCTCCACATCTAATATTTTATGGATTGCTTTCTGCTTTCAGCATTTTTTTCTAGTTTTAAATACATTTGAAATCCCAGGGGTGTTTTTTTTTTTTTTTTTTTTTTTTTTTTTTTTTTTTTTATTTTTTTTTTTTATTTTTTTTTTTCCCCATCTGACAGCCCGACCGCTCGGGGTTTTTTTTTTTTTTTTTTGCTTGAGCCGAAATAATTGAAGCATTTCCTGCACTCTTTTGGAAATCATTTATTGTATTCTGTTTTTGTATACAAAATCAATGCTGGCAGATGAGCTTGGAATACCTGGTTGGTACCTGGTACCTAACTACCTCACAAATAGCACTGTCCTTTGGGCCCTAGGTTACAAGAATAAGAGTCATCCAGTTAAAGGCTAGAGGCTGTCCTTTCACTGTGAACTATTTTGTTGATTTGTAAGAGTATGACAGTGAAGACGGATTATTATTTTTTTTCTCAATAAAAGGAGAGATCGCAGTATCTTTGATCTCCGTGCTCTCCCCCTGATACACGTGAGCCCTGCATACTTTTATACCACGGGGTCCTGAGTTAGAATGGGTTTAGATCAAGCTCTCAGAATTTATGTGTGAGAAACTAGTGCTGCCTGTGAACATCAGAAATCTTGGCTTCATTCTTGTCTCTGAAAGGTAAGGCCCGGATTCTGCAGGGGCACGGAGGTGCGGGACATGGGCAGTCTGTAGGGCTGCCTCTGTTCCTGTGGCTGTAGGACTGGGACCGGGCTGTTGGCTTGGGCTGTTGCACGGCTGCTTAGCTGAAGCAAGCACGAGCTGTTACAGCTTTTATACGCACACGCGTGCACTTTACGCGTACACGTATAACGTATATTTAGCATGCTTTAATAAAACATTGAATACAACAAACAGTTGCAATGAAAATTACATGCTCTTACAAATATTTTTATTTTAATCTAGATTTTGTGCTGTGATGCTGTAGAGGCATCCACAACATAATCAGCTTGGTAATAGAAGAAAGTCATTTCTTACAATGATCCCAGAGCCCTTTGTTAATGTCAAGGATAATTTGGGCTGACTGATTTGATTGCTGCTCTTTTTCGGCAAGAGGTCTCAATAAATGAAACTGCTTGCCTGGATAATTTAGGCTTATATGATTGCCAGCAAGCTAATGATGCAAACACAGCTGAAATAAAATTTCCACTTTACATTGGAGATTTATTTAAAAAAAAGAAAAGAAAAGAAAGGCGGGGGGGACACCACTTGAACACCTGCTGTATGGGCTCTGTCAAAACAGGGAAGAGCTATTTGCCAATCTCAGGATAGAAAGTGGCTCGTGCATATTACAAGACATGTTTCAGCCAATTGGCCTTTATAGATCACTCGAACGCTCTCACGTTGTTGCGGACAGGTTATCTGTTTAGTACAATGCACTTCTATTTCCCCTTACTTCCTGCGCTGGTCAAAATGGGCTGTTAAAATGTCGAGGTTTTATGGAAAGGATTTTTATTTAAAAAAGACAGGGCAAAGCTCCACAGACATCAACACAGAATTCAGTATTATACTGTGATTTATTGTGGAATAAAGTCCCAGCTTCTTCATTAAGAAGATTTATGTGTGCAGTTCATTTGCCCAAATCTTTTTTTTTCCTGGTATTTCTGGTTTAGAAACAGAGTGGTTCCTGGTGCATGCATTGGTTCTGTATGCTAGACACAGTTCTGACTGGGAGTAACTGGGGAAAAAGCAACTATCAGGAAACAGCTATGTAAATTCCTCAACTACGCCAATAAATAAGTATTACAAGCTTTGGAAGATGGAGAGAAGAGAAACACAAATTTTGTTGTTTTATTTGGCTCTTAGAATACTTTAGAGGCCAATTCATCATTGAATTCTAGGTCAGCCTGTTCCTTACTACTTTTTTTTTTTTTTTAATAATAATTCCTGTTGCTATTTTACATTCTTCCATGAGTCCATCAGGACTTGCCAACCATAAGCAAGTTTTCAAATTACCAAGGTTCAAAGCAGAATCATTTATAACAAATTCTTTGCACAAATTATTTCAAAGCTGTCTGTGATGAATTTTCTTCCCTTCCTCAGGAGCTTTTAATTGAAGACTTGCAATTTTGGGGGAAAAAAAGTACGCCTCATTATGAACAGATTTCTTGCATCATTAGGAGGTAGGCCAGTCAGAGGTGTATCAGCTAGTGGTTCCGTTCATAAATAATGGAGTTCTATCTCTGCCTCGTTAAGTGGGTATAGAATGATAACCTTCTGAGCTATCAGCCTGTGTTATTTGTACTCTTCACTGTCATTCATTTTTATCTTGTAGTACTTTAGATGGCAGTTCTGTTCAAAGCCTGCCATCTTGCATATTGTGAAGCACTGCGTTTTCTTTTGCTTTAACTTGCTAAAGTAAGTGAGGTTATATCAAGGTTTAATTCAGTTCATGGAGTTTAAGGGGATAGCTTTAAAAATGTGTCCATGAGGTATATGCACATTCATAGGCTAGCCACCGTTTAGGTTGGCACAAGGTGTCTCTCTCTATGCGCACAATGATTACCGTGTTGTTCATGCATGATTTTCTGGAGGGTAGAACACCTCTCTTACATCATATTTAGTGTTATGGCATATGAGGGATTGAGCAGTCAATTCTGTTGCAGAACAGGAAAATTATTACTTCTTACATGTTGTGTGTCCTTGGTTCCCCTTTACCTTTGACTCTTCAACTCAAATCTTCCAAAATAAACAAAAACAAATAGAAAAACCAAACCAAAAATCACCAACAAAAAAGCAATGGTATACAAATACAACTGAAACCCCAGTAACCTAAGTATCATAGCGATAACTAGTGAACAATACATTTGTTAGATACGTGGATAAAAATGATAGACTGAGTAAGTCAAGGTTAATCATTAGAAGGAGTTCATAAGCAAGTGTGTAAAGATGATCTGTTTGATATGGGTAAGAGCTCTAGGACTGCAGAAATGGGCCTGTTCAAGGGACTCTGACAGTTGAGTTGATTTCCTTGGAGCTAAACCTTCTCAGCCCCCCCAGAAGGCTGCCTGCCTATGAGTGTTCCCCCAAACCACCTTGAAGTTGTGTGTGGCCATTCCGTGAAACTGCTGGGGTGTAAGCACGCCTGTCTCAAGCTGTGCTAACAGCTTACCGGTGTGCGCAGTGCTCAGGCCCACGCCATGCCTCTGGCTGGGTTACTGGCATTGCTATGTAGAAATGCAGTAACAGCATGTGAAGGTTCCCAAAATGCTTTTGAAAGGGTGTTCGCAGAAGGCTATTCAAGAACAAAGCTGTCATAGAACAGAGGAAGTTGTTCTGGATTAGTAACTAACTAAATACAGGGGAGAAAAATGTCAAGAATGATCAAGTGAGGTGACAGGTCAGTCCTATTTTCATGAGTACTACAGACTGTACTGCTGCCTACAGTAAATGTGTGGCTGGAGACTAAAGCCAAGGGACAAAACTGGATGCAATATTGAGAGTAAAAATTGAAGAACAGTTGTAGAATGATCTATAGGGTGATCAGGAAATAAGTTGGCAGATGATGTTCAGAGTTAGAAAACGTGAAATGCTTTCTACTGCAAAGAAGGAAGTATCCCAACTCCGTTTGGAGAGTCATGGTTCAGGTTTCATTTTACAGGTCGTATTTAGGAGACACGTATTAAATACCTTATGGATAGTGCTCAGAAACTATCAGCATCAGTCAGCAGTGTTCAATCTATAGGTTACAAAATAAATGACCAAGGGGAGCATGTAAATATAGTATCTTTATTCATTATTTCTCATGAGAGCCAATAGCCACTAAAAGAAAATTTCAAATAGGAATTTTAAAGAAAAATGGTACTTTCATATAGTTTTGAATTATGAATGCTATTGCCATTATATTGTAGTTTCCAAAAAGCTTTAAAATATCAAGCTAGGTTTGTAAAATATATATTCTTTAGACAACTGTTAAAGACTAAAGTTCAGATGGAAGCTTCTCTGGAAGCCTTGTGATTGCACTGACGTTCAGTAGGACCCTGTCTGCCATGTAGAGCTGCTGTGTGTTGTTCCTCGCCACCCCCCCACTCATGCCCTGACCAATTTGAATTAATTCTGAAGAGATCCAGAAGTTCAGTTTTTCATGTTGAGATTTTGTCACTTTCTGCAAATTGTTCAAGCCCAGTCTTTTTAAATGGATGAGGCAAATGGGTCTGTGGCTTGATCTTGCCTGGAATGACCTCTAGGTTATTTCTCTTACATGTATTAGTGAATCTCCTTAAAAATCCAATTAGTATGGGTGCTTCATCTGATAAAATAAATCTTCACTGACAGAATAGGTAGGGTGTATTGACTATTTTTTTCTGAAATATTGTAGACGTGCTGTGATGTTGTAATAGTCAGGTTGTAAACATTGTGGTGAAAGGATGCAAAGAAGACAAACCCCAGGTGGGGGACAGTGTCTTTTATTATTGATTTGAATGATAGATAAGTCTTCAGTTACAAATGTATCTTCAGGTTTGAACCTAAAATATCATCCACAGTCAGGCTGTAAATCTGAGCTCTAGTCTGCGTTTTCATCACAAATTTGTTAGCTGCCTAGGAATCAATATATGGCCAGGGTAATCCTATGAAGATTTTACCTTTTAGGTGCAGACTATAGTGTACAACTGGGTTTTAAGGTTGTACTACCTTTGTTCAGGAGAGCTAATCCTCACTTGGATTAGAATAACAGTTTGCAACAAACATCCTCGGTGGAAATAGTAATAGCTTTGAATGAACAATTAGGATGAGGCAGCCTCAGTGCAATAGCAAAATTGGCCCAGCTCTTTCACCACTTTCTTTTCCATAGAGATTCCAGGTTTAGATAGAACACGAAAACATTACAATCATTACTGAGGAATGAATGAAGGTAGGCCTGTGTTCTCAGAAGCATTATTATATTTTTTAATTGCATCAACTGATGTAATAGAAATCATAATGTTTCCTTAGAAACCTCACCTTGTTTGACATACACAATTAATCTGCTGACAGCTTTGGGACAAAATGCGGCAGCTTAACGAGGCCAAATTCTGATTGTGCTGATTAGTAACAAGATTTGGTCAAAAACTAGGATATTTGATCAGCAGGACTGAAATGGACTGTGTGCCCAAGCATAAGTGTGTGTGGGGGGTGGGAGATTGAGATCCCAACTTTTCCCAGATGCCTGGGTGCCAAGGAAGCGTGGAGGTTTGCTACCCCAGCAACACAAGTCCCAGGCATACTTCGGTAAGCACTGACCCATTTTGAACAGAGAGCATGGTTTCTGAATTTTCAAGCTGGTTAGTGAAGGAGACAATGTTGTGTATACTATGATGTTTAAGCTTTACTGAAACTGATAGACTTCAAGTCCTTCTCCCATTGCAGAAATGGGGCATCTCTCAACTTCAGACTCCTTTCTCCAAAGCAGTCTGCTGGGCCCTGCATCGTACCTGATTGCCCTGGAGGCCTGAGGTTGACGTGGATGACTTCCTCGCTCTTGCCCGTTGGCTTGTCTCAAAAGGTAAGACAGATTTTGAGGAAGACTGTGACACTTGAGAACATGTAGATGACAAAGATCAGCAAAACATTTTTTTTTTTTTTTTTTTTCTTCCATGAAACTTGACCAACTAAGTCAACTTCACATCAACTGTCTAGAATCAGTATCAGAATTTAGTTAAAATTGCTCACAGTGTTTTAGGACAGGTGGTGAAAATGAATAGCTGTAGGGGAAATTCAGGTAAGAGAACATAATTACCCAAGCTGGATTTTGGCCAGGACATTAGTGCTAACAGTTTCATTTCTGTGGAAAATGTTGTGGGATTTTTAAAGGCAATTTGGTTTTCCCTTATCATAAATATTGCTGTTTTTTTTATGACTTTATGATTCGAGGCTTGGTTTTGAGCCTAAGGAATATTTGTCAGGAGATTGAAGACTGGGGTATAGCATATGAAACCCACGGTAGTTGTGTAATTAAAGTTTATAAATAAAACTGAATTTTGTTGAGCTGCAACCACTATACAGTAATTTAAAATATTTAGGAAGTGTGCTTTGTGGCGTGTTGTTTGTAGACCCACCCCTTTTGTGCTGACAACCATCTTTTTACTGTTATTCCAATGTGCACGAGTAGTGACCAAAATAGAGAAGTACTAAGGAATCCTAATGTGTGACTGCAAAGTAGCCATGTGTTTATTCTACCTAGATGATTGATTTTCTTCTAAAGGGAGCCAGACTGTCCAAATACCAGTCTATACTGCGAAATGAAGTGCAACAGGGCTTGCTACAGGTACTTCCTAGCAGCAGGAGGAAATGAAGGAAGAGGGAATGAAATAGTCAATGGGTGAGAGTTGTATTAAGACTGTTACCTCTAGCAGTCTGATCTTGGTCTGCAATCTGTTCATCCCTCTCTAAATGTGGGATGTGTAGACATTGTAGTTTCTACTTTTTTTTCTTTTAAGAGCTGAATCAGGACCTTAGGTTTCAGGACTGATTAAAGAGAATCACTAAGGTTTGAATGGGGGACGTACATAAAGGAGGTTGCTGTGAGTGATACTAACTGTCACGTCAAGTTCAGTGATACCGTGAAAAACTGTGAGAAGACTCTAGCATCAGAACAGTGTCAGATGGAGACTTACAAGTGAACACTGTGAAACTAGAGCATGGTGTAGAGCACAGAATTGTTAAGGATGGGAATATGTAGTAATTAACAAAATAAGTATAAATTCATATTAAAAAAATTATATATTTTGCTATATAAAAATATATATTCAAGTAAATTTGATAAGGCAATCATGTGTCCAACAAACATGCGCCCAACAAATCTTCCTGAAATGTGTTTTTTGTTTCTTTTTGGGGAATACCTTTTGATTGCTGTAAACTGTCCTGCATATGAACCATTGTGAGCTATTAAGTTCCATGGTACTGGACTGTTCTAATAATAGATTCAATATTTTTTAATATTTTGGAGGAATTGATATTTGCTTAGTCTCCATATGGAGCATAGCATGTTAATGAACAAGTGATGCTTGAAAGGTCACTAACAAAATGAATAATTCCAGCTATTGCGATGTATTTTCCTTAATATTCTGTTGAACATACATGTTGAATGGAGCATTTTCTCTGTGGTAGGACATACTATTTTTGTTCTTCCACTTAATGATATGAAAATAGTCATTTCTGAATACTGACAATATTTAACCTCTTAACATTGCTTTCTACCAATGAACATACCAGTGGGCACTTCATAGTCACTGGTTAACTTTGCTTACCAGTTCTGTGCTGTGTTATTTAAACATGCTTTTAGACCTAGGTAGAGTGCCATACAGATGAACCCTTCATCTCTTAAAACAAATCTCTGAAGCTTCAATGCACAGTTATGCCAGGCATATTCTAAGCCTATAAGAGAGCAGAAAATCCAATTGATTTTATTCTCTGAAGTTGATTGTGGCATTTCTAAGGTTGAGAAGAGTCCATAGTGAAGAATGGTGGTCTGCATGCAAAATATTTTTTTTTTCAAATTAGAATAATTTTTCTATTAAAACTGGACAATTTATATTTTGGGGAGAAAGGAAGATTTCATTGTCATCATCTTCAGAAGTTCTGAATTTATTCCTGGCTAATGTATGCCAGATATCAACTGAAATGTTAACTCAAAATTGAACATAGCAATTCTGAAGTATTTTTTGTCATTTTTGGACAGAAACATTGATTTTGAACAACAAAAGCAAAAAATATTTATTTGCAGTGTTTAAGGACTGTAATTTTATGTGACCTACATAAATACCAACAATGAATTAAAATTTTTATTTTAAAATATATTCCAGCTGAATTGAAACTCTTATTCTGAAAACTTTGGAATTTCCCAGAGCATCCCAGAGCAGGATCGAGAGTTTCCTCAAATGGCCAAGTGTAAAGAACTTCTTCAAAATCTTATTGTTTTTTTGTTCAGTAATTAAGCAGCTCTTGTTCATTTATTCATCAGTTGCAGTAAGACACCAAATTTCATTATACTTTTTTAGGAAGTCTTCAGTGTGGTTGTTGCTGTTGTTTTTCAATAGCACAGCAGCATCCTTCACTTCTGGTGTCATGAGAGAAAGTCTAATATTGAGCATGTGGACCAAAGGTAAGTCTGATTCATTCTGCAAGTACTCCAGTTAGAGGCAAATGCTCTAGCAATGGTAGGTCCGTTTGGGTGACCCTCAGGAACATGTTTAATTTTGACTTAAGGGGAGAAAGCTTTGTCCAGTTCACCTTGTTTCCTCTCCCATCCTCCAGTTCTGAGACAATCTGGAACAGCTTGTACACAGCACATCAGAAAACTTTAGAAATATGTAGCTTCAGTCTTTTGATTACTTGGGTTACTTATTTATTTTTTAAAAGATTTGTCAGATGTTACGGCTGATTTTTTTTCAAGCTTTTGATACAAGGTCATGTGTATGATGTGATTATTGTTGGAACTCTTCTGAAAATTAATTGCCTTTTTCTTGCTTTTGGATTAGCTGCTATCAGTTTTTTTTTTTTTTTTGGAGATACATTGTTGAATTTTGGAGGAGCTGAATTAGCATGGAGCACTTTTCAAAACTGGAATTTTTGCATAATAGCATTTAATATCAGTGAAGTCATGCTGTCTTATCTAAGAGGAATAAAAATCAATTTTTAATGCTTTTGGTTTGACCTCAAAGAACTGAGTTTAAAATGAAGATGTGGTTGGAGCTTACAACTAAGTTAGTTTGTAAAATCAGGTCTTAATAAAGTCAATATAACAAAATTTAATTGCAGTATTATGTTTTTATATATTCTGTCTAATGTTATGCCATAATAAAACAGCTTTATTAAAATGTTCTGTGATTGTTTACCCTAAAGCGCATGTTTTTACTAAGAGTGCGTAGGGTACTTTGGCAATTTCTTTTATATCTGGAAAGTTTTTTTTTCTTATTTGAGGAATACAGCTAACATTTTAATGAGTAAATAAGTTTCTTCCCAAACTGGGAAGAGAATCTGAAAGCCTTAATCAACCGTTTGAGGGAAAAAATATTTGAATAGGCAGAATATTTTATTTACAAATCTTTCAAAGTGTTTTCTACTTTTTTTTTGTTGTTGTTCTCGTGATAAATGTCTGAACCATCCAGGCGAAACCACCTCTTTTCCTAAAGATTTTTGTTTTAAATACATCATCTGACTGTGTAGCTTTGACTGTCAGAGCGTCAGACATCCAGGAGCCTTTCAAGCAAAGCAAACTGGTGAAAACCAGCCTTCTACCTGTGTTTGTAGGAGGTTCTGATAAAATTTTAAACCCGATCTCATTTTTCTTATGGCATCTTATTTTCTGTATATTGTTCTATATACTCAGCTCTATGTGCTATGTCAGTGGAGTGTTGCAGGAATATTTATTTAAATGTTTTCAGTTTTCACTGTAACTGAATTGCAAGAGATTATAAATCTTTGAGCTTTCATCATTTGACCGTAGTCTGCGACTTAGGCGGCAAGAGAAAAGGTGGGTACTCACTTGTGGTGTCAGTCAGTGAAAGTAACAGTGGTACTCTGCTTGTCCTGCTCTGAAAATTGAATCGAAGATTGATTGATAAATTTATCTTCACAAAAGGGAAGCATGCAGGAAAGAAAAAAGAAGGTGAAGTATTAACTTTCTCCGAGGCTTCTTTTCTATTAAAATGAGGCTGATTAAAAGAAGGAGCTTTTTTTTCTATTTTATTTCTGCTTGGCATTAGGGAATTTAAATTTGAGTTTTTAATTTTAAACAGAAATCACTGAGGGGCAAACCACTCTGGTTCAGCTCTCTGACGATTGTATTTATTCCAGGAAGGCTTTGTGGCCCCAAGCCTACACAATTTTATTGACTTACTTCCCCTCTGAGGCATTTTCTTCCTAATTTAAATTCAAATAGGTCAGTTAAGCTAAGGTTTGACATGTGTCAAAGCCTTGCTGCTGCTTTTTTTTTTCTCTCTTTTTTCTTTTTTCTTTTTTTTTTTTTGTTTTGCAAGGTCACAAATACTGATAACACAAAAATCAGCTGGAATCGGGGATGTCCAGGGTTTTAGGGAGTATTATCCTTGTGGGAAATATCATCATTATGTAGTATTGTGTCCCTGATTTGGCTTTAATTTTTTGTAAGGTATGTTATAAATGCTAAATATGACTTAAGTTACAGCAGAATTTACCATAAACAAAGGAAATAAAATTATGAAGATGAGTTTTCATCAATGTTAAATACAGTCTGATACTTAGCTATGTTAATATGGATTAATCCAGGTATTTTTCTTCTCTATCTTCCCCCAGTAAATTTAATGGGAAAGTTGGAAATGATAAAATTCCTATACTGGGAGAAAAGAAATGTATGGGGCAAGTTAAAAAGAAAAAGCCAAGGACACCCCATGTCAGGTTCTGTTGTTTCAACATCATGGGTACTTTTGAAATTTTAGACTTCAAAAAACCCCCAACAATGATGTGAAACAAAATGCAGAGGAACCACATCAGCAGTCTACAGATAAAACACGGTAGAGAGAGAGATCAATTCCTGCCTTTTGATTATTGAGCAACAACTGCCAGACAGTGAAAAAGGCATCAATACACCATCCAGATCTGGAAAGCTCCTCATTAAGTTCTCTCCTTTAGTGCTGTGAGCAACATACACATGCAACTCAGAGGTGGAATGCATAAAAGCTTTCTGGTGATCATTGAATTTCACAGTGGAGTTTCTGAAAACTTATTAATTTAAAACTGCAGCACTGAGCGTTGAATGCGTCCACGCTGTATGGACAAGTTCTCTCTGCTGTTGGTTTTGGGTGACATTGAACAGATTGTTGAATGGTTTGGAGTGTGGTTCTTTATTATTATTATTAATACTTCAAAACAAGCTTAAAAATGCTCATTGTTTGGCCTAACTCTGCAGTGGTAAGTGACAATTCATGTTGGTTACATGAATGCAACAGAGGGGCCTTGGAAAATCCACGCTGAACATAGTTGTGTCCTATTCTTTAAGATCTTCTTAAGTTGTACATGGTTTGAGAACAACTATGAATGCCCTGTGGGGACAGAGAGAAAATAGCTTGTAGATTCAAAAAGCTGAATTCATTGAAACTCCAATTTGTATTACAACTTGTTTGGTGGTAAGACTGAGCTGAGAGGCTCCTGTCACTGCTCAGAGTGCTGACCCCATCCCAGCTGCAATCTACAGCCTCTCAGGAGTACTGGATCACAGGGTTGTTTGGCTTAGCTCCACGTCAAAATGGTGTAATGGTCTTTTTCAGTGTTCGAACCTGCCATAAAGCTCTGCCTACGTGCATATCGTCATGCAGTAAAAGTAAAGTATAGCTTGGTGCACAAGCTGCAGATGCTTCCTTAGGTGGGTAACGCACATTCAAGATATCACCAGTTTTAAAAACCCTTGCAGATTTTCTTTGGTCATGGGTATGTGTGTTGGGTCTGTCTGGGGTGGAGTCACCTTTCCCTGCAGCAGCCCACACAGCGCTGTGCTCTGCGCTCGTAGCTGGAACAGCAGTGCTGTCACTCCCGTGCTGTGTCTGTGGCTGCATGGCGCTGGCACAGCACCAGGACTCCCTCCTAGCCCCCAGGAGCCAGCAGGCGGGGGGTGGGCAATTGATGGGGAGGGGGCATCACCGGGGCAGCTGACCTAAACCGACCAAAGGGATATTCCATAACACCTGATGGCACACTCAGCAATAAAAGGGGGGCTCTCCTGGGGGAGGGGTCCTCCTGAACAACCGGTACGCGTTTTGAGGCCCTGCTTCCCAGGACGTGGCCGAACATCGCTCGTTGATGGGAAGTAGAGAATAACTTGTTCTCCTTTCTCTCTGTGCTTCTGCGCGGCCTTGTTGTTTCTTTTGTTTCTTTTTCTCCCCATTCCCCTTTCCCTTTAATTAAATCATTCTCATATCAAACCTCGAGCTCTTTGTGTTGTCTTTTTCTCCCCCTTCCTCTTTGAGGAGGGGAGGAGTGAGAGAGCGATTGTGGTGGAGCTCGGCTGCCCGCTCCAGTAAAACCACCGCAGTATGTCTGATCTTAATTCACCAGCTGCGTTGTCAGCATGCAAATCGCTGCAACTGCTTGAACTTGGACATCCATATAAAATAGTCTTAACTGGTTTCTCAGTTCATACTTGAGCTTTAAAGCTGTGCTCAAGAAGGAAAGAGTAAACTAGACATAAAATAATACACATCTAATTACAAACACTTGTAAATATCCAAATGGGCACAAAAAATGACAAAATGTTGGTAAGCTAGTAAACGTGAGGATTTGACTGAAGGAGAGGCAGAGAATTTCCTATGCTCATGCTTGAAAGAAGAGGACAGCTAATGTTTTAAATAGTACTTAACAGAACGAATGACAAAATGTATACTAAGATTATTGGCTAGAATTTAATAAAGTGCATTAGAATCCAGCATTCACTTCCTTCTCAACTCTTCGCTGTTTTACATCTGAGACTTCATGATCATAGTATAGTGGTTCAAAAATACATTGACTAGTTTTTCACCATGAATAACTATTAATAAGTATTAGTTACCATGATTTTTGTCCCTTGAAACTTCAATTTTGTAATTAAAATTACTTTTTTTTTTTCTATTAAATACACAGAAGTTTTAATTTAAAAAGCAGTTTCATTATTGCCACTTGTAAAGGGATGGTCTGTCAAAGTTAAAGAAAATGACAAAGCAATTTAAAGATTTCGTGACTGTAGGTACTCCAAGACTAATCAAGTTTGAAAACATGGGAACAAGCAAGGTCTCCCTCAAGCCTACCGCCCTCCCCACCATAGTGACTATCCATCAATAATTGAAAACAAAGGCTAGAGAAACATCATAATCAACATTCCCAATAAATTCTAAAGAATATGTAGTAACAAAGGTCTTAATCAAAATTTCAATGTGAACAAAGGATATGTAACTACTTTAAGAAAAAAATATTTCATTTCATTTTTGTGAGTGGAATAGCAGCTGATAAATGTAAAACTGCTTTTGGGTGACCTTCTGTTCTGCCTTGATACGCTGCTAAGCAGGTCCTGGTAATTTTCCTGCAATTTAGAAGTGCCAAAAGGGAATTGATTAAGCTATATAGTATCTGTATAGTATCTTACATATACTGTATAATATATATATTATATATATACTATGTAAGTATATATACACTTATATATATCTGTATAGTATCTTATATAAGTATATATAGTATCTTAGGCTCTGCCAAGCTACAAGGTGGCTTGTAATTGACCTTGAGCCACTGAAAAACAAAGAAATGTTTTCATGTGACTTGAATACTGAGAATGATATGTTATGCTGTAGCACGGAGGAATCTGTGTGTAATGCATCTGAATTCGATTTGGTAGAGTTTTCATTTTTCCAATCTAATATGCCATTTACAATAATCTGACAGTAGTGCTTCACTGGGGCTCCGTAGCAGGAGCTAGTAACCAGCCCTTCAAGATTAGTCAGCCAGTGCGCTAGCTGTGCGGATGCTGTAAATCCCCATTAATTACTGTCAAGTTCTTCGTTTTTCTCAGCCTCTGTGGTTTGGAAGCTTGAGTGTTTTCCTATTTTAAGGCAGTTTAATTTAAATGATAATATTTTAATTAACGGCTTATGTTCCTCTAATTTTGCAAATATTTTCTTTCTCCTTTTCCCCTCTTCAAAAATTATATAGGAAGTTAGCTTACTCCATTATTTTATAGCAACTTTTAAAATGACTGTTTTGATGCCTTTTTTTTTGCCATTTCTTATTGCAGCTCTCGAATGGAAACAAAGCTATTTTGATATTAAGCAAGAAATGGGGTGGGAAGGATGGTGGGAGAAAACCATTCAACTGATATAATTTCCTGTAGCTCCTGGAAAGCCTGGCAACTAGCCAGCTACTGTGAATTTCTGCTGCTTTGAAGCTTCAAGCAGAACCCAAAATAGGGATTCTTTAGATGCATTTCTTTCAGGTTTTAATTATCTGATCTAGTTTGCATATCTTTTGGAATAAATGCATACATTTTAGATGTGAATCTTCCTACAAACTTTCTTGCTTGGCTTGAAAAGTTACACGCAAATCAGAATTTCATCCAAGAAGATCAACTAAGCAATTAGCATGGGCTTTATTATCAGTATTGTAACGGAAATTAATCTGGTTAGCATTTGAGGTGAAGAAGAACAGTTTCTAAAGTGCCAATATGTGAGAACCCTGTGAAGGGAAAATCTAGCAATTGATTCAGATATTTTTATATTTCAAGATGATTTATAGGACTTTCATGATTGTGGAAGAGGAGAATATGTGGGGTTTCATTTTTTTTTTGTTGTTTTAGAACAGAACTGTTCAGTTGGAAGGAACCTACAAAGATCAGCGAGTCCAACTGCCTGACCTCTTCAGCGCTAGCCAGAAGTGACAGCCTATTACCAAGGGTATTATCCAAATGTCTCTTTAACACTGACAGACTTGAGGCGTCAACCGCCTCCCTAGGAAGCCTGTTGCAGTACTGCACCTTCACAGTAAATACTTTTTTCCTAGTTTCCCATCTGAACCTCCCCTGGAGCAGCTGTGTGCCATTCCTGGGAACTCAGTTGCCAGTCACTAGGGAGGAGAGACTGGCCCTTTCCTCTCTGTTTCCCCTCAGGAAGTTGTTGATCAAGAACTTAATATTGTTAAGGCCTATAATAACAAGTCTTATTTTTATTAACAGAACAAGACTGGCTTTCAGATGAACAGCTTGTCTTTGTCATGGAATCCACAGCTGAGTTTGAAAACAATTGCTTTGTACTTGATTTAGTTGTGTAGGTGACTTAAGTTTAAAAATAAGAGTGCACGCTGACAGAAGAGGTGATAAGTCATTCGTGTGGATTTAAATTGCCCTGTGAGATGGTGGTAACATATTATTGTTCTGTAGGTGATAATTATTTGGAGATTGTTTGGGGGAAAAAATGTAGTATGCCACAAACCTATTATATCTTTTTTTTTGGCCATGATTATAATATCTAGCAGAGCTATGCAATTTAGTTCCCAGGCCTATCTTTTGAAGTAGACTTACAGATCTTCCTTGACAAACTGGAAAAAAGGTCAGACTTTTTGTTGCAGCTCTTTTAGGTGGTGGTGGTGTATTATGTGTTAAATTTTTGTAGGTTATTGTGCATGCATTCTCCTACTGACTTTAATATTTTTGAGTTTATGAGAATATTTGTGAATTTTCTTCACAAAATATTCATGTGAGTAGTAGGTCCTCTGAGTGAACTATATAATTTTGAGAGGCTGCGAAGGACACTTGCTTTTCTAATGAGAAGAAGCATTAGCAAGTTTTGAATGTATTGTTATAAATGGCATGATTCCATTTGTGTATTTGTCTGTGAGAAGCTTACGTCCTGTGATGTGTTTGGAAAAGTTAGGAGGTTGCTTAAAACCTGCGAAGCTATATAATATGTTGAGCTAGAAATAATACACATATACATTATCTGTAATAAAATAATTTGCCATTAGCAATATTATTTACAGGATATTCTCTGACTTGGCAAACACGTGAACATGTTTAATTATAAGTGAATATTCAATGAGGGGACAGAGCATATGTTTTTCATATCTAGGGTGACTGTCACCCTGGCCTTGATTTTATGTATAGCTATCGCCTCACTGAAGCAAGGTGGACTGTCTGTATGTCAAGTTAACATACTGTTTTGGATGGTTGGAACCCAGTTTTGTAAACCAGATAAAAACCGAAGGAATAATTTAATGATATTCTGAGTATAATATATACAGCACCTCTTGTCATTCTTACTAATCTGTAAAGAAAGGTAAACGTGTAATCTTTGTGTCAGTAGGTAATTACTGTCACGGTGAAGCCATAAAATGGATATTTCCAAGTAAGTACAAAAATATTGTGTATTAGTATAAAACCTTTTCTTTGGCTCTCATGGTGTTATGTACAAGGCAAAGTAATACCAGATTTTTCTCTCCCAGAAGAAATGAGCACTGGCTGATTGCCTTATTGTTCTTGTATGTAATGCTGAGTTGCCATGCCTGTTAGGCTAGTGAATTGACAATAGAGCTGAGGAGTGTTTTAGATCAACAGTAATTCAAGTTGTCATTTTGTACTGTTGTGCCTCTGTATCCACGTTTACTTTGTGTCGTGGCTTTAAATTGCATTTAGGATTGCGAAGTGATGGGGTATATAATGGGAAATATTACCTGGTCAAACCATATGCAAACTCTATGAGCTCGTTGGACGGGTTAGTTTTAGTCACATTATAAATCCGTAAGTAAATAAAATAAAAAGTTGAATGCTCCTATACTTATTCATTAGGAGCTATTGACTCAATATAGTTTCTCATGCAATAATAGCATAGTTATGTCGTGACGCACTAATAATAAAATTTTAGAACTGTCTCTTTCTGAGGTGAGAAATAATTTCCTGTGCAAACTCTCAAGAGTCCTGAAATACATGTGAATTTAATATATCCTTTTTAAGAAACAGGAAATTTAAGACTTGCTGAGCATTTACTCACTCTTCTGCTCTAAATTACTTTTTTTATGTCAATCTTATGAATTTTAACTCTGATCCTAATATGTTATTTCAATGCATTACATAATATAATTTTAGAGAAAAAATTGTTACCTCTGCATATTTGCCACTGTGAACAACTGCATTATTGCACTTACTGGTTTGTGAAAATAATTGTATTTATTCACTTTAAAACTGTTAGCACTTAGTCTTCAAGATCTCTTACCTGAATCAGTAGAGTTGATTTCACAGAACTTCAGACATTTGTACTACAGAAATTTGCATCTAAACTACTTGTCCTGACTACAGTTTATCACAGTGAAGGGTGACCCCATTCCTTCTTAGGAGAGAAGTTAATGAATGGATGCAGAGAGGTTATTTCCGTTTGCTTTGCCAAGGTAACGTGCATAAGTATTTACATGCTGCAGTTAGCATTAGATTGAAAATGTTTTAAGTTTTCATATTTACCTGTTAAAATGTTTACTGAACAGACAAAAATACAGTCTGAATTGCCTTTTTGAAATCCTCCTCTGATATAGTTGGGTTGTGGTGTTCCGAGGATTTCACTTCCTGTTGGTCTTGAGATGAATATTCCTTTGAAGTCTCCAACAGTAATTTGGGTGCCAGCTCACTGGGTTTTGCTAATTAGTTTTACTAATTCCTCTTATGGTGCAGGGAACTTCTTTAAAAAGAATTGTTATAATTTACATTCTAATTTTCACTCTTCTAAGGAGTGCAGTGTGATCACTAAGTCTGGAATTGTGGCATTGATTTCAGGAGATACAAGCTCATGGTGTAAGTTAAAAATAGCTCTTTGTATGTTAAGAAAAGCACAACAGTGTGAAAAAAATATGGTGGAAGAGGATCAGTAGCTCTACAAATCTCGAATAAAAATTAGTAATGTTGAAGTCAATTAAAATGAACATAGGTGAGATGTGTATCCTATCCGGTACCCCTAAGACAGCACTGTTAGGAAGTGCACTGGGCCAGTGTTGGTATAGTCTCTTCTGAGATGAATCATTTTTGTCTGTGATATATCCTATTGACTCTCACACTGTAGTTTTAGTGAAATTAGGGAAATGTAATACTTCTATGAGGCAGAAAGCATCATCTCTTTCATGAACTGCCTTTAAACTCTTGAGCCAGGGTGGACTCTATGCCATGATCTTGTGAACAAGGTGAGCGATTACAGCATGAAATGCTGTTTGAATCACGTTAACCCTCCTCATTGTGCCTGGTCACTTGAAATTTGTATTTATTTATTTTTATTTTAAAACTTGTAACAGCGTCTGCCTTGTGATGGCCCCAGCATTTGTGTGGCTGCAAAGGGACTTAAAGGAAAAAAGATTTAACATGCATACCAGTTCATGGATTGCAAACTCACAAAAATTTATGTGACTGTGAGAGCCAGGATGGGAGTGAGAGAGACTGTTTCTTTCAAGAAAGAAGGAAGGAAGAGTATCTCTAGTTACATAAACATTTCTTTTCCTTTTTGTGGGCCAGAGAATGATGGGTGCTGCAAATGAGGCTAGCACCTCATTTTGCACACTAGGAGGAAAACCGATTTGGCATCTGATACTGCTAATAAATACTTCAGTCTTTTGTCTTACTACTATCCTTGGGCCAACGGTTTCAATGATTTCCTTTTCCATGCTAAGCACCCAAATCCTTTTTCTAATCACTGTACTGAATAATTGTCACATTTAGTACACTTTTGTTGGCTTAGTCGCTTGCTTCTAGGCAAATTGTTTTTGCAATCGTGTGCGCTGAAATGTTTTTCCCATCTGTTGGAGCAACCGCTTAAATGATTGAAGTTCTTTTGAAGCTGCTTGCATGGCCATTTATTATTTTCTCTGTCTTAAATTTTGGTGTCATCCACAAGCCTTGGAAGCTTGTTCTTAATGTTGTTGCTATGTATAATCTGTTGTGAGAGCATCCCTGGGAAATCAATGAGAAATTTCAGTGGTTATTTTTGTGTGTTTTGGCATTTTATAAAAATGAAAAACAGCTTTAAAATATTCAGCTTATGCAATTCCTTTTTTTTTTTTTTGAGTTTGTGATTGAGATGGAAGTGATGTGAGTAATCAGAAGTGGGAAATGTTTTTTGAGGAATGTTCAGTCTGACAAAGGTAGGTGGAAGTGAATAGTGTTTGTCCTGTTTTTAAATAACCTTTCTACTTTTCAGGCTACTTTTCTTTGTACTTGCATTCGGCCTTACAATTTAGCAAAATGATAATGAACTTAAAGGGTAATAGTCTTTTTAAATACGATGACTGGCACAGGTTTATGAGCAATCTAAGTGTAGCTGTATACCCTGTGGATTTAATTCTACAGTCTTGTCTTGTATGAACGCAGCTACTGAAGTCAAGTTGACGAGACAGGGTGCGTGCTGATCAGGGATGTCTGAGGCTGCATTTAGCAGTGCATTTGGCTGGCTTGATGCTTTACTCACGTTCTGAGTTAAAACTGAATGAAAGTTCCTTAGCTCCCATGATGGCATACTTCTCTGGTCTTTCTGTGCACCAAGGTTCTGGGTGATTTATGGTACAGTCCATTATTTTGAAGCAACAAATGGTTGTTAGAAGATAATTGCAAACAGGTAGTAATACCAAGTTTTTAAGTCACAATGAATGTGAGGTAGATTACTACACCTTGGCTGGAAAGTAAAGAACAAGGTATAAATTGAGACTCAAAAAAACAACACCTGGTAACTTGCAGTCCTGGTCTGAATTGCCCTCTCATGAGAACATAGGATGTGTCTATAGGTTGATTTACTTCTTTGTGTAGTGGTCTGGCCTGAGTGAAGCATTGTAGTATGTTTAACTGGCTTTGTTAGTATCTTGATCCTGAATTTGTGTACAGAGTAATTGTCATAACACTTCAAGTGTTGCTCTTCAGGATGTGAAAAAACATTATCAGAAGTCATAATTAGTCTTAAATGTGCTGATTGCAGAAGCTAGGCTAGATCAGTAGATCTTTTTGTCTTTGCTGTGCGATACAACCCTATTAAGGTCTGTGTGGAACGAAATCCTGGAACAGGAGAACGTGGCTTCTTTGGGATTTTATCTCTGGTGCCCCACATGGTCACCTTGGTGACACCCCCTACCCATTGTTGTACCAAATAGTACCTTAACCTTTGTTCATATTAATAGAGAGGTAAGCATTATTTTTCCTCTCTCCTCTGGTATGAGGGTTTTGCAATGAAGGAACTTCTTAATTTGCTAAATAGCAGAACCCGGTGCAACCTATTTGCGGTGTGGAAGCTCAGACACGTAACCTGGCCGAGCGTAGCCATGGACACTCCAGCACACCTTACAGAGCTGCACTAGCTTGTGAGCAGTCTGAAGAATACAGAAAGCATGCTCCTGCTCTCAAAGCCTACTCCTGTTTTCCTCTCCCATTGCAATTTCTGCTCTGTTGAGGATTTGTTAAAATTAGGAGCTCCTGAACAGGAGCTAGGACACCCTTAGCCATTGCTAAGATGACTCTGCTGGAGGAATCACCCATGCAGTACAAATGACAGAAGAAGAGACAGTTTAAAAAACAAACAAACCGGAAACCATTTGACTGAGAAAATGCAACTTCCTGATTAAATCCTGTAGTTATTATACAAATAGAAATCCTGTAGTTATTATACATAATCATGTATGCATGGACTAGCTGTTTTTAGCTGAAGTATTCTTCTACATAAATATTATGTATTCATGATCTGGGCAGCTCTTAGGAAGAGGTGTAAGGTAATCTTAATGTGCTGTTGGAGCAATGCAAGGAACTGTGCAAGGAAGTGATGAGACACATTTTCAAGTAAGTTCAGGAAAGCTTGCTTGCTCCCTTGAAAACTTGTTTTTCAAGAGTAGCCTTACCATATGGTCACATTTGATAAAGATCACTGATGTTCTTTTTATTAATTTTACAAGCCTATGAAACTGCAGGAAACCCCGAGGTAATTAAACAGAAGGTGACCCAAGCCTTACTGTATGTTTCTTCCAGTAGTCCTCACCTGAACTTTGTGCTCTCACATACCTGAGTGGGCATGTACATCATTTAAGTATAGGATATAGTTCTTTGAAATAACATTTTTCTCCTGTTTCTTCTTCAGAAACAAGAGAATTTACAGGAATTTAAACCAAACACAAACCCATTTATTTTTCTACAACACAAGGAAAAGAACAGCTTGTTTCAAGAGAAGAGAGGTTATATAAAAGGAACATTTTTCCACTCCTTGGTTTTTCACAAAGAAAAACATCTGATGCCCGCTGTGTGCCTGCACTTGGTGTGACAGTACAGTAAGATATTTTAAGATACCGCAGCATTAAAAGAATTATGTAACTCTGTTTCAGCAGACCTAAATTCCTGTAACTAACATTTCTGAGGGAAGAAAAGAGTTCCCAAGGTTTAGCTTCCATTCACTTGTAAGAAGTTTTGTTCGGCTTAGGAGGTCTGCTGCAGCTCTGTGTGTTTTTATGTACGTAAGCCTCTTTTTTTAAGTACTGATCAAGCATGTGCCTATCATGAACCATAAATAATTCTGGACATGTCAGTTGTGACAATGCTATGAATACGAGAGTATCAAGGAATGTGTAGTGGCCCAGTGTTGCTATGGGTGTTGTCAGAGGAATTGTAGGCTTCGCTCCAGGTACAATTGGAGGGAAATGTGGAGCTTGCGGAAGCTGGGCTAATCTGAAAATCATCCGGGTTATCTCCAGAGCAACAGGAGTTTGCAGATGGTCATCACGTAGGAAGTAAGAGTATGAGACAGAACTTCTAATAGCAAAGAAAGTCTGTTTTTGCTAGCAATGGAATAACTGAATTATGGGAAAATATGAAATGTTAGGCAGTCTGTTATGGTGGGAAGGCTAAAACTCAACTCTCAGGGATGAAAGTTGTGGAAACAGGCTGGCGAAGTCTGGGCTATGGTTAAGCACCAGTCCAAAGCCTAAAAAAATGCAGATGAATTAGGTTCACCGTGAATCTTGGAAAAAAACAGTTAACCTGCAAAAAAAAAAAAGTTGTTTCAAGTTGCCTGCCTTATCATTGCCAGTCCATAGTCATGTAGCTGACTAAGCATGCCTAGCTTGGAAACTGGCGTCTGTATAAATAAAATTGTCGCCTTTCTTTTTAACTATCCATATTTCCTTCTGTGTCCAAACAAAGAAACCAAAACAAATGAACAAACACCACGTAAGCTTTGACCTCTGGTAAAGCACCCTGCTAAACTAGGGCCCTATTTTGTATCCATCAGCATGTGAGTTATGCAGGTTCCTCATGTACAGAGCTGGGGAGGGATGCCTCCTGAGTGGAGCTGTAAGAAAACGTTAGCTGACCAAACCAGTGTCTTGTGTTGAATATTCAGAGTTTAGGGAAATCTCTGTTGTTTAAAGACATACCGTATTGTGGAGGGGAGCAAGAAGACATACCTTCCCCTCTTAAGCCTGTGGTGGAAGCATGAAGCTGAATACAGGCTGTGAGCATGCTTCTAAGTCTATAGACTGTTGAAGAGTGTAAACCTACCATATGTACCCCTAGATGTTAGCTCCATCCTTCCTATTGTGTTTACAGAAGACCTTGTGGGGACATGGAGTGAGATTTTGAAAACAACTTTTTTTTCCTCTTTATTTTGGCTTGGCTTGTTTTGGCTGCTTGAGCTCCCTGACCTTGTGAGTGTGGGGGCTGGCACAAGGCTGGGCAGGCAGACTGGCTGAGGACTGTCCCCTTCAATTCTGCATGGACCTTAAACTGACGTTATTGCAGCTCGAGGGTGCCATTTACGGAAATTTAGCCCGGGTATGATGCCCACTGAAGAAACAGTTTCCTTGTCTAGACCACTTGTCCTCATTTGTATGCAGTAGTCTGCTGACTGTTCATTGTGCCAATACCACTATCTGTGGCTGTGCAGTAAAAATAACTCCTCTGTGCCATCAGTGTTGCTGCCTCTCCCAGCAGGAGTGTCTGCTGGGTCATGCCAGAGCAGGAGAAAGCCTTCTGCTGCCTTTGGCTGCTTCAGCAACTGTTCCTCGTCTCTTGTTGGGGAAACAGGACATGTGTAAGTGTTTCAGAGGCCGAATCCAGCCTGCTGTTAACTGATGAGGAGTCCATTACATTCACAAGCGTGAGCCAGGCTGCGAGTGTTCTGCTTGGGAAGTGGAATATCTTTGGTTAAGGTCTGAAGGTCTAGGTTCCTCTGGCTGTTCAGTTGTCTTGTCCATTTGCAGTAGTTAAATGTAAACACTAAGAAGCAAGGAACAAATTAAATATTCTTTTATTTGGGGCAGATACCTCACAGAGTGCTAGTGTAATCAGTTAACACTATCAAGAAAACAAGGTTTTCCAATTATTGATAGCACTTCTATAAAACATCAGTGTTAGATAAATTTTGGATTCTACTTGCTTTTGTGAAGACAAGAAAGTATTATTATTCAGGAAAGTGTTGTAGGACTGTGTACAATAAAAACTAAAAAGCATTTACTAATTCAGCATCTTTATTATCTCCTTGGTATTACTGCAGAATAAACCAATTTCTGTAGCATTTTGCAAGTAACTTGTGTACAAAACCATCTGGGTTAATGTTATTTTTGAAAACTTTCTTTGTTATTGGTGTTCCGTCTAAACAAGAGTCTTCCCTCACCCACAAGTCAGTCTTTGGAGCTGCTCTAAGCGGTTAGTTGCAGTGGGAAGTTTTGTTCTGACGTGGCTCAAGTAGTAGCAGGGTCTGACATCGCTGTTCTTGCTGTTACCTGGTGTCCTTCCAGCTGGACCAGGAGTACCTGTGGGGCAAAGTACCCGTTTGCTGCATCTTAGTGCTTAAAGCAAGTAGAAAGAGCAACGCTGAAGACTGCCCTGTCACGCAGAATTTTGGTTGTCCGCATTTTGGCCTGCCTGGGAATCAGTGTCATTAGTCTGGCTCACTTGCTTTTCCTTCTCTAATCTTTTTCCTCAGCACGAGAGCAGTATTTGTCTCCTGGGTTGCCCTTGAGGCGATCCAAACACGGCTGCCAGGACAGTCTGCTCCAGCCACGTAGCATAAATGTTGGCTCACAAAGTTCGGCTCCTTCTGCACACAACGCTGTTTTATTCCAGCTGTAGGCTGCACACCCTGCACACCTTGTGCTGTGTTGTGCCTGGCACCCAGCACACCCCATGTTGTCACACCATAAATACACCTCTCTGTCAAGGTTCACCAAACGGCCCCTTTGTTATTATAGACCCAGTGACCTGAAAAAATAGACAGAGGAAGGCCCAGGCTACAGGTCTCATGGATCCTGGTGAAACTAGGAAAAAGTGTTGTGCGTAATGCATACGGCCGCTGCGCGCGTGGGGAGGGGGTCAGCCCAAGGCAATATGGTCACGGCTGGCAGGCCAGGACTCTTCGCTGCCAGGGCTCTCAGGCAGAGCACTGTGCAGGTTTGGAGCCTGCGTGTCATGCCAGATTTCTGCTAGAAAGTTTGTGCTTGCTCCTAGGAAAGCGTTTAGTCTCTTGCCTTCTAAATGAGGGAAAAGTAGAACTTAGCTCACAAAAGTGTGGTGAAGCTGGCGGTCATAAGGGCTATGAGGACTCAACTGCATAAACAGTAAGTACCGTGCAGTCACCTAAATACTATTTAAAACACAAATTACAAATTCGCTTATGCAGATTACAGCTACTGTCAGCAGAGAGCTGCTAAGCGAACGTCAGTACCTGCTAGGCTTGTCATATACCGTTGATGGGGATTTTATGTTCTCGAGATCCCTCAGGGAGCAGCAGATAAGTTTTGCACTGCGCGTGGAATGAGCAGAGCAGGATGAATTTCCTCAGGTAGAGTTTGATTGAAAGCCGCTCTGGGCAGTAACCTGATGGCTTGTCTCTTGTTCCAGCAGCTTTGACTCCAGTCAAATGACTCCAGTTATTTAGAGTCAAGTGGGCACTACAGGTTTCTGAAGAGCACACAGCTAATGCTACTTGACAGGCACCCAGATGTGTGGTTTGAGAAGAAGCAAAACCGAAGTATCATGCTTGTTCTGTTCTTAAATGATGTTTAATTTAGATTTTAGGCTAATTCAGTACAAAGCTAGCCTTCGTGGATCTTTTGTTTTGTATAGTGGCACATGCCCATGAAGAATATTGTGACTGAAGAATGTATTCCTGAACAGTTTCATATATTAGTCAACACTTTACGGTAGGAGACAAAATAGGAACTAGATAGAAACTTAACTGTGTGTGCATAGCAGCATTAAAAGGCACAGCTTCAGAAATGCGCCTGGTTGAATTAAGGTGGATATTTTGTGTGAAATCTCCTGTATATAATAAATTTTCAAGCTGTTTACATGACATCTCATGCCTTAAGAATATAGTAGGGCATATTTTGTTCTTTTTCTAAAATCATAATTAAGCTGAAATGGTGGAGGAGCAATGGGGTGCAAGCTATTTGAGTACTACTTTAACAGCCCAGTTTTGTGTGTTTGAAGATCAGCCAGGAAAAGGGGTGCAGTTGAGGTATGTGCTGCATAATTGGCTTCACTTTTGAAAACTCTGTAGCTTGGTTTTCCTGGAAAAATGTGTCCTTGCCAGTAGCATCTCCCATCAGAACGAATGGGAAAAGTGATTGTGATAGATCAGCATGTTTGTGTGAAACGTGGTCTAGGTGGGACTTGCAAATGTTTTTCTTCCTTCTTCCTTGCCAGATGTAATATTCTGTAACTGTACAGGCATACCCTCCCCACCAACCTGTCGTTACAGCTGCTGTATGTGCTTAAGATTAGTAGTTCTGCTTTATATTGACCTAAGAAATGAAGACTGAGAGAAAATGCAAATGTTTTACCAGCAGAGCAGAGTGCGGTGGTTGAAGTGCAGCCCAGTGCAGAAGGATCCTCACAGGTCCCGATGGCCGTGTCACACTGTCATGGGGAGCCACTTTTGCACCTGGTGACTCTAGATGAAGCTTAGCTAGAGCCACTTAAGCAGTCAGGTGGGGATTTTTGTGGATCTCTGAAGACACTCAGGGAAATTACCCAGGTGCTTTAGTTAATTTCTTTGTGAGGTTCCTGAAGTTGCACCTACTCTCTGGAGCAGAGGGCTCTAACACCCAACTCTGGACAGCCCCTAGTGCCTGGGGACACCTGTGGACTCCGAGGTCACCTTGCTATGCTTAGCACAAATTTTTCTGCTACAGTTGAGTTCTCCAAATGATTTTACAATTTGAATCTTGAAATACGCAGCAATTCTTGTATAATAATGATAAAGCATCACTAGAATTGCCAATACACTATTAGCTGGATCTTTTTCCACCTTCAGGTGTTGTTGGTTCATTCAGTTTTCCTTAAATAAAAGTTTTTCCAAGTTTCTGACTTGTCTTTGGTAGTCAGCACTAGAACTGATGTTGTTGTATCATGACCAACTTGATTCTGAGATTCATCTCTCTCATGTTGTGACAGACTTCAGGTGTATAAGGGATTGGATATTATGCAGGCTTCTTATTTAGTCCAAAATCAGCATATATTAAGTGTGTAATCTCCTCAGCAGAGAAGTATCATGTTCCAGAATGTAATTACTGTGCTGTTTTGTTGGCTATAATATCACCTACAATTGTAGCAAATGATTCTGAGACAAGTTACAGAAGATGTGTTGGGAAGGCAAAAGAGGTACAGGAAATAGAGTAGAAAAATAGGTTGAGTGCACCTCTGATACTGAAAAAGCTTCTGTTATTATTCCCCTCTTTACTCTCATAAATGTTGGCCTCTGTATTTGCTTTTAGGGGCATGGGAAGACACCAATTAGCCCTTCTGGTCACCTGACCTTTGCTCTTCTTCACGAACAACACTACACAGTTAAAAATGATTGTAAAGTTAATTTACTTACAAAAATTACCACCGATGATTGATTTAAGCAAAACATAGAGCTGAAGGCAAAAGCCTGCTCCCTCTCCTCACAACTAATCCTACTGATTTATGAAGAATTACAAGGACCTCAGGTATTGGAAATTTTAATTGTGTGGTTTCAGTTCACATGTGCAAAAATATTGTGCAGGTGTTAGGCCAACGGCTCACTCTTTCCATTAAGGAGAAAAATAGGAGAATTACCAGAGAAAATGAGGAGATGATCAGGAGACGCAAGTGAACCTGCAGGGAAATGAGTCTGTTGAGAGATTTCTGTTCCCCTTGGAGGGGGTAGCATTGGTTGCTATTAGAAAAATATTTTTGTGTGTGTAATAGTAGAGTACTTTAGAAAAAGATCAGATCTGTATAGTTTAAAATAATTATTCTACTGTAGTAGTAGAACAGCTAAGAGTTCCCACATGGATCTCTTTATACTAAGCATATTATAAACACATGGAAATTATTCCTGACATGGAGCTTTTTTTTTTTTTTTTTTTTTAATTGGCTTCATGAACACAGATTTTAAATGTGAAGATTTGCAAAGGACTGCTTATAGTTATAGCTAAATGATGTCCCAGACTGCTCTTTCTCCTGCACCCAATCTTTCTTCATAGGTTTGCCAATTTCCTCAGTCATGTTTGTAATATGAGGATTTCCAAAGCTAGTTCTTAGCACATCTCTTTTCCTAATTCAGCTTGATCTGAATGTGGTTTGTTGGTAGTTTAATTTTAACAGAAGGCCTCACATCCAATCCCAGTGATACTTTGCAAAGTAAATTTACTGTCAAGGCTGGAAGAAAAGAAGAAATCAGAAGTAAAATCAACTTTACTCAAAATATAAATACAGCTGGACTAATCACTTCAGTGATTGTAAGATTGTAAGTAACAGGTGCAGAGCTTAATTACATGAAATACTAGTCTAACAAGATGAAAAACAGATAATGAAGCCCTTTCTGACTCAGCTGCAGAGGTCTTGCTTACACATCTTCAATGAATTCCTTCCTTCAATCTGGAAATGAAATGTTTCCTCCAATTAAACACCTCATTGTTTAGAAATCCTATTGTTTTCTGAGTCAAAGCCCAGTTTATTATTTCTTTGGGGCTTATTCTGGAAATTGCACAGGTGTTTCTTTTTTTTTTTTTTTTTTTTCCTTTTATTGTGTTTACAAATAGATTGAGTTGCATGGAATCAAAGTTGTGCTTGTTCAGTTCTTCCAGTGACAGTCTGACTGTCAGATACACACAGGAAAATTCATTAGTATGCTTTTTCTACATCTCAGGGAAAGAATGTCTCATTAAATGCATGTGAAAATAAGCTGTTCCTTAGGAGACAAGCTGTTATTTAGCCTCAGTTTTGAGAACCACAGCAGAACCCCAAATCATCATGTCAGCATTTTCATTCTTAGTGGCTGTTGCATCAAATGCTCCAGGTAGGAATCTGGCCTCTATTAGTTTTCAAATATGTTAGGGGAATGGTTTGGAGGTACTTGGAAATACCACAAGAGGGCAACCATTTCATGTCTTTGCCCTACTGCTTTGGTGGTGATACTGCTTTGAATTTTTCCCCATAAGGAAAATGGGAATTGTATGGGAATGTGAAATGTGCATTATTGAACCTGGAAGTAAAAAGAATTTGAAAGAATAACACACCTTGATATGTCTTTTCAGACACATTTATGCTCTTTTTAATTTGCCAAAGTGAAGTTTTGGCTAACAGAAAAGATTAGTAGGTAGGTCAGAATAAACCTAAATGATTGATTTCAGCTGTAATGATGCCTACAACCAGTTGGATAAAAACCAGCCTTTTAGTGGTTATATGGGATACACCATAGACAGTCTGATGAGAACAGTGACCCAGTTAGCTTAGTGTTAAGTAATGGCTTGATTAACTTTGGATTCATCCTGTCAAGCACCTGCTGCTGTTCAAGACTGTAGTTGGGGCTCAAGAATTCAGTGTCATCTTGTTCAGGACACAGTGCTGTTCTGGATGCCGAGCTGAAGCTACAGCTACAAATCTCTTTCCCCTTTGTCTGATTTTGGGTACATCAAAAATTAGGATCAAGAAACAAGTAGACAAATAGAGGATCCAGAGAAATCAGGATTACAAAATCATATCTATATGGCAGACAAGACCTGAGCAGCACAAAAATAGGTAAGAAAATAAACCTATAGTGATGCAAAATCTATATTTATTGGACAACTGCTCAGGAAGAGAAATGATGTGTTAAAATGTATTTATGAAGAGTTTATACATGTACACATACACACCCTTGGGTCAACATACAAAAGCTTTTATATACAATTGTGTACTGCAAAATTGGTAGAGTACCTTCTTATTGAGTCGCAATAAAAAGACAAAAAACCCCACACTTAACTGACATGTAAATGAAAAACTGATCAGTTTAAAATCATACTATACTTTAGGTTTCAATCTAAAACTGTAAGTCATTTTACTTGAGTAGTCCAATGAAAGCTTGATGCAGTTATTTTAATTCACTCTGTTCTGAAGTGACTTTTTAATTTTTATCAGCATGTATTTCAACCACCATAATCTGCAGTTGCTCGCTGAAGAGTTCTGTTCTCATACCAGGTTTACCAACTTTGGAAACTGTTGTACTTTTGAAGGGCAACCAAATCCTGTTAAATATCTATCTATTAGAACCCGAGTTCATAGCTCCCATAAATACATTGCGAACCTGCACTGTTGATAATCTAGGTCATGATACAGTATTTCAGCAGGAGCAAACGCCATGTCAGTGGTCCATGTTCAGAGCGAAGCCCGTTCGGCAACGTGACTCGCAGCCTTAGGTTTCAGAGGCCAGTGTGCCAGGATGAGTGGTCAACATCACTGCCCATGATCTTGGCAAAGACCGGTGAACGACCGGTGCCTTTCTGTGGGAGCTGGCTGTGAGCTCTTCTGACTGCAGTAAAACTGTTCTAGCAGCTTTTTTAAAACCATATTTTAAAGTGAGCTCTATAAAAGGGTATGGGCTAATTATTTGTGAGGGGAAGAAAAACTTGTTTAGAAAATGATTTTCTGAAATAAGAGGAAATAAATGAGGGTGGTTGTGTCCTGTCTGTCAGATTTCTTTTTACTCATTTTTAGCCATCTTTTTAAAAACTACTGCATAGCTGTTGCTTAATTTAAAGTGTAGAGTAATTTTAAACTCTACTATCTAATCTGCGTTGATTAGTTCCTTGATTCCTCTCAAAGTTTGCTACAATAATGAATCATGCTTTGAAATGCATGAATAAGTGATCTGTGGTAAAAGCGAGGAGTGAAAAATAGGTTCAGATCAGATTCAACTGATCGCTTCTAGATGGACGATGTTAAGTAGTGCATGCAATTTTAATATTTAGAAGAGTGAAATAAAACATGTTTATCTTGAAAATTCAGTTGAGCATTTAGATTTTTTCTTTTATTTCATTAGTGGCGTTTCAGTTTTCTGCTAGTCCCAGTCATCATCAGATAGGCCTTCTGTATGTTAGAGGCTTCATGAAGGTGGGATTAAGGCTTATATACTCTGTGTCTGTGTGCATGTATATATAAAAAACGTGTTCATTGTGTGGTAGGAATCTCCTGAGTTACAAGTCAGTTTAACTTTATTAGCTGCAAGGAAGCTGTGCTTATTTATCGTGGCTGGGGGGGGGTTGGCTTTTATCTAGGTGAAGACATTGTAAAGATAAGCAATCTGAGTGATGTGGTGATATAGCAAATACCTTGTTTCACAGTGGTTTCTGACATGATGGAATAATTTCTGCTGAGATTGTGCTTTTCTGACCCTTTTGGTGAGTGACTAAGTATTTTTCACCGACTGAGAGTTGTACATGCATTTTTATGGCTAAATGATTTAAACCGATAAATTATAAATTATATACATATTTTTTTCTTTTAAAAGGAAAAAATAATATTTTTGACTATGTAATAAAGATGTTTCATTATTGCTTGGAATGTGTGTCTATATTGTCCTGTTTTATAGGCACCTGAAACCTGTGAAGTTTTTCTCTGTGTAAAGGGGGTAGTGATGCTCTCTGTTTTGAAGTGCACGCTCTTGTGGTCATGCCCAGTGATACATAGCATTGCTTAAGTTTCTGCTTTCACCTTTCACATAGCACCTGCACCCAATTTGGGTACGTCAGGTAACATTACTCTCCGCCAGAATTACTTGGCATAGGGTGGCTGGGTTCCAGGTGATCTGTCTGAGGATGGTTTGAGAGCAATCCAAAAAATGTCTTGTAATTCTGCCCATAGGAATCCTTAAAATGAGAAATGTGGCTGACAACATACCTGCTCTTCACTGAAGTGGAACTTCTTCTCTCCCTCTTGTGAGGCATCCTATTCCATCTGGATGCCCTTGCCTACTGAGAGCACTGAGATGCGGCTATTTCATATGGAGCGTACTGGCTCATAATACAAAGAATGCTCTGATTAGAAAACTACCTTATCCCCTTGTTAAAAGGACTCATCGCAGCTATGTGAGTGTTGGTTACAGTTGGAAAGCTCATTTTGGCCATGGATATGCAGGCTGGCTTCTGATGCCAACCACCTCCATGCGGAAAGCTGTGCGTTTCCTCCATGTGGAGCCCATCAGCAGTGCTGCCAGGATCTTTAATTTTGAACTGTTACATCCCCTACAAAGAAAACTCAGTTTATGTTTCAGTAATGAGGTGTCAGAAGTACAGGGTGCTTCTTTCTTTTTCTTCTTCTTAAGGCAGCAGACAGGTGATGTGGCTTGGGGACGGCTGCCAAGGAGAAATACCGATGATGAGGACTCCAGTCTGCCAGGTCTCGATTAGGCCCCTTTGCAGCCTGGCCTCTCAGTGCTATTTGTACCCTTGCTCTTCTAGCTGGTAACTTTCCACTGCTTTTTACCTACTGTACGTGGCCTACTTCATTTCTGTGCCTCAGGTTTAGACAGGCAAAAGTCTGTGGTGGTGCTCAAGCTCAGCAATAGGGGTCAGAGCAGATTGCACAGGTTCCAGGCCCACTGGTGGGGAGGTGCTGCAGCAGCTGGGGGCAGCAGGCAGGCAAACTGGGACAAGTGGGGGCATGCAGGGCAGGCTCAGTCCTATTCCCTGTTGTGTGCAGGCTGTCTTAATGCATAACTGCCAACTGTGTGGAGGAGACCTCGTTGAGAGAACCTCTTTTTTTCTTTCTTTATTTATTTTTTTTTGAATGAAATTAATTCCTTTAGTGTTTGTGCATGTCTGCGGTATGGTTTGAAACTTTTTTATTTTGATATCTAAATTTTTAAATTCAATTTTGAAGTTACAGACTGCATGGCAGTCTGGAAAGAAGCAAAGTCCAGTGTACCACAAAGCTGGAATTCTTCAATCCTTTTTTAACGTGTCGATCTGCTCGAGGGTAGGAAGGCTCTGCAGGAGGATCTGGATAGGCTGCACCAATGGGCCGAAGTCAACTGCATGAAGTTCAACAAGGCCAAGTGCCGGGTCCTGCACCTGGGGTGCAATAACCCCAAGCAGAGCTACAGGCTGGGAGATGAGTGGTTGGAGAGCTGCCAGGCAGAGAAGGACCTGGGAGTGATGGTTGATAGTCGGCTGAATATGAGCCAGCAGTGTGCTCAGGCAGCCAAGAAGGCCAACAGCATCCTGGCCTGTATAAGAAGCAGTGTGGCCAGCAGGGCTAGGGAGGTGATTGTCCCCCTGTACTCGGCTCTGGTGAGGCCGCACCTCGAGTACTGTGTTCAGTTTTGGGCCCCTCGCTACAAGAAGGACAGGGAGGTGCTTGAGCGAGCCCAGAGAAGGGCGACGAAGCTGGTGAGGGGCCTGGAGAACAAGTCCTATGAGGAGCGGCTGAGGGAGCTGGGCTTGTTCAGCCTGGAGAAAAGGAGGCTCAGGGGTGACCTTATCGCTCTCTACAGGTACCTCAAAGGAGGCTGTAGCGAGGTGGGGGTTGGTCTGTTCTCCCACGTGCCTGGTGACAGGACGAGGGGGAATGGGCTTAAGTTGCGCCAGGGGAGATTTAGGTTGGATGTTAGGAAGAACTTCTTTACCGAAAGGGTTGTTAGACATTGGAATGGGCTGCCCAGGGAAGTGGTGGAGTCACCATCCCTGGAGGTCTTTAAAAGACGTTTAGATGTAGAGCTTAGGGATATGGTTTAGTGGAGGACTTGTTAGCATTGGGTCAGAGGTTGGACTCGGTGATCTTGGAGGTCTCTTCAAACCCAGACGATTCTGTGATTCTGTGAACTGTAGTATCGTTATGCCTTCCTGTGCAGTGCAGGAATGTATTGCAGCCTGCTATTGCGGAGCTCATCTCAAGTTTGTGCACGGCAGCGCTGGGCAGTACCCCTCAGGTGTGTTGCTGCCCTGACCACTGTAGCTGCTCCTACAGCTCAGTGTAACCTCAGGTGTCTGTGCTGGGCTCTGCAAATCCTGACAGGGCTGGAACTAACAAGCAGAAATGACTTAGGAGATATATAGTTTGTGCGGATTGATGGATTAGGATTGGCTGAAGGTCCAAGTTTGGAGTGGCAGTGCCAAAAACCTGGCTTTATTTCATGACTCTGCTAGATTTATCAGGTGTCTGTTAGTTAAGCAAAAAGGCCAGTCACATATTCTGTATTGCTTTTAACATCTGTGCAGTAAAGTGACCTTTATGTGCTGCTACTTTTTCTCTATTTTCATATATTTGTGTCCATGGTAGATATTTGGCTGCATTCTCACTGCGCACAGGATGAAGCCTACCTTGGCAGTAGGGACTGTGCAACCTTTGCAAAGGGCTTTCTGGCAAACATCCATTTTGATGTTTGTTCTCCCTTACCACCATACCACCATTTAAAAGAGGCAGTGCTCTCTGTGAAGTTCTTTAGTCATTATTTAATGGTGAAATGGAAAAGCATTCTGCTGCTGTCACTGTTTAGGAGAGAAGAACAGCTGTCATAGGACAAGCTCGTTAGAGGAGCTTTGGACCTGGCTCTCCTAGTAAAGTAGCTCCTTCTCTTATGTCTACTGGGAGTGGAGGTCATCCCTCCAAAGGGGTTGCCCATCACTTCTACCACCCCAGTAGCACCTCAAACTCATCAAAAGAACTCAAACTCATCTCATCAAAGAGAAAGCTTTGTTAGACACCAGATGAGGCTGACCAGAGAGTGTCATATAACAGCACGGGAAACAAGTTGGAGTTGGAGCTTCTGCTGGGAAGGCCACCTGACCTGGAGCTAGGACTATCAGAAGTCCCAAGGATCAAAACACTGACCAGTTTAGAGTACATAAGTCCACTGCAGGAATATCTGGAATCACCATCTGCAGTTGTGATGTCCTTGAGGAGTCTTGGGGTGCGATGAACAAGAGGAGGAACGCATCTCATCTATACGTGGTTGTTGTGGCCTTCAGGGCATGAACTAAAGGAGGGGTTGGGATTTGGGATTTCAGGGACGGGGGTTTGGTTCATAAAGGGTTTAGATTGTTAAAACTAATGGGGACATATGTCCTCTAAGAGACTGTTGTAGTATCCTTAGTTCCTTAGATAGGTCTGGTCTGGGAGAAGGGAAAAAAAGGGATTACATAGTCATAAACATCTCACGACAAAGTGCGTATCGGAGCAGTGTGATGCCTAAATAAAAGGGACTGGGGTAGGGGGTTGCTGTTTCTGTCTACTGAAAACATGTTTGAAGGATATGCATATTGAAGATGCTAAAAATCAATGTGTACGGTGATTTCATTGACAAACAAGTGATCATATTGCAAAGAAACCAAACCGTAACCCCACCAGCTGTTTTAGGGAGACCTCCTGCAACCTAACACATTGTTTACATTTAATATACTTTGCATCATGCTAATAGCCATGAAGTGCTAGTGATTATATCTGCTGTGATGTAGCTGAAAGACATTAGCCCTTTTGGCCAAATATGGTTTTTCATTTAACTGAATAATTACATGAAATCATGTCATTCATATTAATACAGTTTAGACAATTGATATCTAGAGAAATGAAAAGCATTGGTAATCTTGTGTGAAGCAGAATTTATCATTTGAAAAGTGAAGACTATATATGTTAATATGCATGAAATGTTATTTACTAATAGAAAGTATATAGTTTCTTAAATTATGCCAGTGCTTTTCCGCAGTAAGTAATAAACAACCCAATTCTCCTTCAGTGCAGCAGTAAAAATAAATTGCTTCCTTGTGGTTGACTACACTGCAAGTCAGGTCTATGATTACCTCCATCTTGTTTCCTACCCACCTGCAAATGTGTGTATTATTCTGAAAATATCACATTGGCATATTGTTATCCTATTATGCTATGAATTGCTGTTTACATCGCATTTCAAAATTAATTTTACGTTCTGTAAGCTAAGGTAGGATTTGCTCTTTTCAGCTCAGAAGTCTGGGAACAAAGGCTGTCTTCTGCTGAAATTGCTAAAAAGTGATAGATGTCAAGTTCTTAAAATGTACGGTTTCAGCCTGACATCAGAACTTCTATTGCTCAGTGTCCTTAAGTGCTGTTTGATTTGCTTATATAAGGCTGTTAAAAGGGAACAATATTTCCAAATATCATGGCAAGAGTCTGTCAGTTTTCTGTTGTGAATAACAAAGGTGAGGCTTAGAGAAGTGTCCTCTAGAGTAAATGATAGTCAGTGATACAGTCAAATAAACACAGAGATTATTTTGGGTTGTTTTCCCATATATTAAAATTGACACCAGCTTAAAAAACTGCAGCCAGTACATAACGTAATAAATCTGTATTTACACAGAGTGAAAGAAGATGGTGTTTATTTTGTAAACTCATAATTTGCGTAGGCTGTGTGCCTGATAGGCTGTCAGCCAGTTCTAAGTCTAAGTAAAGGAGTGGGAAGGACAATATACCTTCCCATGGAATTGTGCACAGGGGTCTCATATGGCAAAAATCATATGCTTTCACAAAAGGCATAATCTTTGTGATAACTCTGATTTTCTCTGCTAAAGAAAACAAACAACACACCAATAACAACAAAACCAAAACAAACAAAACCCAAGATCCCCATGATGTTTTAAAATAAAACAAATGGCAATGTTTTCCAGGGACCTTGTTTATTTATTAGTTTATTCTTGATTGAGTTAGTCTACAAGGGAAAATCGTAAAATATAGTGGCATCATGGGTGTATTTTTGCTCTATTTAAAATTCATTTATTTTCCAGTAAAGCCATTCTGATTGCTTTCAACCAGAGACTTTTAATGTACTTCATTCATTTGGTCACCAGTGGGTCCCTGATCATGCTTTGAAGCACTGGGGAGGAAAAGGCGAATTGCTCAAAAACAGTTATTGTGCATTTTGTCTTGCAAAACGTCCATGTGGCTTGCTGGCTAAAAGGCATTAATATTAATCTTGAATCGTGTTTTGGACAATATTCCTGTATATCAGTAATAAAGATAAATATTCCTGTATATCAATAATAAAGATGAATTTAAGCTGAAGTATTAAATCAGTCTACATCAACAACTGGAAAGTATCAGGAAAATTAAAGGAGATACTTCAGTGGATGCTGCTCATGTGCTTTATTCTCCGGAGAGCATGGTGGGAACTAGTGTTGGGAGCATCAAGACAGCCCTGAGAGACTCAAGGACTCGAGGATCCTCTCTAATAAGGAAAAACACCTTTGATAGCTTTTTTTTTTTTTTTTTTTTTTTTTTTTCTTCTCCTTTTGTCAGCAGGAGCAAAACAGTCAAAACAGTCCTGACACCATTTGTATATGTACTAAGATATTTCCATCTGGTCAAAACCAAAAGATTTCTCGGAGTCTCTGCTCATCCAAAATTGATTCTAGTCCCAGCAAACCTGTGCTGAGTTCAATAATGTTATGTTACCTTAGTGAGAATTGATCTGGGGGGAATAAGATTGTATCCTGTGTTAATTAACGTGCTCAAATTTGTTCACTGGCACAAAGGTGTGCCAGTTGCAATACTCTGAGTAAATGTAAGCTGTTCACAGCAGATTACTTCATCTTAAACAGGATAAAAATTGGCATAGATCAGTAGCAGTCTACTGGATTGATGTAAAAATACTTGGGTTGTTGAATGTGATCTGGCTTCCAGGCTCAGTTGCCCTCTGCTTGGTTGACTGTGTAGGACAAAGCATAGGACACCTGGCTCTCAGAATGCTGCATATGAGGTAATGTTGACATTTATGTACTATTCACTAGTTGTTGTTATCTTTGGAAAATTTTTCATCAGGCATGTTGGTAGCTGACTATATAGCAGGTCATTTTTGAAAATTGACATCATTATGCCAGTGCTTCTCTCCTTGAACTAACGCTCAAGTGATGGGGGAGAGAAGGAAAGGGGAAATATTTAGGTTACAAGAGCAATCTTCTAGAAGGGGGATAGGGTCATTTCTGCTATTTCCAATTTCTCAGTCTGTGACATTTCAGAAAGATATGGTAGCTGTCAGGGAATCTGTGATTAAACATTATACAAATTTGAGATATCTGTATGAGCTCATAATGCAAGAAATGAGAAAATTCCTAGAGAAGTGACTATGGGTATTTTATTTACTTTTATTTTTTAAATAAAGCAAGTACTTAATCCTGACAAGCTAGAAAAACAGGCCATGCTTGTCAAATTAAGAGACAGGTCAGAAAGCTAAGAATATGCCTCCACGTGTACAAGGAATATATCCACAAACTGTGTTGCAAAACTCACGTTCACATTGGGGAGTTCATTAGTTTTGCAACATTCCAAGGACAGATAATAGAATAATTAATTTGCATTTGAACTCTTAAGTTATCTACAATGCTATACATTTTCATGTGCCCTTCACACTGTCTGTGCATCTATATAGATACGTGCATGAACGGTGCTTGCATTGCAACTTGCTTAGGAGTTTATCCCTCATTTTCAAGACTAAAATTAACACATTACTCTTGGGTACCGTGTATCCCCTCTGGCAAGAAGAGGATGGTGAAAAGTTACTACAATGATGCGAAAATTCAGTTGTAATATTAATTATGCAGGGGAAAGATGCTGTGTACAGTTACCATTCTCTGGTTTCTTGGTCTTTCCAACTGATATTCTTTGCTCTATATGAACCTTAAAAACTCCTGGCAACTTTTTGTAAATGATATGAAATCATCTCACTGCACCCTTCCAAAAGGTGTGCCAAAAGCCCCCCCCCCAAAAAAAGGTATAATGAAAAAAGAAGATCAGAATACACAAAATAAGGATTTTTCGGGGCTGAAGTGAGTTTTCAGGGAGCATTGGCTTGATTTTGCTGGTACCATGCTTTACGTAGAGTGAACAATATGATTCTTTTAATAGGTTATTATCAGTCCAATAGCTTCTCTGACTATAAGCTGTTAAAATCCCCAAGTACCTCACTAAGTAAAGAGCAATGTAATTTTCAGACTTGGAAAACATTTTGTTATCGATGAACCTTTAGTCCAGTGGTAGGAACTGAATTACCAGGAACCATGGAGCCCGGTTCCTGGTTCTGTCACGTTACAAGAAAAGTGAGAAGTATAGCACACAATTATAAGTCAACATATTTCATTTGAAGATTAAAAGCTTTTTGAATTTATCCTAAAGCTTTTTGAATTTATCCTAAATTATGCTTGATCTTTTCTATTAAAGCAGACCAAATATGTTTGTATTACAATTTAGCAGCAGCAAGCTGAGATAGCCATATAAATGTGGATATTTGATTAGTTGCTTTATGCTCATATTTTCTCCCCATGCTACAGGAATAGTAGTACCTCTCACGGTAGAGCGATGGAACCATTTTCACAGCAGTAGAAGACAGTCCTCTGTCACAAATATACCATGCTAGTCAACATATATTTATTGCTCCACGCAATGGGCTAAAAATTAGTTCGATGTCAAAGTGTTCTGTAGAGAAAGATTCTGCTGCCCTTCTCTTGAATTATAGTCCACTCTAAGGAAACTTCCTAGTCATTAGCCTCAAAGCATAGTTCATTGTTCTGTTTTGTTAAAAAAAAATATCTGCAGTACCATTATTTAGCATTAGCAACGTTCCCACACCAGATTTTCAAGGCATGGCCAGCAAGGCTCTCTATTGAGAGGCTTAGGCACTTTAAAACACCTGCATTGTTACTAAATATGATGCAGAGTGATTTTATGTCCTATAAGAATTCTGCTGTGGTGCAGAATTGCATGCAGCTCATGAAAGATGAGTTCTGAAAGAGATCTCCCTAAGCTGCCATTTCACTGTGAGGTTAAAACTGCACCGGAACAGTTCTGCTCACGTCTAATAAATAAGCAGAGAGAATACCTAAGCTGGCATTCTCTGCTCAGTGCCCTGCAGCTGCTGAAAATAACGATACAGCCCCAAAGTCATCCTGTGTATGGGGATGAGCTATGCAACACACTTGGTCCTTTCTTAGCTGTATTGAATAGTTTAGCCACTAGAAAATTTCATCCTTCAACAGCCTCTGATAATGGTGATCAACATAGTAATTTATTTTCTGTCAGCAGAGCTGAAGTTCTTTTCCTTATAGGGAAGGCAAAAGAAACCTGGTAAGATGACAGCCAAGGGCTTTTTTCTTCCGCCAAAGCGGAGTTGTTATTCATGTCGTTATGTAGTTATTTGCTCTTCTGTCCTGTATATTGTATAGGAGTCTAAGGAAAAAATGCTAATTTCACTTTCAGAGGCTTTGGGTTGAAGAACTTACCTCTGTCAGCCTTGTAAGGAAGTTTGTAAGCATAAGAAAATACCTGAAGGGATTAATGGTAGATACTCTTTGCTTAGCAGGTACAGATCACCTCTTTCTTCAGTGTAAAAACTTGTACTTGCCAACCAGTCACATGATTTTTTTATTTTTATTTTTATTTTTTTTTAGTGTTGACTGTAGCTCAGTTTTTTGGGAGAAAGAAGTGACTTTACATTTTCAACACTGTTCAGTTGGTATTTGAGAAAAGCCTTGATAGAAGCTGTGAAATGAAAGGGACCTTTCTAACTGTCCCCAAGGCCTCTTGCTTGGGTCAGGGTCTGAGAGTGGGTATAGGTTTCTTGTTCTTTCCTGGCAGCTCTGAGGCAAATCTCAATGCTGCAATGCAGGTGGCTGCTGCTGAGGGATCCCTAGTTCTCACAGCCAACCTTAGCAGCAGAGATTTCATGGGAAGAGCTCGTTGTTGTCATAGTTGTTTGCAGTCCCAAACCCCTTGTGAAAGGTCTAGTACCACATGCAGTTTAATATCTATATATATTATGTTAAGATATATGCAACCTTATTGATGCAACATATGCATCTATATGCAACACCAATTTCCTTATGGTGTGCACATACTTCATGACTTCTCTTGTTGGCATTTCTTTTCAAGGACTTTCTGAGACCTTGAATTTGAAAATAATACAGCAGGGTGAGCATAGTGCTATAATTTGTCTATAGAAGTAAAGCTTTTGCTTTTGAATATAGAAACATGCACGTTAGTACAGCACTGTATGGATAATTCATATGTCTATTATGTGTATATATTTATATTTTTGGTGTAATACGGTGTAATTGAAAAGACCTGTGCAACAGAAGTCGACAGATTATTACGTGCAAGTAGACAGGATTTACTTAGCCAAAAATCTAATCAGCATTTACATGACTTCAGCATTTTCAAAATCAGATGCTATGCATAATTAAATTATTCAAATGTATTCTGCTTTCCAGGTTTCAAGGTCACAGTGAGAAGGTAGCTATGCTTTGTCTTTTGTTACCATGTAAGTGGTCAGTGCAACCTTCTATTAGAAAAAATGAATACATAAACAGGCAAGCTTTAGCAGTGGTCACCTCAAATAATTGCAAAGTAAACCGGAGTCTGAAGGAGACAAGTAATTTTTATTTGTTTCAAGACAAAGTTGTTTAAAATGTATTAAATGTATGTATATTGTGTCACATCTTTATGATGCTAATTGTGAAATTATTTTTGTAAATCCTATTGGAAAAAGAGACATATTTTATTCAAGAAAAATATTTGAGTGAAACCTAATGTCACCTTGACTTAAGCCTGCTCAATGCAGCATGTAAAATGAAACACTCATCCTATTCTCATTCTGACTACCAATGGCCTTTTTTGTCTGAAAAGGGGACAAAATTCACTCTGTCTCATGACTGCAATGCTGAAAAGAGCAAAGTCACAAAACTCTGCAGGATCCTTTGGTTTCTTAGCTGTGGGTATGTTTGTTGAGGTCATTTACTTCAGAGTAGGTCTCTATCATACTTTGAGCAAGTTCAACCAACATAATCTTTTCCAAAAATCCAATCACTCAAATGAAGTCTATGCTTTCTGTTGTATTAATAGTGCCTCAAAATTTGGTAATTTTGAATGTTAGTAAAGTGTCTTGTGCTTGGTGTTCAGAGACATATATCGATAGAGATTAGAAATGAATAACAGTAGTTAGAGACATACAGTTATGCATCAATTATAAAGATGGAAAGGTGTATGCTTTGATTAATAATACAAAGAAGTGTGTTTCTTTACTGTCTCATGCTGTGTTATACGACAGTCTGGATGTTAATCACAGACCCTGTTATAGGATACCTTACAGGAGATAACTGGAAGCCTGGTGTTTGGAGAGAGAGAATAGCCAAAGATTGAAGCACTGTGGGCAGTTCTGATTACAGACAAAGCAAGAAAGGCTGTGTACTTCCAGCCCCCTATGATTCTCAAGAGTTCTGTTAAATAACTGACTGCACTGTCTCCATCAAAGATCCGTGAAGGTGAATGCTTCACTGCCAGAAATACTTATTTATATATGTGTATTCTGAACCATAAAGAGAACTAGGGCTTATTACAGTCTTTGCTTTAATTTTTGAACAGCTAGGTGGTGCTGCTCGAATATTTAGTGTGTATTTACTGTTTAATTTTAGTATCATAATGTTAAGTCAAAGATCAAGACTCAGATGTGTGAGATACAGAGAAAATGCAAATTTGCTGCATGTCCCAAATGGATTACAATGGAAATAAAAGGGTACGTGTTCTCTGCACTTCACCTGCTTCTTCTTCATTCTGTTGAGCCTGATAAAGCCGCAGCTGTATTGTTTCCAATACTCAAATGAACTAATTAAAAATTAGTTTTTTTTTTTTTTGTTTGTGTGTGTGTGTGTAGATGTGTGTATGTAATATTTTGTGATGTGGTCACACGTGTGAAAGTGATGATGATGGAGAAAGGTGTCAGTGAGCTGGGCCAGAATAGGAAGCAATAAGCAAACAAAGCTGCTGAGCTGTTCTTTGAATGATCACAGCAAAAGGGGGTTATAAGCAGGATGCAATAGGCGATGTAAGACAGTGAAATAGCTGGGAGGGGCACAATGGGAGCAAGGTTTGGAGAAATATCTCTATTGAGCAAAGTAAGAAACGGGTTCATGTGTTGATATTAAGGCCAGTTTGAAATTGCCTTTTTTTTTTTTTGAGAAATAAATGAAAAATAACAAGAACAAATGTGAATTGGGAATGCCTATGTAACTGAAGTCAGGTAGCTTGTGCTAAAGAAGAACTGCTACTGAATGACTGCCATGTAGTTGGTGCTGTAAACTAGGAAAATGAGAACTAGCAAGAGGATGCATAAGCAACTCAGATGCAGCAAAGCCTGGACCACATCAGAAAGTTTAGAGCAAGATTGGGGGAGTTTTCAGTTGTTCTAAATCACAAAATTAAATAAGTGGTTATGTTGAGGGACTAGCAAATGATTATATCAGTACACTGTTTAAACAAGGGTACTCCAACTTCCTGAAATTAGTAATGACTTCATTTGTTCAGAAGATCTTAAAGCATAAAGGGAAAAGGTAGCGGAATTCTCTTGGTAGCTCTTGGTGAGGCTCTGTTAACAGCAGGTACAGCAGCTAGGGAGCTGCCTTGTGAAATAGGAAAATGATCTTTCAGGTTGCACTATAGAAAGTCAGGACTAAAACATGTTAAAGGAATGTGCAATTTTCTGTTCGTGTGTAAAAGTTTGCTTTCATATGCACTTCTCTTATACATTCTCTTTTAAAGCCATGCCTCAGCCTTCTAATCTTTAGTAGTTCTCCTCCAATGGCAGATGAGTGATGAATGCAAAAATATACTGTTATTACTATTAGAATCCCATTGAGAATATCCGATAATGAATTCTTCCTTTTTGAGAGGCAGAGAGTATGTGAAAATGGCACCATTTTAGTACTTCACTTTCAATATAGCTTTTCTGTCTACAGGGGATGCCATTTATGTCTGTAACATTTCTTCTTACTGCTTAGCTGTAAAAATGCTACGTAAGACTAATACAATTATACACTGTAGGATGATTTAAACTGCTGTGATTTATGGAAGATTTTACTGAGTTGTCATATGAGTTTCTTGTGAAAGTACTATCCAAGCAGAAATGTTTTTGATGATATTTCAGCCTTAGAATACTGATACTTGGCAAATTCTCAGTTATATAACTAAATATAAGAAATCTCTTTGTACATATATATGTATGTACATGCATGCAAAAACATGTATGAAGAAGTCCAGTGTCATTTGATGAAATACTACATCAAGCATCTCTAACATTTAATGCAGAGCAACAGCCTAGTGCAGACAGATTCTTTGGTGGTGTAAATTGTCATATTTTCCGTGGTTTCTTACTGAATTTGTGCTGTCTAGATCATACAGAGCTAAGTCAATCTCCTTTCTCTATGAACAAGTATTGACATATATGTACCTCAAATGGTAATTTAAGGCTTGAAAATGTACTGCTGAGAGCTCCCTTGAATTTCAAAGGTGCTTATATAGGTATGAGAAGACAGAAAGGAAAATCCACACTTATCTTTACCACAGGGAAGAAAAAAAAATATTTAAACAGAAAATATCAAGAAATCTTGAGCTTTCATCAAGGATTGCTGTGTTTACTAGAGAGAGGATTGTGACTCTCCTGGCTTGTAAAAGAGCATTTTAAGAGGTGCTGTTAACTTACAGCTTTTGTGCTGTTCTGTGGCAGTTTCATTGAATTCAGCTTGTTGAGATTTAATTATTTTTTATACCGAGTATGTTTCCACCATTCGTTTTGAAAATTGGGAGTTTATAGGTTTTACTGCACATCTTAGAATTACAAAGAGAGCAATTAAGATGCAAAATAAGTTGCTAGCTGTTGACTGTATAAATATTAAATAAGAGAAATGTGACATTTACTTGTTTTTGATTAAAATTCAGAGGGTAATCAAGAAAGGTCAAGAAATAGTGGTGTACTTGAAACACCTCTCTAAGTGGTCAGTCATATATATAATGAAGTCTGGTGGTAGCCGCTTGTTATTAGTTCTTGTGAGGAAGTTGTGTAAGCCTGGGTTTGCAGCCTTCATAGACCTCCCAGAGATATTGTTAATGCAGATTCATGAATTTTTGGGAATGCAGCACAGAAATAACAAAACCCTGTAACAAATAATAGGCGGGAAAAGGTGGTTTCCTGCAAATTTATTCAATCGTTAGATCAAATATCTTGAAGTGGTTACAAAAGCTTCCTTGCTAGGAAAATGTCTTCCCTTGCTTGATGGAAGGTAACCTTGTTTACATGTAGTTTAGTGCTGCATTACAGAAATGTTCCAGTAGAAACTGTTATAAATGAGGATACAACTCAATCTGAATTTAGTAATATTTATAAAAGGCAAGTAAACGGCGCTGGGTGTGCAGGGAATCTACGCTCTACCAACATGCACATAAACAGTGCTGGGTGCGCGGGGAATCTGTGCTCTACCAACATGCACACAACCATCGGAATTTTGAAATATATAGAACATTGCTTTTACACATTCATAAAAAAACTGAGTACGCCTATACATATGTACAATCAGAAAAGGTATCAATTGAAACATAAACATGGCAAAGTTTTCCAAATTCTGGCAAGTGTTCAACAAACAATCCTTTAAGTCTATTACTATTGATGTCCATGACTGGGAGAGCATAGTTGGAGTCGGTAATCCTGGTTGAAGTGCTCCCATATCGTGCGTGACCTCATTAATTTTTCTCAGATCATATAACAGTCTCCATTTTCCATTCCTTTTCTTGATTACAAACACCGGAGAATTCCAGGGCTAGTCGTAGAAACAGTATGTCTCACTTTAAGTTGTTAAGCAACTCTGCCTTCGGGCCTTATGTATACTATGCCTCCCGGATCGAAGGGAAACAGATGTGCCCTGTTTCAGGGCCTATAGGGCCTGGATCAATACGAACGTCCAGGTCACCAGCGGTGTAACAGCAAAGACCTGCGTTGGCTGTAGTGGCGGGGGGGGGGGGGGGGGTGAATGTGTAGCAGAAAGATCGGTGGATGAGCCCGCAGCTCCCTCACTGTCTGGCTAAACACACGTTTCTGATTGTGATCCCACATGGCTCTTTAAGGCCTCAGAGACTGCTCGTCAGGTGCCGAGCAATCCCACCGCAACCTTTTTTTTTAGTAGCAGAGTCCCACACCTTGACCTCAATTTGGTTCCATGTTTCAGGATCATAAACTGTCTGATTCATAATAAAAAGGAATAAGCTGTAAGGTTACCAGTACAGTCTTTGTTTCTAAGGACGTATGATATGCAACTGCTTCCCTTAATGTGCAACTGCTTCCCTTTGGCCAGCGAGGGGCAGTTGTGTGCTTCTCTCAGCTTGAGCTTCTTTCCAGCTCCGGTGCACCTGTTTCCAGCGACGTTCTATATGAGCTTTGAGCGGTTTGCTGAGTTTGGCCGAACCTATCTTCATGAGGCAATCAATTTTCCTGTTCCTGTCCTGGTCCCTGTTCTGCCAGCCTGTCCGTATTCATTCCTTTGTTCTACTTCTTTATTGATGATATAACTTCATTATATCATGTTGCATTCCCATCTTGAGGACAGGCTCTCCTCTTATACCCTTTGCCCCACAGCAGTCCTTTTCCACTACCTTTCGTTGCTCAACAACTTTGCCCGGCAACAGCAAACCCCCAGCAACTTCCATGCCTTAACGGATGGAGAACAAGCAACCCGCGGTGGCAAGGTGTCTCCTGAACCACCGAACCACCCTTCTTTGTTCTCTCTAAACTCTTTACATTCCTGATGGCCTCATTTTTAAGAGTCTGATGTTATCACCAACCATGGCGCTTGTTGACCCCATGGCCACACTCCCACATATCCCCCTTCTTTATTAACATCAACCATCTTCTTGACACAAATTATTGCTCCATATATCACAAAACCTTCCAGCTATGTGGATGGGTTTATGGTGCGATAGGCCAGGTAGTAAGAAACCTGCTTCAGAACTTCTCTCCTGAAGATCTATTCTTTCATTATGCATCTGCAAGCAATAAGACTATGATTTTATCCAGAACACTTAACTATTTGTTTGTAGGATCTATATTGACATACATATTTGACATGAGACCATGTAACTGTTGTCACAAGAATGCTTCAAATATTTCTGTCACAGATTAATTTTTTGCCATGATGCCAATCATCTAAGGGGCAGTCCTCAACCAAAATTACTTCTCAACATGCAGGCAGTTTTCACTCTTGGTTTCTGTTCTTCCTCCCGTGGCAGGTTGTCCAGAGGAGCAGTTTAGTGGGTTTCTTCTGCCTCATACTTAATGTAACTTCTCTGGGGAAGCTAACTAAAATCATACCCATGCTGGATGTAAAGAAAATGTACTTGGATCTCATGAAAGTAGTTTAACGTTTCTGAATTGAAGAAAAAAATGATGTGAAAAGTAATTTTGTTTCCAAGTACCAGAAAAGGGAAAGTGGCTATTCTGATATTTTTTCATGCTTACATAAAGGAGACATTTAACCTAAGAATGTTGTAGTATTTCAGCCTACAGGACTTAAAATAGTACATTTGCATAAAACTATTTTTTTTTCTATTCAAGCTTACCTTTTGTTTGCTGTCATCTTAAATGTGTAAGTGAAAATGCATCTGATCCCAGAAAACTGATACATTGCCCAAGAAAATTATCGTGTTGTTCACTTTATGATAAACTATTCCAATACAGACTGCTTCTAAATTTAATTTTTAGTGTTTTGTAGTTAAGGAGGGATAGAATACTGTTCCTAATGAGAAGTCCTTATGACCTGCCCTCTATACACACAGGAAGGGAACAAACCCTGAGCATAGGAGGGCAATTAAAGATAACCTGACAACAGCACAAACGGCTATAAATTGTCTGCAAATACGCCATGGTTGGAGGTTAAAGATTAATGAGAGGAGAAAAGTTCTTCAGTATCCCCGAGCAATTTGTCCACCAGGCCACAGATTATCTGAGATGGTACCAAAGGATAGTACTAAAACTCCTGAGAAGTTTTACAGCCCTTCATCATTTCTATTAGTGGTTAATGGTCTTTTTTCAGTGTCTCATTTGTGACATGGCATCGTTAGGGTTCTTCACAGCACAAAACGAATTAAGTTTTTGTTTGCCTACTGAAAGCTCACCCTGACATTAACCTCTTGTGTGCCATATCAAATCCAACTCACCAATATTTGGCTCAAGTACTGTCCAGAACTGACACTTCAATCTGTTTTAATTTACCATCATGTCTGAAAACATATTTAATAATGAGAGCAAACATGTTTGATTTTGTTTATTCTTAGCAATGGCAGAATATGTCTATACATTCTATTTTTTTTTAACCATAGCTATATATTTATTTATATTTATTTATCATAGAATCATGAAATGCTTTGGGTTGGAAGGGACCTTAGAGACCATCTGGTTCTACCCCCCTGCCACGGCAGGGACACCTCCCACCGCATCGGGTTGTCCAAGGCCCCATCCAACCTGCTCTTGAACATCTCCAGGGATGGAGTTGCAACAGCTTCTCTGGGCAGTATGGGCCAGGGCCTTACTACCCTCAGAATAAAGGATTTCTTCCTAATATCTGATCTAAACCTAACACTCTTTTAGTTTAAAACCATTACCCCTTGTCTATCACTCCGCTCCGTGACAGAGTCCCTCTCCAGCTTTCCTGTAGCCCCCTTCAGGCCCTGGCAGGCCACAATGAGGTCTCCCTCGGGCCTTTTCTTGTCTAGGCTGAAGAACCCCAACTCCCTCAGGCTCTCTTCACAGGAGAGGTGCTCCAGCCCTCTGATCATCTCTGTGGCCCTCCTCTGGACTCATCCTAATACTTCCATGTACTTCTTGTGCTGGGGGCCCAGAGCTGAGCGCAGGCTGCAGGTGGGGGTCCCATGAGAGCAGAGCAGAGGGGCACAATCCCCTCCCTCACCTGCTGCCCACGCTGCTCTTGGTGCAACCCAGAGTACGGGGGGCTTCCTGGGCTGCAGGCCCACGCTGCCAGCTGAAGTCGAACTTCTCGTCAACCAATGCCCCCAGGTCCTTCTCCTCAGGGCTGCTTTCAGTCCGTTCTCATATTAACCTGTGTCTGTGCCCCAGCCCAGCTGCAGGACTATGTTTAAAATAAAATACTTGAACCTTTTTGCTGTCTGCAGCATGAACATACAATAAAGAATTTGCTTTTCTTTTCTAGAATAAATAGTTCACAAATCTTTATGCTGTGCTCACTCTTCTATGCCAGCCTGTCCTATAGCATTGAATTAACTTTTATGTGACATTTAAGTTTAATCATTTTCACTTCTCAGTACATCATTTAGTAATATGGAAATAAAATGAATTGCTAGGAAAAGATATTACTAACTTAACTGTTCAGAAATATCAAGCATACTTCACAAGCTGTTCCTTCAGTGCATGGAAGGACAGTATAAAATGATTGCCACTCTATACATTTAAATGAAGTGAATAACTTTGCAGTGAATTTTCTGACATAATGGTGCTTTAATGCTAGTGTGTTGTTTCATGCTATTTTCCTATTGGTTATAACATTATTTCCCTCTAAAATAGTTTTGAATCCACATTTTATCAAACACTGAAGCTGATAACATGAAATTCAATTTAATATGGTATATTAATTCTCATAATTGATACAGTTTTTCCTCAACAAAATTTTGAACTGTATGGAAACCACTAAACACCTACTTCTATGTAAAAGGACATTATTATTAGTATAATCCAGTAGTAGATATTCTGCTGAGAGAGCACAGGGGCTGTTTTGGAAGAGGCCTGGTGGATTTTTTTTTTTTTTTTTTAAACACAAATAGTCTACTTTAATAAATATTTGTGTATTACCAGGAAACAGAAATGGAAATTCAAATACATTTGATAATCTTTACAAAATAGGGTAAGAAATCAAAATGAGTCCAAAGGAAATTCCTCATTTAGGAGAAGTTACTAATGTTGGTACTGAAGAAGAATTAGTTTAACTTGGTCAGAAGTAGATGAAGGAACTTTCTCCCAAGAGCAAACCAGCAGCAGGTGAAATACTGCTGAAGAGCTGTTGGTCTGTCATATTGGGTATTACTGAAAGAGGCAGAACCAGGTAAATAAACTCTTTTCTGGATAACTCTGCTGAAACCTAAACTTGTGCAACTGCTGCTCCAAATTTATTTCAACATGTGCTTATTAAAGATGCTGATTTGCTGGTAATGCAATCCTGCATATCCTATATATGAAAGAAGGAAAGGTAGCATTAACTGTACTAAAGACTACAAAAGGTTATGCAAAGTCTTTTGCTTGAAATTGATATATATAGATGTGTGAACATAACTTTCTTTATAACTCCTAATGTCCATCTCAAATGCCTAAAATATGATTTCAGTCAAAATTTGTAAAGGCAAAGAGAAACACTGATAAAAGGAATAGAAGACTTTTTGTTCAGAATGTCAAAAAGAAAAAAAATTGTCAGAGAATTTTTTTTTTCTTTTTTTTTTCATATTTTCATTCAAAAGAAATGCAAACTGCGCTTGTAAAATGGGCTTTAAAATTGTATGTTTGATTGGAGTGATTTGTATGGTATAACAGAAAAACCCGCTCTTTGCTTACTGAGGATTTATATTGAAGCAGTGCCTACCCACAGTGCCAAAGGAAACTGATAATGCTGGTGGGAAGACTGATCCTCTTACTTGATGGTGTTAAGAGAGTACCCTGGGGTGACAGAAGTGGAAAGACACAATGAGAACTTTTAATTACAAATCAAGTCCCAGACTAGAGACCAATATTTGCACAATATTCTATTTTCTTTCCAATTAGAATTCAGAAATTCCAATTAGAAATCCAATTAAAAAGGAGTTAGGCAACTTTAAATTTTTCCTGGTGTCTGAGTCATACACAGTAAATGCTTCCTTTGACTCTAAGGTTTCTTAAACCAATTCCTTCTGTCAAGGAGAAATGATATCCACTCTAAGATTTCTTCATCAGAAGATACCCAATGGTCAATGTAACGAAAAGGTTGCATTTTATTATGTAGGTTTGTTCCTCTCCTGATCGGACGCCACACACCCTTTTCTTTCAGCCCTCAGTTGTCTAGCTAGCTGTCAACAGCGCTGAAACTGAAGAGCAAGTTGGCTGTTATTTTCTGTTTAACAACCCCTGATGCTGACCTACTGCTAAAATACATTCTAATTAGGTGCCAAAAGATGTAGTCATGTTTTCAGCTTTTCTAATATACTCACCTTCTGTCTAAAAATCCCTCAACCCCCCTCATTTCGTATGAGGGACCCCCCCTATGGTGATCACTATATTGAAGAAACTTTCTTGGAATGTGTGTCAGGGTTATGTGCACAAAAGCAGGGTTAGATTGTTGTGGTGATGAAGTGCCTGTGCCAAAGGAGCTAGACTTCAGGTTTTACCCAGCATGTTCAACCAGCTCTTCTCATTTCCTCTTCCTGGTGACATACTGCAATGACATGCTTCGTTCTTTCTCTTACTTCTGTTGAGCGCTTTTGATCTGGGACTGCTCATGTCTCCTGTCAGATTTTTAAAAACATTTGTAGCCTCAGAAACATGCAAAAACGGGCAAAAAAAAATACTTGACCATTTGTATAGGTGTTTTTAATTGGCTTTTTGTTTCCCTATTAATGAGTACACGGTTCCTCTAGCCCCCTGTCAGCAGCTGTAATGTGGAGAGGCTGCTTCACTCTGAACTCGGGTCAGAAGCCGCTGCATACTCTTGGATCACATGAAGTTTTTCTACAGGTGGAACTGGGAGCTGCAATAAGGCTCAGTCCATCAGCAGCAGGATGCTCAGGGCCAAAGGGAAGTTCTACGGTGTGTTTTCTTGCATATGTGATCTCCCTGTCACAGTTGTCTCCAACAACATCCTTTGTAGTTGACTCTCCAATCGTCTCTTGTTAGGTTTGGATACAGGAGGAAGGGGGCCAAGCTGCAGAAATCCTAGGCATCTGATAGAGGGCAAAGAGCCATACAAAGACAGTATGTGCTAGCAGCAGCAAAGAGCAATGTTTCATCTACCACAAGCTTAATTACCTCACTGGCAAATCTTGCACCTTTCTATTGAACTCTATTGAACATTTCACTTGATCTTTCTGTCCTTGTTTCTCACCCCTTGCTACTTTTTACTTTAAATATCTTTTGAGGCTCAGTCTTATTGTATGGGATGCTGATTTTAGTAATGTAGAGAACAAATATATAGTAATATGATCTGTCTCTTTCTGAAGAACTCCGGCTGATGGGGATGCTGAATCCTTTTCCTATTTAACACATCTTCATGAACATCCATCAAATTGTTCATTTAATCTAGAGCCTGAAGCAATGAGAGCTTGTGAATGAAGCTCCCAGTCCTTGATGCAGAGCAGGATCAGAGCTTTTCCCTACTGTATACCACCATTTCCCTGAAGGGAGATAAAGATTGATACATGAGGAGCTCTTTAAAATAAATGAATTAATTAATCAGTCTTTGGTAAATTGTGGGTTTGGTCCAGAAATAGCACAGGCAGACTAAGTATTCAAACCTTTTTCCTGTTTGGATAGAACTTTTAAAACATACATTATTAAAAATGTGTACACACAGATAAACAAAAATGTGTGTATGTTATTAACTATTCTAAAGTAAACAGGAGCTTTTTCTATTAAGCATCTGTATCGTTTGAATGGAATTCCTGAACTAAATAAAAGCAGAAATAGAGACAGGGCTTATCCATATTGTTGCTTATCCATATTTTTGTCATCATGATTTATTAGTTTCATTTTTGTACCCCTAAAAAGCTTTTGAAGGTGGTCTTACAGGCAAAGCAGGTAGTTACTAGTCATGGTAGTCTCTGTCAGTGGAAAAGATAAATATTTAAATGACAGAGAAATGTGTCTAGGTGAGAAAGATTTAGGCTATAACAGTTTGGCTGAAGACTGTCAGCTGTGATATTGTGATCATGCATGAGAGGTTACAGAACTTGTTAAAATACCTGGATGGACTTATATTCAGATTAAAAAAAAAAAGAGAAAATTACCAAACACATTCTCAGATTAAAAAATAAAATAAAATCCCAAATTTCAACCATGTAAGGTGAAAAACCCTCTCCTAGGTTTCAATACAACTGTGAATCTGAATTTTGGATTTTGCAAGAGGTTTGTAGCACTTGTGAATTATAATGATTTTTTATAGCATCCTGCTAGTGAATTTAGTGCTGGAAACCTAAGGTAAAAGTAAAGCTTGTTAGAGCTATTTTAGCTTTGGAATGTGGTTGTTTTCAGATGTTTTTGGCTAGTACAGAATCAAATCACATTTTGACTGACCAAGCAATACCAAGCAATATAGCAGCAAGTAAAGGTTATATCACATCGCTAGTTCACACAAACTCAGAGGAGTGATTTTTTAATATTATTTTTATTTTTACTTGTTTTTAGAATGGTTCTACCTCATATTTTTTTTTCCTCTAGGCAAACAGATTTGTCAGTATCTTTTCAACAGAACATTATTTGATCAAGCTTTTCAAGATCTAAAGCATCTAGAATAATGTGAGAATAGGTTGTACTGAGACACTTCTTTTGTACCAATATCATTGCAGCAATGGAGAGAAACACAGCTTTACTTCATGCATGCTGCAAAAAATACACCTAAGGCTAAAACATAGGCATGATGAAAATGGAAACAGATGAGCAGAAAGCATTATAATCAATGACGAGTAATGTACAGAGATGCATGTTATGGGTTGGCAGAGAATTTCTCTCTGCAAAGTTACTTTTGATGTGGCTGGACGAGACTAATTTGGCTTGCCTGAAGCCCCATGTTGTTTGAATAGACTTTACTGTTAGAAATGTTTCTATTAAACGAACATCTTCACCTTGTTAACTGCTCATGGATGGGACCTTTTTCCTGCATCTCCATGTTTTCACATCCCAGTGACGTATTACAAATATAGAGACTTCTGATTTGTCTTCTTGAAACATCAATGAACCAACAACTTGAAACATATTTTTTAATGATTAAATCTGGAACCCATTAAACTTTTCTGAAGAAACGATCAAGTTGATGCTTAGAGGAAATAGTAGCTTTGTTTGTAGCTGATTTTAAATATAGGTTCTCAAAACAATCTGATGCCATTTAGTGTTCTAATACTAAAATGTTCCCCAAGATCTTATGACTGCTAACAGAATAATAATAATAAATAGATATTTAAAACTTCTTTATTAGTTTACATACCAAACACAAGACATTTATCAATACTGGTTCATTAAGCTTTGCAGTGCCGTTTGTCATAGGCAGCTGCATTTATCTCCATAAGACAGCTTGTGGGAGCACACAAGGAGCTTTCCATGAGAGGTAACAGTAAATTAATCAGGAACAAAATTCACATGTAAAACTGTAACAGTGTTTGATTAAATCTAATATGAGCACAAAAGGATTTGAATTTAATGCTTCTAACATCAAAAAATCAGAAAGAGATTTTGTGTGTGTATGGTACTGCACAGAGAAGATTATGCTGGGAACACTACCAAATACTAATGAAGATGTACAATGTTGTTAACATAGCCATCATTGGTACAATGACCTTTGAAATGAACTGTTTCTTGGCCAGAAAGGTTCTGAAGATGAGGTAGTGCTAGAACAATACAGGCATTTAAAATGAGAAGGAAGTGTTGGACATTTTGCATTTTTGTAGAGCAATCTTCTATGTGATGTGTTATGATACACATTAGACTTCGTAGTTTTCCTAAAAAGATACAAACTTATTAAAAATATCAGATAACTTCTAGAACGATGATAAGCTTTTAGGTTTACATATCATTTATCATAACATCTTTATACTGTACCAGAAAACGTTACAGAAAAATTGCTGTGAAATGAAGACTGATTTTTCTGATGTATTCTAGACTTTACATAGATTTGCAGAGATTAGAAGTAAGTGCCAAAGTGGTGATATTTTGCATATACACAGAAGTGTCTAAACTAGATTTTATGTGCAAAATCAACCTGAGATTCACAGAAGTCTTGGGCAGAGTTCAAAGCATGTGTTTCTTGTTCTTAACTCTCTTATGAGACATCACCTTTGTATTCTAATATAAACTATGGATAAAGATAGCTTCCCCAGTCCCCAGGAGACTGTATTCTTACTATATAAATTGTTTACCTTACTTCACAAGCAAGTATGGGTTACCTAATATAGAAATTAGATTAGAATCTTGTTGAATCTAGTCTTAGTTGATGGGCCAAGTTTCATTCAATCTGGATGTTTTCTGACTGCTCTTGTTGCTTACAGATACTAATCCTTGGACTCATTCATTTAATTTTAATTTTTAGTCTGTTAAATATAAACAGAAGTTAGTACTAAAAAGTACTTTTTTTTTTTTTTTCCTTTTAGGAGTTTTCAAAAACTCAGACGTGCTTATTCTTTGGGAATCTCCTGAACAGATTTTTCAAGCACTATTAACAGAGCAGAAAATAGAAATTTTGGCAGTTCTAGGCAGGGGACATAGCAAAACCTGTAACAGATCCAGCAGCACAGAACTTTCAAAATGATCTTTGATGAAGAGGTTAATAGGATTTACGAACTCTTGTAACTTAAATTCTTGTAACAATTCCCATTTTAAGTAGCACAGACATACCTCAAATGCTTGAGGGGCTGATGTTGTTTGTGAACGTCCAAAAGTTTACAAGCTTATCCAGGGCATGGGCACACATTTTGAACTGGAGACTGGGACTTAAAATGTTCAAGAATGTTTCTCGAGATTTCTGGCACTTCTAGTTAGGGTCAATACTTCTGTCTAACCCTGACTGAAGCCCTGCCACTCATGTCAGGGGGTTGCAGTACAAAGGAGGGTTTAGATGAAAATGACCCCTGCCGCCAGCCAACAAAACGCAAACATTCAGAATAGCTGAATAAATCTTCAGAATCTGCAGTACAAGTAATTCAGATCTGTTTTAAAAAATACAGAAACAAAATGCTTGCATACACAGTGCAGAACTTGTACAGACAGTTCTCCTTTATTCTCATAGGTAATGTAGCATTTGTGCATAGATAGAAAATGCACAAAAGTTTAATTCTGCAGCGTTCTGTGTCCAGTGCTCTAATAATGCAGAGTGGATTATACTCCTGTGTGATTTCTCTGACATTCAGCTCTGGTCCTAAGCAAATGTAACATGGAGTTCCAGGCAAAATATTGATATTCTGGCAGCTTGATGGAAGTATGCAAATGCTAGATAGAAGATTGCTATGCAGAAGTTCTGCATCCACTAAAGCATCAGACTGCGGCATTTTATTAAATGCAAATAGATAAAGTAGAAACTGTGAATTGATTGGCTTTGGCGTGCTTCAGAGGAGGGCAGGGTAAGATTGCTTGCTGATGGTGGCAGTGGTGGGGGGAATAGCTAACTTGTATTCAGAGGGGATTCTCTGTATTGATCAGTGGCTAGTTATATTGCAATGGAAGTAAGTGGTTTGAACTGGGGCCAGTAGATCAAGGCAGCCAGCCAGATCTCCAGTAAATACCTTCATTAATGGTGCTGGGTAAATGACTTGAAATCTCTGCGAACGATGCCTTTCATATCCAGACTATAAGAAAACCATGCTTTTACATTCTCAGATACGCTCTTTAAAGACATAAAATCCTCGCTGCTCTTGGCTGTGATGTATATCTTTGGTAAGAAACAGGAGGAAAAGCACACAAAGAGGATCTATGTTTTCACCATAATCCATTTGCAGTAAGGATGCTTTGGTGCTCAGATGTTGATTCTTTCTGTCATGAGCTACTTGAAAGCACGTCGTACCTTGGGCAACTTGAACGTATCAGTCATGTTTTGTGACAGCTGTATCTTAAAAAGGTGTAGTGTTTCTTCTCATAGATATTATAAGAAGTTCAGAAGTGATACTAGCTTTGTTTAAGTACCTCAGGAAAAATAGTGCTTGTGGAAATATGGGGGAGGATGGTGTCCAGAGAAGGCTGGAGGTGTCACTAGATCTCAGAGAAAAGGTATGCGGAATATTTGTCAAAAAAGCTCTTTTTTGAATCTATAAGGTGAAGAGCAAATTCTGGAGACAGTGTGGAAAAGCACTAGAAATCAACACTGAAGGAACAAGCATTATCATTTAGTTTTCAATGCAAACCACTAAAGGATTGCCCATCCCTAAAGTGAATAACTATCTGTTCTGCAACAACGGTTTCCTCTCACATTCACATCTCGCTCAAGGCTAATCAGGGGAAGCTTTATAAATTGTTGAAATCACTTTATAGCACATTTAGAGCTCATTTCACAGCAGTTTAAGGGGCTACAATGATGCTAATAACCTTCTGCATCTCTTAAGCATTTATGATTTTAAAAATGATAAAACATTTGTAACATTTTAGAGTTATTTCTAAAAATAACACGGTAAATCTAATCATTATATAATCATTACCAGATAAAAATCCCAGTGCTGTAAAGGCCCATTTTCCAGTGCTGTCCAACGTTTCATGTATTTGGCAGAGTGTTTTATGCTAAATAAACCCATGAGAAATGCAACAGGTCAGAATATTTGAGGCCTGAAATCCTGATCAGGGCAGAAGGAACTTCATAAATTTGTGACAGCAGCTCTTCTCTTTTGCTAAGCTGATAGGTTGTAATAGGTTATAGTTTCTTTGGTCTCTTTAGCCACCTGAAATCAAGAACAATTAATCAGAAGACAGCTCCTTGCTCTCTGCCCACGTTTAATATAGCTTGTTATAACTCCATGTTCAACTATCAGAAGCATTTAGGAATGAGCAGTGCTGAACACTCCAGAAATCCAAGTCATTTATAAAACACACCATCGGAGGAGATAAAGTTAGCCTAGATCCTTTTAAAATAATTTAGTTGCAAATTCCCATTGGCAAAACAGGGAAATATCTCTGAATGATGTAAAACCTTGTTATTGAAGCAACAGTCCTATCGCTGAAGATATTTATGTACTTTCAAGCATTAACTGTCCATATATGTAAGTGATGTCCTCAAAAACAAGAGCAGTAGTGAACCAGGCCTCTCACTGTTTCTGTTGGACAGGAGTGAAGCACACTGGGGTTTTATTGATTGGGCTAATTGGTTGTTGCCTTGTTTGACCCATCTGTGAAGAGTCAGCCCTAGTTCCGACTTGCTGGGATCTGCCTGGTTGCTGCAGATCTCAAATGCCCTAAATTCTTGATTAAGTAACTGCATCTGTGACATTTCCCCTAAATGCCACGTTAGTCCATGTAGCTGTATTTTTCCCTAACCCCCACAAGGTGCGTGGAGGTAAAGGATGTAAGTAGAGACCCTTATGAGACCCAATGACCAGAGCCCCGAATGTCTGCCAAGTCTCTTCAGACACCTTGAAAAATTCAGAGATGCACATTTCTGAATTGTGATTACTGTTGATTCACTTTTCCTGACATGTAAACGTGTATACACTTTCTCTTGATGACAGGTATTAGTAGTTCATTAATTTTCTTTTTTTTTTTTCTTTCTGCATAGCAATCTTTAGTCTTATATCTGTAAAACATGATCAATGTTCTGCATTCTCAGTACCGCTTACTAATCCTTGAACACTGAGATTGGAGCTGCACAGCAGAAACCTTGAGTTTATCAAGGATCTAACCCAAAAGTTGTAGTTAATGTCCACTGAGTCAAAAGGTAACATTTCACATAAATACTGGCCTGATATTTTTTTTTTTTCTTGAAGTGGGGCTATAACATAATGTAACTGCATTTTTTTATTTTTTAACTTTTGCCTTGATGTGAGAATTGGATTCTGTTCGCCACAGTGGCAACGTGCCTAATAGGGTAGTGCTGGGTTTGATTGAATAAATATCTTGAATAATATTGGGATGGCAAATAATACAATTCTCCAGGTCTGCAGCTGTTTCAGCAATGGTGCTTATTAGAATTTCTAGTTGTATTCATGTCGTGAACTGTATGCACGAATTATACACATCCTTATCAAACAGTTAATGGTTGAGAGTATTCAGAACACTGTTTGTCTAGATCATGACATCACAGCCGCTTCTCATTTCAGCAGGTCCACAGTAGTTAATTATATCATACTCGTACTAAATATGCATGAATTTGGGGTAGATTATTCCACGTACAAGGCGTATGTTAATTCACTGCTTGCAGTTTATTAGACTATTCCATGTAAACTGTTTTGAGCAATAAATTACAAGATTAGGGCTTTTAATGTTTAGGGATATCATTAGACATTGTGTGCTGGTAGTAGATTTGACAAATGCTCTTTGCTAATGGAGTATATTTAAAGGAGAATCTGCATGAATTAATTTTAATTACTGTCACATTAAAGGATATAAAAACAGCTAATGTCAAAGTGGTACCAGTGCTGTTGATTCAGTGTTATTGTGCGTGTATGATTATAGAAGCCCATTTACACAAATATTTCTTCAAATAAACAAACATGCAGGCTTTCCTTTGAAAACGCAACTATGCTGTGACCTGATTTTTTCAGTTTTTATACGTTTGAGTTCTGTAGTGAATTGTATGTACTTATGCACTAAAGCAAAGCAACAAGTTGAGATGACTGAAGCTGCTGAATGGTACGCAGCACCATGAGAACTCACAGGCTCAAGGCATGAGGAATGCAGCCATGGCATGTGTTTGGGAGAGGAAAACGTTCTGTAGTGCTTCCTTGGAGTTTGTCATTTGTTTTTGTTTTGTAAAGGGAAATTTTAATGTAGCACAAGCAGTTGCGTCTCAGGACCTGTCTACTAAGTAAAATACTGTCTAGTGCTTTGTTTTGTAAATTACCCCAACATTACCATTTTTAATGAGACCAAGGCAGAATAGGATATTGGAGCTGCACACAGCCCAATTTGCAATATTTCATAAACACTGCCTCCTACTAACTTAGCAAATACAAAATAGAAAGTACTGCAATGGAATAAGAGGCTTTAATGAGCATTACAGAAATCAAGACCAACTTCCAGGCAACAATTTGCCTTTTTCCAGCAACAACATGAGGGAAGCTGCAATCCGTGCAATTACTGGATGGGCTGTCACCCATTATGCCATCTCTCATTTGAAAAAGTGAAATACAGAGACCATTTCTTATACCAGCACATACAGATTGCTGTATAAATGTTTCTATTCATTTTGTTCACTTCTTTTTCGAAAGGTCCTGCTAATGAGGATTTCTTAAGCTATATGCTGCAGCCATGCTCTGAAGTTAGAAAAAAAAAAGAAAAGAAATTTGCCTTTATCTTAAGGAATAGCAGCCTGATCTGTGGCTCAGTGATCCAGCAAAACAGAATGGGTCCTAAGGGCCCTTACAGCTGCTGGCTCTAGAGGAATTCCTGGCTCAGAGTCCACTCCGAGGTAGAAACTCCATAACATTTGAAACTCTTCTGTGCACGCTTCCTCGATTCTGGGCAGTGAGTGCCCAGGACACCTACCCTGCCATTTCATGCCAACTGCTCTGCTAGGGTCCGGAACAGGGAGCAGCCCGGAACTGACACCCCCCTACACACACACTGCCAGACACACACATGCTCTGACTCGGTGGGCAAAGACTGAAAGCCATTTCATGCCTGGTCTGTGTTACGGTTTGTAGTGGATGAATGATGCCACTATATGGAGATGTCCCAAAATAAGCCTCATCGTTCCTGCCTTTTTTTTTCCTCCTTTTTAAGATATCAAATTTATTTCTTCTTGAACTCCATTTTCTGCCTCTTTTGTCTACAAAGAGCTGGCAAATACCTGGAATCAGATGCATACAAATAGACGTTACCAAGTGTCTGGCTCTGACAACTCCAGCATCTACTGAAGAAGGAAAAAGCTGCAACTCTGCTGTATGAACTGCTGTACATGAATAGTCCCATCACAGTGCAGTAGGGAATAGTGACACGTACACAAAGACTATTACAGCCCATCATTCATTTTCCAGTAGAATAATTCATAAACATTCATAGAAGCTTAGCTATGCCAAGCAGCAAACTTCCCATCCTGCTACCTCAAAAACCCCAAGATCTTTCATTTTACATTGCGAACATTTTATTATGACACTTTTTGATTAGAATCACATAAATCTCTCAGCAGTGAATTCATTGCATATATTTCTTGCTGAGAATGTAGCTGCAAGTAAGCATCCTCTGATGTGTTTGATATCCAATTTACTCAGGTAAGGTAGCAGAACAATAACACCACAGAAACATTGGATCAAAAATTACACAGAAGAGTATTTTTCAAAGGGAAAGAGCATAACACAGGAGGAGCAAATAAAGGCTTATTTGCCACGTGTTTTTTGCAAAATGTTTTGAACATTTTATTCAATATATCTTATGTGTGAATTATGTATGCACTCCAGAGCCTTTGGGAAGATGCAGAACACTGTATATGACGAATGGGATATATGACCTCCTGATAGTTTATATATTGCTTTAAATGGAAAAATGAGCAATTTCTTATCTGCCACTGATTATTCCTGTTCAACTCAGGTGAGCAAGAATATTGCATTCAAGGGAAGATATCTGTGTGCGTTCCCTCACTGGAGCCAGTCACACGTACTGCAGGAAGATACTGTATATTGGTGCACTGAAATTGAGTTTCCCTAGGCTAAAAAAAATCTGTTTCCAGTAAGCTGCAACTGAAAGCAGAGTATCCTTTATTTATTTCTTTAATAGTTCCAGTGAAGATGGGTAACTTTTAGAACCTTTACTTGTCCAGTACTTGACTGGTATTAGGATCAAATGGTGGATGCTTCTGGCAGACCGAATCCAGTTGCCCCCTGGAGACAGGCAGAAGTTGTGGCCACGTGAGTGAGTAGCCGCAGTTGTCACAGGGGCAGCTTTTCAAAAGTGCTGCTCTTACACCCATGCTCACTGCTTTTTTAATCACTTTCTAACTGCCTTTCCATGTTGTACCTGAGTTTGGGGCATACATAAAGAGAAAATATGCATTTGCTTCTCATCATGCTTTCAAAATACGTTTCAGCATTCAAGTGCAGAATTAGCTACTGCTTCATTCTAAGACATTCATCTGCTCAGTGAACCTTTATGACGTACTTCAAATAACAAAGTAATAATTTTTTCTTTTGGCCTCTATTTTAAAAATAATTTTAAACCCCCTTTCCATTGTTATTTATGCAAATTGTAAATACTTCAATGAGTGTCTGTGCAAAATTAAGCAGTGAATGTCTGAAAGTTAAGTTCATTATTCCGTGGAAAGGAAAACTGAGAGTACAATGGTAAGAGGTATTGGCTAAAGTAAATTCAAATATAGAATTCAGGAAACAGGCATTTGGAATCCCAGCTCTTGCTGCAGTTGTCAGAACATAAAACTGATGCAGTATTTTGTATTAATCAGTTTAATGTATAAATATTTGGTCTTGCTGCTGTCATGTAATTCACCTTATTGAGAAAAAAAATCCATAGCGTTCAGTAAATATCATCATTTGTTATATAGGAGACTAATTCTAGACTTCTCCAAAGTTGGTCCTTACCATGTTTCATAGAAAAGCTTTTTTTTTTTTTTTTTTTTTTTAAACTGAAAAATCGGCTCTTGAACCTGAGTGTCCTTAACATTTGTTCAAAAGTGGAATTTAAGCTAAGGCAAACAAAAAAAAACCACACAACCCAACAAAGAACAGCAACAAAAAGCTAGGAGGGAAGTGAAGTCATACATTTGCTATAATTAGGAACAAGAGCAGTTTCACCTGACTTCCCCTTAAAGTGCTCAGCTGGTACGCTCCAACGTGGGGGCCTCACTGCCACTGCCATTCACAAGCATTGGCTAGAGCACTGCAACAATTATGATAGAAAATTAGCAACCAATTGAAAAGCATTCTCTTTTGTTGTGGTTGTTGCAAGATCTTTAATTTTATACTCTTCTGATCAGGAAAAAAACAAATTACTGCTACAAGGGTAATTAATAGTTAGACTTGAAAAATTCAGCTGGGGCAGAAACTTGTATTAACCTAATTAATTAGGATAATTAATAAGGATAATCTGTGTTCCAGCAGAAGCTCTTCACTTGAACAAAACAAGTAATTGCTGAAGTGCAGCATCCTTCCAGTAACAACACCGTGCTTGAGCCCGTTCCGCAGAGCGCCCGGCCACGCTGCTTGCCGCTGTTCCTGCGGGACAGCCTGCAGCACGGACAGGCCTCACGTGAGGCCGAAGGGCAGCTGGAGCACCGAGTGCTCCCACGTGGCCTGGAGGTGCTTTTTCTGGGAAGATGGAGGCTGTGATGCTGGGGGCACCTGCCAGCAGAACTGGCAGAGGAGTCACAAACGGCGACAGTGACCTAGGAGCTGATTTAGCAAATGGCAGGAAACCAGGTGCGGGCTGTGCTGTTATTCCTGCCCTGGGAAGTGGAGGGTTAATTTGCTGGAAAAATGCCAAGCAAAGCTGCTGTTAAAACCTGTTAAAAAGGAGGAGACTGGGAGGTCAAGGCTACCACAAGTAATCTCTTGTCGTTAGGACTAGAAAAGCAGAAGGTATTGCTAATGCCTGAGGCTGGAAGGATATGGCTATGAATGTAGATACTAAGATAGGTGTCACTATTTTAGGGGAGAGCAAAGCACGTGGAAAAAGGGCAGCAAATAGCTGGAACTCTACTTAGAAATTGCTTGTAGTGTTTGCTGTCTGTTATTTTTTCTGGCAAGGGCAGTTGTCTGAGCAGCAATTGCTTTGCCTCCAGATTGTTCAGAGGGCAGCCCGGAGACTGGAAATAAGTGTGGGAACAGCAAACGCTGGAGTCGTTCTTCTGAGGATGTTCCGTTGTGATTGCTCCTTTGCAGGTGCATTACCAAAAATCTAAAACAATTTCTCACTTTCTTCTTGTCATCACAAGTCTCAAAAAAGGTACCTAGATCATTTAAAAAAGTTAGACTATTATGTTAGTTATGGAGAATTTTGAAGATATCATAAATATGGGTTCAGTAACAACCTTTTTCTATTGAATGCTCGAAAAAACATTCGGCTTCTTGCTATTGAAACTAAGTGCTTCAACTTTAAATAAATATAAGGTAGAAGTTCTTGCTTTATTTTCACTGTAAAGGTTGATGGAGTGAAATTTCTAGGTTGCTTTCTTTTTTTGTTTATCTATTGGAATATAGGTTACTGATTCTCTTTTGCTTTGAGCTGTTTAGTTTACGAATCTTCATTGGAGGTGTCAAGGAGAAATAATTTCGGACTCTATCAATGGAAAAGTATAAGAATTAAAAAGCAGCAGTGTCTGAGAGGTTTGGTTAACTTCACTGAAATTCCCTAAACTTCATTGCTGAAAGCAATCCTACATTTAGATGTAGGATGCAGTAATTTCTTTTGTTACCTGATCTTGGTCGTCTGTTTTCCTGAAAATGACCTTTTCCTTCACCAGCTTATTAGATGCTTTGTCCAGTCCTTTACTATCTAATGCTATTGAATAATTTGTAAGGGTTAATTCAAGTGAGCGCCGCATCTGTGATCTCCCCCTTTTTGGTATTTCTCAATGAAGGTGCTCCTAAAGAGATCTAAAATAAGCACCAGAAGAAACATTTTGAAATACTTAGTAACCAGAAACAAAGTTTATCTTATTGCTTTTGGGTTTTGGAAATTGCCTTTCTGAAAGTGGCTCTGAATGCACTTTTAATAGAAAGGTGAAAATATTTCAATGTAAGTAGCAAGTAATATCAAGTAATTCCCATGATGAAATGAGAACTTTATATAATTCTCTTAGCTTAAGTTACTACATATATATAAAGTTTTTTAATTTTTTTATTTATTTTTTAATGTTATGTTTATATATATATATATATATAAAAGCTTAAGCTAAGAGAATTTTTGATAATCATGTGTCTCAAATGATTGTAATTGCATTTAGCAGAACATACTCCTCTGGCGTACTCTAGACAATGCAACCCAGCAGATGATGAAAAATAATCTAAGTAAACATCTAAATGGCAACCTGCAACTGAGGACAAATTTTCATATTTTTTTTTTAGTAAGTGTTAATGTCAAGACTGTAACAAAAACCTTGCTCTGATTAATGATCAGAGCAAAGATACAGTATGCAGTGTGGCTTATAGAGTTACATGAAATTTAACTGCGGTGATTCCTTTATTGTGATAAAGTAATCCTGGATACTAAGTTATAAACAGCTGCGATATACATCTGTTTATCTCTGTCTTTTGGAATGGTGAGTACAACTAATACAGAATCTTTTAATGAATGAAGAAGCACTTAGTGGAAAGCTGTAAGTTTCTTTAGGATTGAATTGTAAGGAACGGACAACCTGAGGAGCTGCACAGGTTTTTCTGGGTTGTGCAGTTCTGTAAAAAATGAATTGATTTCAACTCCTTAAATATTCACTAGTTGGAGGTATTATTACTGTAACTTATGTTTAATGGTGTATTCCAACTGATATCTTCTGATTATTGAAATTAATTAAGTGTTAATAGATTAATGAGCAGGGCAAATCTGTGAGGGAGAGCTGATACAGACGGACTTCAGGTTTTGAACACACATTAAAAAGCAAAATGGAACAGATAAGAAATTACAGAGGAATCTAGCTACAGCTAAATTGGTGCAGGCAGGTATCAGCTGATATCCGAAGAAATATCTTAAAAATATTAACACAGAAACTGAGAAAATGATTATTTATGTGATGATGGAATAATGTAGTTTTAAAAACGGATCTCACCTTCCTTTTCCAAAAACTTTTTCCTAGATGTTTTTGTAAGTTTCTTATACAGTAGGAGGAGTTGTATATTTTCAGAAATTATGTGAGGAGATGCTTTCAACATTGTGTGCCATTTTAAGTCTCTTGGTTAATGTGTTCTGAAACATAGGTAGGTTTCAATGGAATCCTTAGGTAGTTATTCTAAAAGTTGCTTTCTTTCAGCCATTTGCAGAATCGTTGTTTTTACTCATTAAGTTTAAAAGCAAGAACATATCCAAAATGTCATTATCCAGAAAGCTGGGGCTTGCAAGTGTTGTTCAATAACATATCATCTTGAAAAAAACACAGATTGCCTTAAGCGCCTCAGAGATATAAGGATGGTAGATTACAGAGCAAGCAGGACTAGAGGATTTATAAAGTATTTGGCTTTTTTTTTTTTTTTTCAAGAAAAGCCATACATCTAAGTAAATGAGAGTATTTTTGGGGTACTTCTAATACTACAAAAGAGAATGGGAAATTGCAAAAGACTTATTTAGTGTCCTACTACCACGCACATTTTCAGCAATGTAGTGAGCTTCACCTTAAAACCAGCTTGATTTCCTTTCTCCAGTACAATAATCAGAATATTGATTTAAAATTTTGTTGTTATGAATGCTTAAATCCTTTCCCTAATTTTCATTCTGGAAATCTTTGGCAATTGACATTGGTCCTTTGCCAGCTCTGTCTTTTATTGAAAGAGATGTTTCTGTTACAGAGTTTGTGGGATATCTGTTAGGAACAATCAAATTATTTGCTAACCTGTTCTCAGCCAACTAGGGTAAATCTAGTTTCCTGCTATATTTGATGTTTGATTCCCGATTATTTGGGTGGCCGTGTTTTTACATCTGACCTGTTTGAGTTGTTATTATTAGGTATGGTTCACTAAAATTGTATTCTGGACAGAAGTACGAGCATTTCTTTTAAAACCCTTTAACACTTCTATGGTTTTATCTATAATACATATACTTCATGATGTATTCATCTTAATTTACAGCTTCATGGCTTCAGGAGCTCACGGTCATTTTATAATACTCAACTAAAATTAAATTGTCCCTTCCTCAGTCTTGTTCAACCAGGAGACTCCCAGAATATGGCAAACTAGCTTCTAATTTGTCTCCAACTGTTTGAAGTGTGCAATTACATTATATCTTATTTCTTCTAAAGGATGTAGCCCGCTTGTTTTTCTGTTCCAGTACACCCTACCACTATATCATCAGTAAATGTCACTGGGGCCTTATGGTAGCGTTGGGTCTTTAATGAAATCCTGCTTTTAAAATTTATTCTTAATTTTAAGTATTTTTTAAAATTGCTTATGCACAACTACAGAAATAAATGAGGGCGTAAGTTTCTTTACTACATCTTTATAACACATTTCTCTTTACATTCCGTTGTAACTGAAAAGATTTCTTAAATCTGCTGTACTGTTAGAAATAGACTCACAAGACTGAAAAATATGCGAATGAATACAATACTGTAGCTTCTAACAGAGAAAGTAGTAATTATTGCATTGATACTAAACTACCTTAGTACGTCTTGCTGAAGAAGGCATCGCTTTATACACAGATGGGATGATATGCAGAAAAGACCATCCTCAGTATGCAACAGACTGTTTATCTCAAAATAAAAATTATGGACAAAAAATCTTGTATGCATTGTCATTACAGCAATATTTGATTTTTGTTTGCAGCTATATTTAGCTTAAATGGTTCAGACATTGCCTTTTGCTAGAGTGTTTTACTGGTGCTGAACTGTGTTAATTTTCCTTTGCTGGTGTATTATACTTATCTTCTTTTATACCATAATTAAAGTCCTTAAACTATCTCTTATTAATAAGTGTTAGGTAACAATTTAGCAATTATAAGAAAAATGGTCTATATTTTTCTCTTGTACAAATTTTTAATTTACCCAAAGCTATTTCATTATATTTTATGTTACTTCTGTGTTTCTCATTTCCTTGTAGATAGAATTTTTAATGTTAGGTTGGATAATCTGCTTGTGGTGATGACAAAGATGAAATCTTGTTTGTACTGAGGGGGTTTGTACAAGGGTAAGTTCTATGATTCTGTCGAGGAAAGTTCCTTCTGTCTTCAGTGACTGAGGGATTTTGCCCTGAGCAAGATCCTTTGGATATAAATTGCTATTACATTTTCATAGATATTATCTCATGTTATTTTTCTTCCCAAAGCAATATTAAATCAATAGGACCATTGTAAATATATGGTTTAGGCTCACTTCAAAATGAAATGTTTACTTCTGTTTTCAGGCATGGTTTCAGCTGATTCCTCTTGATCATTCTGCTTTTATTCTCTAATGTTTTTTTTTTTTTTTTTTGGTCATGTTTTACTGTTAACCTGAACCAAAATGTTTAAACCAAAACATCCTAATACTGTCTGTTCTGTTTTTCTAACACCTTGAAAACTAAATCCGTGGGCCTATGTATACAAAGGAATTTGCTTTCTTCTTATTCCAAATCAGGAATACTGGTAACGTAGGTTTAAAGCATGTTCATAGCATTATGCACATTCTGCTGGCATAGTTTAACATGTGGGACAAATTTTAAGGTACCAAAGTTCCATTTTACTAGTGTCAGCCTTAACTGTGTCTCTAAATAGCCCATTAGAGTCCCCTTAAAGGAAAAATTTGCAGCTCTCAGCTGCTTCTTCTGTGTATGCATAATGCAGAAAGAAATCAGATATCTCCTGTGTGCCCTGTGGCTCAGAGACTTTTCCATTCAATTAATAAGCACTGAAGTAGATGACAAGAATATTATTAAACAATTTTTCAATAGATGAAAGGTTTTATAGACTTATGATGTGGGTTGTCAAAAGAGCCAAGTATCGTTCTGAAATAATCTTTGTTTTTTATTGAGAGGGAGAAAGAACGTTTTCTGCTGTGGCCATGTAGCCGAGGTTCCACAGTCATATCCACGCAGGACTGAATATACATACGTGTATATGTGAATCCATGCATGCGTTGCTCTTCCACAATCAGTAGTACATCACGGGTCAGCACTGGATCTGAAGTTTCTTCATTTTGTGCTCTCCATTGGAATTACTAATTCACAGGAGGGAGACAGCAAGGACCTGCCTCCTGAATACAGTTCTAATATGATCCAAATATGAATCAAACGTTTAGTCACATTAAACTATTATTTCTCAAATGCAGTGTTTTAAACCAAGGTCTGTTTTGAATGTAAGAATTTAACAAGTCTCACACACTTTATGGAAATTAAAAGGTTATGTTCTGTTTACACTGTAAACTCACTTCTTTCAGGCATTGTTTTCAGTATTTTTTCGTGTGTGGCTAAAGTTCAGACAGTAATTAATACGTAGCCTGAACCCAGGAAGGAACCAGTCTCCTAATGTGAGGGCAGCTGAAAGCCAGAAGTCTCAATAGCTTTTTCTAATTGATAATCACAGTGGTGTCTGGGATAAGAAGGGAGGAGAGATGATAGAAAATAAGTAAAAAGGCAAGGCATGGAAAATGAACAGGGAGAATAGAAAGAAAGAGAAATCAAGTTTGATGCATCTTGTGGGAAAGTTTGCTGCTGAAGAGTTCTTTCAGTGCCTGAAGAAGATGCACAAGGATTTATATGTGCTGTCTCTGAGGAAGCCAACTATCTCTTTGCCGAGCTCTGTGACAGCTGAACACCACAACCGCTCTCACTCCCCCTCCTTAGATGTGGAGGGGAAGAAGTAAAGGACAGAACAACTCACGGGTTCAGATAAGGATAATTTAATTAAAGGGGAAAAAATCATTACGGAAATATTATTAAACAATTTAACTAAAGGGGGAAAAGGGAGGGGGGAAGGGGAAAAAAAAAAGTAAAGGCTATGTGGAAGTGCAGAGGAAATAAATTACTCTCTACTTCCCACAAATGAGCGATGCTTGACCAGGTCCTTGGAGCAGGGCCTCAACTCACGTAGCTGGTGTCTGGGAGGAAGACAGACGTTTTCGCAACGAGAGCCCACCCCTCCCCTCTTCTTCCTTTTTCCACCTTTTATTGCTGAGTGTGACCCCATATGGTATGGAATTATTCCCGTCACTAGTGGCGTTCCCCAGGGCTTGGTGCTGGGGCCGGTCCTCTACAGTATCTTCACTGATGATCTGGATGAGGGCATTGAGTGCACCCTCAGTAAGTTTGCAGATGACACCAAGTTAGGTGCGTGTGTCGATCTGCTCGAGGGTAGGAAGGCTCTGCAGGAGGATCTGGATAGGCTGCACCGATGGGCTGAGGCCAACTGCATGAAGTTCAACAAGGCCAAGTGCCGGGTCCTGCACCTGGGGCACAACAACCCCAAGCAGAGCTACAGGCTGGGAGATGAGTGGTTGGAGAGCTGCCAGGCAGAGAAGGACCTGGTAGTGATAGTTGATAGTCGGCTGAATATGAGCCAGCAGTGTGCTCAGGTGGCCAAGAAGGCCAACAGCATCCTGGCCTGTATAAGAAGCAGTGTGGCCAGCAGGGCTAGGGAGGTGATTGTCCCCCTGTACTCGGCTCTGGTGAGGCCGCACCTTGAGTACTGTGTTCAGTTTTGGGCCCCTCGCTACAAGAAGGACATGGAGGTGCTTGAGCGAGCCCAGAGAAGGGCGACGAAGCTGGTGAGGGGCCTGGAGAACAAGTCCTATGAGGAGCGGCTGAGGGAGCTGGGATTGTTCAGCCTGGAGAAGAGGAGGCTCAGGGGTGACCTTATCGCTCTCTACAGGTACCTCAAAGGAGGCTGTAGCGAGGTGGGGGTTGGTCTGTTCTCCCACGTGCCTGGTGACAGGACGAGGGGGAATGGACTAAAGTTGCGCCAGGGGAGGTTTAGGTCGGATGTTAGGAAGAACTTCTTTACCGAAAGGGTTGTTAGACATTGGAACGGGTTGCCCAGGGAAGTGGTGGAGTCACCATCCCTGGAGGTCTTTAAAAGATGTTTAGATGTAGAGCTTAGGGATATGGTTTAGTGGGGACTGTTAGTGTTAGGTCAGAGGTTGGACTCGATGATCTTGAGGTCTCTTCCAACCTAGAAATTCTGTGATTCTGTGAATATCCCTTTGGTTGGTTTGGGTCAGCTGCCCTGGGGATGTTTCTCACTTTTTTGCCCACCCCCTAGCAGGGCTAGAGAAAGTCCTGATGCTGTGCCAGCACTGCTCAGCAGCAGACACAACACCAGTGTGATACCACTGCTGTTCTAGCTACAAGTGCAGAGCGCAGCACTGCATGGGCTGCTGCACGGAAAGCTAACATCCCAGCCAGACCCAGTACAGTATCTTAATTTGGTCCACATTAGTTTGAGGTGGAAGGAACTTGCTTAGACTCTTCTTTCTGTACTCCCTAAAGTGGTAGGTTGCATTTCATAAGGATTGTTTTCATTTCAGATAGATACAGGAACTTTGTGTGAGAAATTCTTAAGCCATTTCCACTTGACAAACTTATTTTAAGAGACTTTCATCAAAATAACAGAATTGAGCAAGTCCAGGAATGGGGATGAAATTTCAATAAGGCTCTAAACTTCTAGAAAAATCTAATCTCAAGATTTCTGTTATTTTTCTGCCTTGGGACTCCAGGTTGGGAGTAAGGGATTTATTTACTTAGCTTTTTTTTTTTTTTTTTTTCTTTAGGTCAGGAAGTTTTTAGTTGCCTTGATAGACAGCTTTCAACCTAATAACTGCAAGTTGCAGTAGTAGGATGAATCTAGGGCAAATGATGCTGGGATATCAAGTGTGATAAGGCAAGTACAAGAGGAGGGAGTTCAGCTCAATGTGATTAGTGGAACATTTGGTTTTCTTACTGTTCCTTGGCATTCAGCTCTAACTTGGTGCTTAGCACTTTTCTATAGCTCTAGTGCTGGTTATAGCTTTTCAGCAACTAGCACACTTTTGCTCACACTACTTGGATCCATCAGTCCAGCTTTCTTACTGAAAGTGTACTAGAAGGCGCCTACTATGTGCTGAACATTTTAAACTGATCATATTGCAAGAATGTTGTCAGCTAGATTAATTTATCTCACTCAGCAACATAAAAAACAACAAAAGACGAAATAAATGACTAGGAATAGGTGTATCTGATTGTTTAAATGAAGCATACCATATGCATTATTATGCCTAACAGCATATGTAATGTACTTTAGATACGGTGCTCATACTAGTTTACTAAATTATAAAGCATAGCAAAGCGACACAGGGCTACATTACTGGACAACAGATGCTGTCATTTTTTTTTTTAATTGCCTTTCTCATTCATCAAAGGACTTACTGAGCTGCTCCTGAATTCGGCTGTGTTCATAGCACAGTGACAAAGCTGGAACATTTGCTCCCTGTGAAGCAGAGGGCACCGGCCTGGATGTAGTCTTGAAGTCACAAGAGCATTCAGTTTCTGTTGATTCTTATCCAAGGCAGGAAACTAAAAATCTGTAAGATAGAAACAAATCTTAAAACATCTTCTTAAAATTCCCTGCCTGACACCTGGGTTTGCTGGTTTCCCTGTGGCTGTCTGGAATGCCAACAGTTATAGAAGCTGGTAGTTCTTTCTTTCGTTCTTGTTAGCCTGTGATTACTGATGATCCTTGTTTGCTCCAGTGCTCTGGCTGGATCTACATGTGGACAAGCTGCTGAAGTGCAGAAAACATTGCTGCCTTGTTACCAAGAAAGTGGTTGGCTTCAAGTACCATCTTTCTTGGAAACCTATTGCCCAACTGTGGGAGGAAGAAAAGAATTTCTTGGGAGTTGCTCCCCAGGGAGAGACAGAACTAATCCACTTCTGCTCTTCTTGCAGAGTGTGCTGTTGCGAGCAAAACAAGTTCTCGTTTAAACCAGAGAATAAAACAAGTTGCCAGAAGAAGCCTGACAAAGAACATATGCATGTCAACATTTTTCTTTGCTAGAAGAAAACACACAAGATCTTTTTCATTAGTGAAACACAGTCAGAATGCCAAGGTGAAATAATTCTGTGGGCTGTTCAGAAGCAGAAAACTACAGCTTATGAAGATCTTTGTGAATGTTAGAGACTAGAATTGAATATCCATGGCAGTCACTTTCAGTTCTGTCTCACAGTTGAGAATATTGCTTGAAAAATAGGTAGATATTCCAGTTTCCCTCTCCCTCTTCCCTTTCCCACTTCATTTTTAGTCAGTGTATGTTTTGGTTATCTTAGTGTTTTGTAAATGCCTAAAAAAAAAACTTTTTTTTTTTCTTGAGTCCTAAGTGTATTTCAAGAAAATCAGCCAAATTATCCAGAATGAAAAGTTAAGCTGAAATTTAAAATTCTTCAAATAGCCTTAAAAAATTTGCCCACTGATTTGTTTATTGAGAATGTTGCTAAAATGGGCAATTTGCCTGCCAAAAGGGATGCTAAATGTTCTTTGACTCCATTTTTTCAGTAATAGTCTATAAGTCTAAGATTGGCTGCAAATTAACCTTGCAGGCATCTGAATTGAATACAGTCCATAGTTTGAAGAATAAATGTGATAGGAACCCTTCAAAATTACAGATTTTTTTTTTGGGGGGGGGGTATGCTTTTTCTTGATAAGAATCTGAGTTCTTAAGTAATGCACCTTAACATTTTCTAGCTGTCTTTTATATTAAATTGAAATCTGGGATGTTTTACTTGTGTTTTTATGTTCTCTGAACTAGTAGTGATGTGAGAGAACCATTAGATGCTTGAATAGTTCTTTGCATTTTTTTTTTCTTTTCAACATGCATATAAATGTTTATTTTCACAAATTAGCAAAATACTCCTGAAATAAATTAAGGCATTTAATCTTGGCCATGACTTTTCCGTTATTAATGCATGCTATTTGCATAGGAACAGTACCAATGAGCTACAGGCATGGCCTATGCTTTATACAGACTTAGAAATAGAAAAGTTTACACATTATATAGTCCTTGTAATTAGGAAAGTGATGAGAGTCAACAGGTGGATGAAAGAGGAAGGAAAAATGGGAGACTGATACCATTTTTTTCAGCATGGTGAGCCGTGTCTTCAAAACACCACCTGCTCACCTGGCATATCTATTGTTTTTGAGAAAGCTAGAAGAAAAAGTAGCTTTTCAAAGACAGATATGAAAAAGTAGGCTTTTGGTTATATGCAGGCAGCTTCTTGAATCATGGAGCACATGAAAACTCCATTCCATCTGAATTTATTCATCTGAAAATTTACTGAGCGGGAGAGGGGAGTTGATTCCGTTGGCTGTTCTGAGTCTGTCTTGCCAGCAAGTCTTTTCAGTGACCTCTTCCAGCTAAAGGAAAAAAATCTTTGACTTCCGTGTAGAGATGATGTTTTGTCACTTCAGCAGAGGTCTCAGTTACAGTAGTCTTACACTGAAGTCACTCTGTTGAATTGCACAACATTTAACAAGGTGGGAACATGGTGAGAATAAAATCGGGCTGTTTCTGACACCAAGTATGTAGATGAAACATGTGGACTTTGATGTGAAGGCCTGACACAAAAAATAGATTTCTTCAAACTTCACTTGAAAAGAATATGGTTTTATGTAAAGTAAATTTGCCAGCATTGTGCTATTTGCAGATGTGGGAGACAATATATGTCTTAATATCATCAGCGCTTTAATTACCTCCGTAATCATGATGTATTGTGGCATTTCTGGTTAAAGTCCTAATTAGCCTTCACTATCTAATGAGCATATGAAGGTTTGGCTTGTGGCTTTTTATCTTACTCATTATTATGAATGATAGGGCGACTGTTTAAACCCTCCAGTTTTACACTGAGACATAATTATTTATGAAAAGGCCTTGCCCTAGAAATGAAAATAATGATAATTATATTTAATCTTTTCATGGTTTATGCATTTTTTTTGCAGTGAAGCAGATGCCTATAGGACACTAATTACCAAGAGGGGAACTACCAGACAGGCTTATTTTACCAGCGCATGAACCCAAGTTCACATTTTTTTTATATCCCTGCTACCATTAATTTTCTTCATGTATGTACTTTCCATGTGCTTGACTTCATGTCATATGCATATGTTACAAGCACGTTTATTGCTCAGTTTTAACAGCTTACGAAGGTTGACAGGATGGCCACATAAACCAGCCTGTTTAGCACTTCCCATCGCAGCTGCTGTTGCTGTTTTGCACCGATAAGGGCACGGAGACTGCTCAGTACTAGGTATACCTCTAAAACACCTGCAAAGGTAGCACAAAGGCAACTGTTGGGTTTACACCCACCAGTAGTTGGCAACATTGATGCTTTCTGTGTGCCTGCCTGAGAAAATGTGAATTTTGTTTTGCAATTTCATGATCATCTGATTTATCTATTGCTGAAATGGACTTGAAAAAAATGCAAACTGCTTCATGGGACATGGCTGTCTTTTTGAAGAAGACATTTTTATAGTTTGCTAAGTTTAAATAAAGTTTTAACCAAGTTGATGAGCATATATTTTTGCTGTCTAAAAGAAGGATAGTGAAATGGCCATGTTACCTGCTGTGGCGACACTGGGAGCTGTAGAGTTTTACAGTGTTTCTTTCTTCACGGCATTCTTACATGTGTCATTGCTAGGGGCACCTTACTCGTGCTTTGTGCTCCGGGAGCCTAGGCACCAGGTTGTAGTGCACAGCAAAACAGCAGCCAGCGGTAAGCGAAGGAAGTCCTTGTTCCCCTTCTATTCCCAGCGAGACAGTGGTCTTATCCCAGAAATGTCACCTCGCTTCGTGATGAAGAAAGAATTGCAAGTTTCATTGTAGTATTGAATGATGACTGGGTACGCATTTGGAAGTGATGAATAATACAGCGCAGATACTTTTACTAACATCTCTTGTCAGCTGCCACCACATAATTCAACGTCTTGAAAAGTGATTTTTATTTTGATTTCACTATAAATCTTTATGTCTGTCTATCTCCATTGTTGGCAAGACAAGGAGGTAACAAACGAGTGAAGAACTGTTCTGATTTAATCTTAGGTAACTCTGTGTGTCGTTTCACAAGTTTAAGACAGTGTTGATGGATTGCTTTGCTCACGGAGAGCATGCAGATAATAAAATGGAAAGCAAGAGGCCAAGAACAGAAAACAAGAATATGCAGATAAAAACCCTGTTACCATATGCCACGCTTTTTGTTGTTAGCACTTAGCTTTTGTAAGCAAATACAGCAGAACTTAATGAAGGGAAATTTTTGAACAATTACTCCAGTTCCTCAGCAAAACAGGACCTTGACAGCACAAGGCAAAGTTGCTTCTCTGAGACTTTGAACCTCTCTTATGTGAAATGAGTTTGAAGGATTTAAATCAAATCGAGTGTGTATTCTACCATGCTAACATAACTTCAGCACAGATGTGATGAGGAATCACACCATTCCCTCACAGTGATGTGATCGCTCCCTTTAGGATAACATTTTGCACCTTATTACTGATTCTTACTGCCTTGATGCTGACATACACACATATACCTTCTTTTCAGGCAGTTACCCCCAGGCTGCACACACAGCAAGCTCCTTCTTTTTGCCCTGATATTCTGCAGTCTTCAGAAACTTGTCCAGTGCCTTTCTTCAGTTGCTGAATTGTAGCACAACGTGACTTTGGTCACCAGAGTTACGGTTCTCACTTTCAATGCTATTTAATAAAGCTGATAAGGACAAGAGTGAATGGAAGATATTATTAGAATTTTTATTTCTCCATAAACCTGAGTCACATTAAAAAGAATGTTTTGGTTATAACATTTTTATCCTCATCCATTAATAGTGTCTGTGGCAGTGTTTTAAATCCTATTTTTATGAAAGAAGTATTAGGAAGAAGAATGACTTCTTAACTAAAGAAATCTTTAAGATGATTTTTTTTTTTTTTTTAGTTATGATCTCTTCTTTCCTCACACTCCTCTTTTGTGCTTTGCTTTTGCTGACCGGCTTTTTTTTTGTTTTGAATATACCTAGCTTAAGTTCAGCAGTTCTTTATAGCAAGGCAGGAAGATGCTGTATGCGGGATACTTTTGCCATGAAAAAAACCATGCTCATGACAAATGGGGCAGGGCTTGGTAATACTGAAAGGCTAAATAGATAGCTGTAAACACAGATACCACATATGCGGTATTTGGATGGAAAGTAAACTTCTAATTTGTCTTTTGTTGTTGTTGTTGCTAATTAGACATCTTTGGACTTGTTAATATTAGTGCAAGAGAATATTTAATGGAAATTAAAATTGGATTGTTTTTTAAGCCTTAGCTACTTTAAAATGTTTGCACAGTTAATTCATGGATTTTATATCTGATGGTGAATTAAGGCTCAATTAAATATTTATTAGTACGCTCACAGCACACCTGAGGTCCTCAGCTGTTCAGAGCTATTCGGAGAATACGTATGTGTCCTAGAAACAGACGTTGATCCTGCTACAATGAAGTGTATGGCATTAAGGACTGTGCAGAACTCAACTTTTCTTCTTGCATAATGTTTCTAGATGGTTACAGTGGTTAGGCATCTCTGCTGAAACATGTCCCTGAACTATATGCTGTGGAATATTCCATTAAAACAGTTTATGAATTTGCAGTAACTTCCTTGAACAAAGATAAGTAGAAGTAGTTTTCCACTTCTAGCTACGTGAACTGAATTAAAACTATATGCTATTGTATTTTTCCAACACTACGTGAATTGTTGAAGATGGCAATATATGCTTTTTTTTTCCCAAGATTTTTATTATTATTTTTTAAATAGGTATAATTTTTTAATGCATATATTAGAAGCTGAAAAGGAAGACTAACAGGAACAACATAGCTTCTAAGGCATTTTTTTTTTTCTCAGTGTGAATTCAGATCAGTATAGGCATAACCATCTCACCTGGTTGCAGTCTAAATTTTGATGGAGTCATTGGAAATGTCATGTGTATAGGAGAGGTCTAAGTGAGCTAATCAAAATTGTCATAGTCTATGCCATTACATAAGTATTATGATGGAGGTCCTAAGGAATTCTTTTATTGAATGAAAGATATCTGTAGAGCAATATACAGAACTGTTGTTAAAGCAATGAGTTCTTCCAGGAAAGTAGGCAATATTTCTCTGTGTTACTTATTTTTTATGGAAAACTTGCCTGGTTATTACTTCTTCATTTCCAATACATTTCTGTAGACGTTCTTTGTGTATATATAAAATTGCAACTCTTTCCTAAACGGTATTCTCTTTAGTAAGACTATGGGTAATCTTATAAGACATCAAAAAAACCTTGATGGTTTTCTATATGAATTTGGCTGAAAGCACATCTATTTTTATTACATTTCAGCTAAGCATTACCTATTGTTAAGCTTCTTCCAAAATGCTGTTTTATAAAATTAAACATCTCCTAAAGAATGAGAATGATGTGCTTCTAAATTGTTATACTGCCATCACCATCTGGTTAGAAAGGTTATTGATACTGTTCTCATTACTCATAAAGCTTTTTAAAGAGCAAATGTGTCCTTTGACAAAAAAGTGAAATAAATGGCAGTTATACCTAGCATGCTCAATAATGAGAGCTCAGATGTTGCTTTCTATTCTTTCCATGTTAACTTACTTCAGTTCTGTAGGAAGCATGGCAACAGGAAAAAATGGCAATTCTTGTGCAATGAGAAAATTCAGATGTGATTATATGTGAAAGATTGGACAAACAAAGCAAACAAAAAAAGAAAATTGATGTAGGCACTGTATCCTTGAGGGTAGCATGTCTTACAGACAGCAGGAGATTTTGTGTGTTCTTATTGCACCAAATCTTTTTTCCCATTATGCAGCATTCAAATGCTTTGAAATACCACAGCCTTCAAACATCAATGTTGCAAAGGAAAATACGCAGAAACCTTTTCGGAAAGCTTCCTTATTTTTTATGATGTACAATATGAACTTTAACACTGCTGCACATTAACACTTGCCTAATAGGTTGCAGTTGCTTCAGGGTGCTGCAATATTTCTACAGTAAAGACTTAATTTTCCAAACATGCTATTGGGTCAAGTTGTGCTTTTGCAAACCACGTTGTTTTATGTACGGTACAGATGGTTAGCATGGCTAGGTGAGCTGTTTGCTGTTTGGTTGCTTGCTTGCTTCTGTATTTTCTGCACTTCTTTGCATAGCTGCTAGGAATAACTTACCAAAGTTCATAGCCATGGACTGGAGAAGTGTCTTTTTTTTTTTTTTTTTTTTAGGGAACTAACAAGCAAGGTAACGTTACTACCATTGGATGGGAATGGTTTGTCCCAGATCACCCAAGTCTGAGGAAGAAGTGGCACCTGAAGCTGGCTATTATAAAGCCTTATATAAAATGCACAAACACAGAATTGGAAATGCAGAGTCCTAGATAAAGCCTAGGTTTATGTGGTCCAATATGCGTTCTCTGATAGTGGACAAAATCAAATGCAGGTGGGAACAGCAGGCATGGTGCATCCTTAGAATATTCTTCCATCCACAGATGTTATGTAGTTCAGAAGGAGCTGGGGTGTTTGTATGGTTTGAAGTTTCATTACTTCTTCATGTAATTTGCTCTGGCTCCTCTTGAGCCTATGTAAACTTTTAGTGTACCATGGCAGGACATTTCACACAATAATTATGTGCAAAGGACCACAGCCTTCTGTTGCCTTCAAGCTACCTTCTGCTGACCTCATTTCACGGCAGCTAGTGCCATATTAGAACGATTCTTGTTCGTGGTGGTTGGGGTTTATAACTGTTCCTTACATCTCGCCAGGGTTGTCTCTGTTTTGAGCTGACTGTCTTTCTTGCCTTTCTCCGTTTGGCAATTAGGCAGGACCGGTCTGTACGCAGTATTTAAAATGCCATTGCCCTGTGGACTTAAATAGTGCCACACTGATTTTTTTTTTTTTTTCTTTTTGTTTCTTGTGTGATCCTTTTTCCATAATTACTGAACAAGTGGCTTGCTTTTTTGACTGTTTCTGGGAAGTCAGTTAATGTTTTTCTCAGCTGATGCCTGCATGCTCAGAAGCTCAAATCTCTAGTTCATAAAAGAGAATAGCCAGTCTAGATCATCACGCATGTGAAATTAGGATTTTTTTTCCCCCCATATGCATCATTTTACATTTATCTATGCTGGATTTTATCTCCCAGTTAGTTGCTGAGGCACTCAGTCCCATAAGATATTTATGTAATTCTGCACTGTTTCTCATTTTTGCTCCCTGAATGATTTGGTATCCTCAAAAAAGTATTAATCCACTTTTTTAGGCAGTTTGATGCATTGGCTGTTGATGTCCAGGTTTTGGCAGCAGGGGGCTACAGGTGGCTCTTCAGTGTGTGGAGAATGCCCAGGGGGAACTGCGGCCCTTGGAGAGCCCCTGCAGGAACAGGGAAAGGCGTGAAGAGCAAGGAGCATGTTACAGACCCGCCATACCCTGCGTCATGGCGCTGCTACATGTGGGAAGGCAAGGAGTTGGGAACGGAGGAGTGAATCTGAGCCTGGGAAAAAGGGAGGGTGAGCTGGTGTTTTAGTTTTCATCTTTGCTTCTCACCATCTAAATTTCTTTCAATAGGCAATAAATTCAATTATTTTTCCCCAAGTTGTGTCTGTTTTGCCTGCAGTAGTAACTGGTGAGTGATCTCCTGTCTTTATCTCGACCCCTGAGCTCTTTCATCTCATGGTCTCCCCCTGCCCTGTTGAGGAGGGGGAGTGGGAGGGCAGCTGTGTGGGCATCTGGCATCTGAGAGCAGTGGGCTGTCTGCACCAGCGCAGACTGTGGAAATCTGGTGACTTCTCTCTGCTGCAAAACCTTTTTACTCCTACTTTGTTTCCCATCTTTGTCTACGTATATGCATACATATATACATATACCTTTCTTATCTCAGGGCTACTGAATAGCCTGAAGAGCTTATGGTGCAGAAACTCGCATCTCCCTTATTTATTCATTCCTGTTTATTGATTTTTTTTTTTTTTTTCTGAAATACTTGCAAGAAGGTTTGTGAGGTAGGATCTTGCCTTCTCATTATATAAAGTCATACGGATGTGTCACCAGTATACTATCTATTCTAAGTTATACTCGTTATTCTCTACCCACTAAATCTGTTCTGCAGTACTCTTTCTGCTATTTAGTATGAATGTCAGGTTTTTACTGCTTTATAATTTGCCATATCTCCTCGAGCTGTTTTAAAACTAGTGTCACATTTGTGGGTGTCTAATCCTCAGGTCCAACAGAGTCACAGTGTGATGAGGGTGGATGTGCAGCCACACAGCTACTCCTGCAACATGTGTTACAAAATGAAGCATACTCTACTGAATTTAGTACACATTTTTTTTCTTAGATTTCCTTTCATTGCAAAAGATGTTCATGTTTTATTGAAAAACACAGAAGTGCAATGTTTTTGAAAAAATAACTTCGTGAGTGAGTCGGATGTTCTCAGTAGAAGAAGTGTTGCTTTTACAAAAATACTTGTAAGAAAATAATTATATTTAATGATATAATAATACAATCTTATCATATAATTATTAATAATAACATTATTTACGGATATTATAATATTACTTACGGATTTCTGAGGCAAAAGGTTTATAATAGGAAGTATATCTGATATGTTAGTTATGTAATTATTTTCAGCGTTTACAGTTTGTGGCATGGGAAAACATCAGGACATATTTCAGGTATTTTATTTTACATGTATTTTAATTTGTGCAATAAGATATGACGTTCAGATGGATACATATCTTTCCATTTATGATGGTATAGCTCAGTATATAAGAGATGCAAGATATGTATTCTAGTCTAATTTTGCTTGATAGATGCAAAATAGAAATTATAAATAGGTATAAATTATTGTATGCATTTAAAATTTTCTGTAGTAAATATTGATCCTATAAAAGTATTTTTTTTTTCAGATTTTAGGAACTGTCTGTGTGTAGCGTAGTTTGAAACACAATCCTTTCTCCTTTAACATTTATTTATGTATTTTTCCCAAGAGGGACACATCTCTTTTGAGTTAAGAGATATCAGATGATCGCAGAATCCAGGAATAATCTTTATTAAAGATGAGTGGTGGGATAAATCCTACTGGCTTGCCTTCCACCTTACTTGCTACGCCGTAGCTACCACACTGGCAACCTTCTGAGCAAGTGCCAACAGTACGCCGTGCAGATAGGATCAGATTCCAGGTCTCTATGGGGATGAGTGCCTTGAAGAATCATCTTCGTTACCTTCTTCTAGTAGTTTCCAGTCATGGTAGTTAGACTGCTGGTTTCACATTACACACAAAACAGCTTAAACCATGTGTTCTACAAATGCCATGTGAGAAATAGCCTCTGCTGGAAACCAAGGCCACAAGAACTAACTCTAGATGTTACAGCAGTACCACAGGGGAAGATACTGCGATAGTTAGAGCAGCTGTGTATGGCACAGAGTTGAAAGAAAGAATGGAGAAGGGTCACAGACAAACAGAACAGTGACACCTCTGTTCTGAAAGGTTAAGATAAAAACAAACAACTAGAGATCAAGACAGTTAAAAACCGCTGCATTTAAGCTCCCTGAAAATGGCAACTGATCTCATGGATTTCTTTCAGGAAGAAAAAAAAAAAAGGAAGATAGCAGATAGGTGAATGAATATGTTGACATGATTTGGTTTTAATTCAGAAACAGACTGGACATTTAGATATAATTATTTATTTACAGAACTACAAAAAAATCCTTCTGTAAGTCTTAATGAATGAATGACTGCTTACCCATAATTTTATGTCCTGCAAACTCTCTCAAAAAGCTCTCTGGTCTCCCATTAGGCCCATAACTGCTTTTCTTTGTGCATTTGTTTGGCTAAGAGCAGCACATGCCATGGTTGCTTTGGAGCTACTCATGGCTGACTGATCATCTCATTGCTCCCCTTTAGCTGATGAGTGAAATGAGAACAGCTCAAGTCTGAATTCTCCCTGCTCTCTTCTGTCAGGGCACTAGTTGGTTGCAGTTCTCTATTCAGTCATTAGTGTTCACAAAGTTGAAAGTTAAATTTGTGAAACCTTAACCACATCAAATTTGATTGAAATGGCCCAGCTAATTGGAGAGCCATTGCAGGGAGAGTGAAGGACTGACAAATGATGATGGACAAACAGGGAGTGGGATAGGTATGGTTTGCTTCTTTGGTAAAGCTGGAGAAAGCTAAAACACATCAGAAGTGCTTTTCACTCTGTTATGTAGTCTCTGAAATACTATAGCCATAATGAAAATAATTATCCTAGAAATTGATGTTGTTTTGAGAATCCTTATACAAATCCTTATATCTTCTAAGTATGCAGTAACGTTTTGGTCTTTTGAGACACATACCTGGGCCTCATTAAACTACATATTTAATTTAGAACAATGCTGTTGAGCAGAATAAATCTAAAAAATTTAACATTTATCTTCTTGTTATACATCTGTGCCATAAACGGCAACAGTTGTTTTGGAATATAATCCATCTGGATTTCTCCTGTGTATTTCACAGCAGTGTGGATTTTTTTTTTCCTACAGAGAGGTTGTAAAGAAAACCTTAGAGATATGCAGCTGATGAATGTTATATTGAAATATACTACCTAACGTGTAAAAGTACACACATTGCAAAGAACGTAATTTGGGGTTTTGGAAACTATCTAAGCTGTCATCTTGACAGTTCAGAGAAATCCTGTCTGACTGACAAACTCTTCTGATGCACCTGAAAAATACCATTAAAATCTAGTGCATGAGACAGATATACAGTTACTCGGTATGCCTGATTTACAAGAAGTTAAGCTCAAAGTTACTTTTAAAGAAATGAATGTTAACTTTGCTGACAAATGGATCTTAAAATTTCTAATCACAACATGTGGAAGAAATAGCATGGGCATGGCTGTTGGATTGTTCAGCTGGAAATAATCTCCCACAAATTTCCCAGTGGGTAAATATAGACAGTTCTTGGGCAAATATTTGGTAGGATTGTTGTTCCTTATATTTCTCTGATATAGAAAAGGATTTACTCTACTAAACTCAGACTTACAGCAGGAGAATGTGGTAGGGAGTTGGATTCATTTTAATGAGTTTTTGATGAGTGTACACTCCCTTCACGAGGTGCCACAAGGCCTCCATATTAGAGGTTTAATGGTGGTTTTTGTTTGTCTTTTTTTGGAGGATAATTGAAAATATGTTCAACCCAAGCACCTGGGTTGAGCTCCAGGTTTTATAAGGAAAAGTTAACTCTAAATAATACCTGAACAAGAATATTGCTTTTAATGCTCCACACGCTCTTGCATAATGGCAATGCAGAAATTATAGTAAACTATATGACATATAAGCAGTGGCATCCTGAAAGAAACATGACTACAAAATAGTGCTGTGTTTTGTCTTTTCATGGCAGATTTAGTTAGCTTCAATTTATTATTATTATTATTAATATAAGTTTCTGGCCTGTTAGGTTATGCTAATTACAATGTAGAATGGCATGTTATCAAACCTCTTCTGCAGTCATGATATCTTAACATTTCCTGCAGATTAAAAATACATTTTAAATATAGTAGGAACATGCAATGTAAATATCTTCACTTTGATTTTTATTTAAGAGCCTCAAAAAGTTTTCAAACTATCAAATCCCAAGTATGGCAATCAATTTCTGAGAACTTAAGTGTAGCTGAGCTGAATTCCTTCCTCTGTTATAAAAAAAGGTTGAGCAGGTGCTAGAACCAGGTGACCTCTAATGGTCTTTCCAAATCTAAATTATCCTCTGATTGTGATTTTCAAATTTAATGAAACTTATTCTCTGTTTTATTGAAGTTTATTAATAGAAGCAAAATGACTCTGCATTGTGAGAAAGGATTATATCACTTGAAACGATGGTTATTATCTCCAAGTACACTAAGCCTTGCAAGTCAGTAGGAAATATCATACTCAAGGCAGTTAGGACTATTGCTAAGAGAAAGAGTAAAGGCTGACTTGGCATTTACTGCAAAGAACGGGATAGCATCTAAAGTGATTTTTGTTAACATTCAAAACTGCGGACAGTTCTGCAGCCAGCAATTTTTGTAGATGACCATGGAATACTGTGGGTCAGAGTAGTCATTACACCTTCAAACTGTGAAACTGTCAAAGGTCAAGTATCTGCAAAAACAAAGCACTTGTCATTGGTTAAATTACTTCAGTGAGCACAGATTAATACTGTCAGTAAAACTGGAGTGATGGTAATTGCAGTACTGAATGTTTACTTGAGTATTCACTCTGCCAAACACCAAAGCACTTGATTTACATTATCTGCATATAGAATATTTTATGAAGTATCTAATGAAACACACAGGAATTTTGTGGTTTGGCAGTAGGAAAGTTAGCAAGGTAGAGGAGCATGCAGAATGATACTTAGACGTTTCCCAATAGTCGTTCAGTGATAAGAGGCAGGTGAACTTGAACTCAGATTCACCTGCTGGAAGGAGGCAAGTGTATATATTACCAGGGCTGATACATGGATGTGAGCATTTTTGGCTGCTTCTGGAAATGATATGGGGAATTTCAAACTAAAATCAATTTTACATTGCAAGAAGACAATAGAAGACAGAAGGGATCCATGGTACGGGAAGGGGGAACACTGAGCTGGGGTTCATAATCGATTGGTAACCCAGTATAAATATATTTAGCATTTCTGTGGCAAGATAGATACTAACTGAATCTCTGACTTTGTATTTAACTATTAAGTAGTAACCGAATTGCTGATGTATCATTTAGGGGGATATAGGATAGGCAATGCAATAATGCTGCAGTTAAGGTGGACTGAGGGTGAAGTAGCTGCTTATCTCTTGGTCAGTTTTAGGAGGCAGCTCCCAGGAGGACAACTGCAGGGCATGGAGAGCCTGCCCACTTATCTCTGGACTGGTTTTGGAACTGGCTGTTAGCAGGGATGACAAGCAAGATTGCCTACACAAAATGGAAGTACAGAAGGGAAGTCAGAATAACTTGTAGGAAAGATTTAACTAAGAGAATTTATTTATAGTTTCAAGCAAAAAGAATATTAGTTAATGACACATATAAAGTGACAATATTCTAATAGCTGATGAGAGAATATTCTAATAGTTGATGCCTTTTCAATCTAGAGAAAAATGCAGGCATAAGAAGTTCCAGCAGTCATAACATAATGACAGATATGCTTGCAATGACACCCAGGAGCACACTCAGAGCTGTGCCACTAGCTAATTTACCCCTGAGAACAATCTGCCTAGGGATGTGGTGAATAATTTCCTATTATCCAAAATTAGGAAAAACTGTAATTTAATCCTGCATTGTTAAGTGAATCTATAAAATATTGGGGCCCACTCCGTTCACTAGGTAAAATCGTTTGTAAGTAAAATGCAGTCATATGACATATGCTGATTATTGCTCATTTCTGAACTACAGAAGCATTGCATGGTCTTTATTTTTCCCTCAAGTCAGCTAGGTTAATCATTATTGTTGATAAATCTGATGTTCTCTACACTGGTATGGGAAATTGAAAGATTTTATATAAGTGATGAACATTGTAGCTGTCAAGATTTTTTTCTCAGATAGCTGGTAGGTATTTATATTTCAGCATATGTACTTTTGGGGCTGCATTTGTCATATTCCTACTCAGCTCAAGAAAAGAGAGTCCTGTTCACCATTTTGTAATGCCACTAGATATTGTTGACAATACAAGCACAGTCTTTGCTGAGATCAGATTAGATTAGAGACTGCTGTGTGCTTTCCAAAAAGGGCAATGTGTGCATTTAATTTTATCTTTGTCTGTCCTTTGTGCTAGGTGGTGCTTCCAATGGCAACAGCTCATCATTGAAATGCTTTTCAATGGGGTCTGGGCAGAAATTATTTCCAGGAGTGCAGTTTTCAAACACAATTCATTTTTGCTTCACAGAAAAATGAAAGTCCTGCTAAGCGTTTTATTGGCATCCTCATAAAAATTGCTAGGTGTGAGTTTACTGTCCAAGAAAGAGCAAAATATCTTAGACTGTAAGAATTCCGACTTTTTAAATATATATATTTTTTTCCTTTCTTTTTTTTTTTTTTTCCAGCAATACCCTTTCATTGAGTTTTGAATTTGCACATATGTTAGGTGGAAGTATACATTCCAGAAGCATGAGTGCAACATATTACTGAAGAAAAGCACCAGAAGGCTTAGTTGCTTTGTTCTGATTCCTATTTGTTTTTCTTCCGGCCAAAGGTCAGGCAAAGCACTATTTCATAGGATGAGCCCAATTTTTTCAATCAGTTTTTATGAAGAGATGAAATGATAGTTTACCTGCTACATTCAAGTGATACAAAATCAGTAACCAGAATCACTGGTAAGAGATCACAAAGCATGTTAGCACATTGTTTGAGTAGCTGACTAGGGGATATGCTTTCACAGTACATCCCCCTGGGTGTCAGGCATGCAAAATAATGCATGGTTCCAGCTATGTGTAGAAAGCAGATCAGTAGCTTCTTGAGAATAACTTTTGTGTAATTAAAAATCTAAAACAAACAAAAAAAAAATAAAGAAAGGAAATGGTATAGATATCTATAAGTCGGTGGCACAGGAGGACATGGCAACAATGATTTCTAAGTAGTTTTCCAAGAACTACTTTTTGCAAAATTCATTGCAGATAGTAATTTAGTCCCTGCAGTAAACAAAACAAAACATTGGATTTCTGCAGGTGAAGAGATCCAAGTTTTGTCAAATGGGTAAAGTAAGAAAAACTGACTTGGAAGCTAAGGGGAAGAGGAACTATCCAGCCTGGGTAAAACTAGAACCTGTCATGAAACTTTATGCCTATTTTGTGAAGGTTGTATAGGAATTGAGGAGTTTCCTGGTATTTATTCTTAGCGATGTTTAATTAATTTCCATCATATTTGTCATGTGACTTTTTTATTAGTTTTCTGGCTGTGAAGCTGTATTTCTGCTGATGTAAAATAATGTATTTGACAGGTACACCCTGAACAAATGAGTGGATCAGTTGTGTAGCTACGAAGGACCTATACAGCTGTAGGACAAATTAAATTTTACTCTAGTTATATAAAATCAGATGATGCCACTGGAATTGAAGTTTGTTTTGAAACAGATATAACTCACTGATACAGTGAGACGCAAACGGGGCACCCAGCATCAAGGGGTGTATGCCCTTTGCATGCTGCAAAACAGTTTTCTCTCACACCGAGGCAGAAGAAAAAAATGACCAGTTTTACATACAAGGTATTAATCTTACACAGTTTCCTCTTCCACTTTAACTTGACTTGTGTATGCTATTAACAGTTATCACCTTCCTTTAGGTGACTTTTATTTAATCAGAAGTGTTACAGCTAATTCTTGCTTATCAAAAGAAAGCATCCTAAATCATCTCTCATTTAGGCTTTCATCCTTTTAGATTTATCACCCATATTCTGAAATACACAACATCAGTATGTAATACGTGAAAGGTTTGCTTGTGGTAAAAGGTCAAGAAAAAGATTTTTTTCTTCTAGCAATTGACATAAAGAGTTTGAGGTGAAATACTTTTCAAGGTATTTTGTTTCACACTTGAAGTCACATTGTGTGATATAGTAATCAATACCAAGACCATCAATATCAAGACCATGATGATAATAATTTCATTGTGCAAATACCAGTGCTTATGAACATTACTGATAAATCTTCCTTTGGCTGCACAGGCTTCATTAGCTGTGGTTACAAAACAGAATATTTTATTCTTACTAGCATTTTCTATTTCAATCCGAAATTATAAGTCTGTAAACATTTTTAATTTAAAGTAGACAGATATGTAATGCATTTTTTCCAACTGATAAGACAGTACAGAAATATGTAAGTTGCAAATTTTTCCTCTAAGCAAAATATCATCTCATAGGTATGTTGTTATTTTTATTTTACTTTGGAGAAAGCTAATGTCAAACAGCCACCACGTTTGAGAAACTTTGATTCTCTGAATATTCTTTGAGATTTGAGATACATACTAATTGTGGAAGTAATCATAAAGAAGGTCATCGAAGTGTACAGAACACCAGTCAGCTTCAAAAAGAACCAAGATGTTTAAGAAGAGCGGTTGAGTGAATGTAGTGGCAATGCATTTCAATTTGCAGAGAGACAGGAATTTGGCAAAAGCGTCACTGTGTTCTTCACAAAAGGATGTCAAGAAACTCACCAGAAACTGATTTTTTTTTCTTTAATGGTTATTAGTTTAGTTCATTCTTAGACTTGCACGCATTTTCCTCATTGGAAATTAAAATGAGTTTATTAAAGTTTCATGAAGGTCTTTTGAACACTGTAGGAGCTGCAAGGGTTAATATGGCACTGTCAGTCTGACATTGGCTGTTTAAAAACATAATAGTGTGGCTGTTGGTCCTGTCACTATGAAAAAGTACATACATGAGGAATTGACTTGGTATTGGCTCCTTATTGCAAACTCTGTAATGACAAATTGCTAATGAGTAGACCAGTGAGAAATCCCATAGTTTTCTCTCTATAATATCTCGAGCTTTCTAGTATAATTTCATTTAATCTATTATTTTAAGATACCATCACTGCAAAACACTTGGTCTTTACAAACCATTCAAGGCAGTTGTGTGTGGAATAAGCTGCTTAGATTATTAATGCAATTTCTACCATAAGTTTCTTCTTGTATTTGCTTATGAAAGTCTCAGTTACACATTCCTGAAACTTTCCATGCCTTTCAGCTAAATGAGTTGACACTAAGCAAAGATATTAAATAACGTAGAAAATGCTGATTGTGTTATGCATTTGTAAAACAGAAAGCATTAATAACTTTACTCAGATATTTTGATAACTAAAACATAAATAAAATAAAATTAATTTTATTCTACTTTATTTTGTAGATTTTTCTGAAAAAAAAAAAAAGAGAACTAAGTTCAGGGAGCTTTCTGCATAAGATGGCATTAAGGATTGAAATGAACTTTGGAAAAACATTTAAAGTGGCTTGGCAAGAGAAGGTAAGAAGTGAACTGATTTATTATTATTTATTTTTTTATGTTTACCTGGTGCAAAACTATAAAAGCAAAATGGTATAAAGACATAACACTCCATGGGAGAAAGGTGTTATAGCCGCACTCTGATGATTCAGAGAGACTGCGAATTGGTATAGCCAAAAGCTGTGGAGCATTTGCTCTTAGTTAAAGGAGCAGTAATTCATACTTTAGGTATGCTGAAAGAGCTGGGGAAGGACCCAACTGTAATGCAATGATTGTGTTTGTGTTTATGACTTAAGCTGGTGGGGAAAACCTCTTTTTGGCTTGAGGCTGAAATGGGAGTTGAACCTACATCAGTGCAGCTTATGGAAAGTTATCATACATTCATTGAAATAGCTAGCATTTTTATCAGTCCATTATGGAAGAATTATGAGAGACAAGGATTGGTAGGCTACTGGAGGAGATGGTTTTATGAAACACCTTTAGCATAAGGTTACTTTTTAGTAAATCTGTACGTTGTTGTTAGTGTGTTGGCATATAACAGTATTGGAAATGCACATTTGGAACCAAATTACTTAGTAACACTAGTAATTACTCAGCTATAATGTCTTTAGTTTGTTAAAAATGAAAGGAATACTGTATTATCCAATTGCTCTAAACCTATAGCATTATACCTTTATATTTTATGCCTCCATCTCAAAATTTTAGTTGGAATTAGTGTTGTTTAATGATAGCAAAAAATAGTCACTGTGATGTATGGTAGAACATAGCTTCAGCCCTCTTCATTTTCTCATTGTAGTCTTGATTCACATGATGAAATTGCTGCATATTTACATGAAGCTGTGAATACAGATAGAGGAAAAAAGGCTTCAGCCATGCTTATTTATTTATTTTTAAATATATTTTTTAAATATTCTAGTTTGTTTTATTGTGTTGTTGGCAAAAAAAAGACACTATCAAAACTAAAACTCTTGGGAGGACGTATCAACAGCATTTTCATTGAAAAAAACCACTCAGAACTCTAATGAATCCGGGATTTAACACAGAAGAGCTTCCACATTTTAATTGAGAACCAGAGGTTTATCAATTATGGAATAAATCCCTTTCTCCTATTCTGATACAATAAGTATATTAAGATCTCAAAAAATATCACAGGACAAAAATATTTCATTTTCAGCTTTAATACACAATAATTTGGAGAGTTGTCTGTAGATGCAGATACCAAATCAGGATCATGAAATAAAAGCAAATAATTCAGTTTAAATATTGGTAAGACTGTCATGCAAGACCTGAGCAAACTGGACTCTAACAACAAATATACTCAGATCTGATATAGATTGAGTTACTACTCCTTTTACTAGTGTTGGAGACCTACTCACTTTATCTGACATGCGTTTTGGCAATTTACATCTGAAGTCTCAATTGCATCCAGAAGCACAAAGGTTAAATAACCAGAGTCTGCAGCAGGCACGCCTCAGCACAGGTCAGACAGGGTATGGTAGGAAGAAAGTGCTCCTGCTCTCAGAACAGTGAAGTAATAGGCTGAAATTCAGCCCTAAATAGTGTGGGGAGATTGAGTGCAAGGAGATTATTGTTTCTTACCTATAGGCTGAGATTCCATCTCATCTAACTGGAGACTTCTGCAATACAGATATCTGTGTCTTAGCTGGGTTTCTTTTGAACTTGCGGAAGAGAAATAGGCACTTACAGGGAGTGATTCATCAGACCTACTTTATTTTTTTTTTTTTTTCTTTAAGAGATTCAGTGACTCTATTGTATCATTTTGAACTGGGTGAATTGACAGATTTTGCCCCCTAGGAAGTAAAGATATTTCAAGCTGTGTTCTTCTGTATCTTTTTTTTTCTTTTGATGAATAATTTGAGTTTAAGCAACCTACTGCTCTCTTCTTGTTTGAAATAGAACTTTCGAAGTAGGCTAACTATTTGCATCTATAATGGTAGGTTTTCTGAATAACCTAACCTGTATTTGAGAATTTTATGGTTTCAGTTTATGAATGTGAAATGGTCTAGCTTGTTAAACCCTTCTCCTTCACTGAGAGACTGATGAAGGAGTATGACAATGATCAAAAATTATGTTGGAGTTTAAGCCAAGTAGAAAAATATTCTACTTATTATCAACTAGAATAAAATCTTATGCAATCAGTATCCTGAAATTTGTACATCAGAAGTTTGTTATTACAAAACCAAAGCGGTACCTATTAGACTATTACAAAAGACCAATTAGACTATTACAAAACCAAAGCGGTACCTATTAGACTATTTCTCTTTTTCCTCAGTACTGGTTATACAAGAGTATTTACATTATCTCAAGCATTCCAGAAAATAGACTTGATGTCCAAATTATTGTAATGCCAATACATTTTTCACTTTTTTCATCTTTATCATAATTATCTAATGCATCTTCACTTCTGGCAAGAATTCTTTTGAGTGCTGATGAATGCTTCATTCTCAAAGTTTGTATTTTGAAAAAAATGATTTTATTGTTCAGCTATTTAGAATGAAACCTGTCAGGTACAATTAATAAATGACTCAAACTTGTAACAGTATGCTAAACACTGAATGATGTTCAGATTACTTTTTTTTTTTTTTTACTGATTCTTGGACAATGAGAATTTTTTGGTTTGAATTCCTTAAAGCTGGTGTATGCCACATTTCGATAGCAATACATTGGAACACATCATATCTTCAGGTATTTATTCAGTGGATTAGGATATGACTATACCCCATGTACGGATGCCCAAATCAAAATTCATCTGCGTTATGATTCCTGCTAACATCTGGATGATTCTTATTGACTTAGTGAACTATGTTTTTCTCTGATAGCTTGTCCAGAAGAAGTTGTCAAGAGCAATGTATAATTTTCAGTTTAATGCATTGCTAGCTATTTGTTAAGGCAATAGGCTAGGACACAAAAAGGCGGTATGAATATACTTGCACTGTCCCTAAAGGAATACTTGGGAATATTTTGTGAGCTTAAATACATAACATCAAAAGAAATGAAAAGGCGTATGCATGCTGAAAGCTCAGCCAGTTTGTTCTGTCCTTCTGTGGCACTGGCAATTCTTGTGTGCCAATGCAACACTAGAGCTTCCTTCCAGATCTGTGGTTCTGTATGCCAGCTACATATACCAAAGGGAATCTGACACAGCAAAGAGTGTCAGGGGATGCCTGTGTGTCTTTCCACAGCTGCAGCTTGGCACTGTATCCTCTCCTCTGAGTCCAAGCCCATTGTGCTGGAGAAAAGGGAGCACCACTCCATCCATGCAGCTCACAGCTGCGCTATTGCTACTAAGTGTATATCCATGGAGAGGCCATTTAAATTTGAGGAAACACACCTAAATCCCCAAGTCTTCTTTTGCAACTATCAACTCTAATCTATCTCTAATTTATTTTTGATCATCCTTGATTGTTTTTCCCCACCCTGTTAACTTATTGTTTATATATATATATATTATTTTGGCAGTGGTTTGAGCCAGAATTGAGAGTTTTGTTTCTCTGCAGTGTGTCACATAAATGTATGCTATATACATGAGCATATACCAGCTCAATTGTGTTTATTATTTTTCTTTCCCTAACCAGAGTAACACTGTGATCTCCTTGGCATCTTTCTATTTCTGAGCTGAATATACTACAAAAGAATGACCATATGCTCGTGTCTATAGCACGCTACTTTCTGACTGTTACTAGAGGCACGAGAGCTGCAGAGATGTTTCCTGGTGAGCAGACATGAGAGCTGAGAAGAGTTTAATTAACCAGCTGGAGAAAACTGCAAGAGGATAAAACATATCTTGTGGCAGACAGAAAGTGAGCAAGATCGATTTGTTGGCACTGGAAGTATCACCCGCGGAGTATCACTGCTCACAGGGAGAAGGAGGCCACGTTCCTATTGAGCGGATCCGTAAAGAGAAAACCAAAACCCCATGGATAGTACAGAGATGAATGGTCACTTAAGAATAAGATGTGTCTGTGACCTTTAATAAAATCTCAAGGCCTTCTGAGATTTTTATATCATTTTTATATGCTGATTCTAGTGTTGCGCTTTTTTTTTTTTAAAAAAAAAAAAAAACCAACAAACTGGTAGGAGCACAGAAAGTCTGGGAACATAATATCTTGTTCATGTGGAAATACACAAAAACATTTAAAAAGGGGGAGTAGGGAAGCTTAAGTAAAGAAAATGAACAGTAATGCTGTAAATTCATCTTAGAAAAATGGTAATGGTCGTCCCTTTACAAAATGATGCAGACTGTAAAATTAGATACTTAAGTATCTTTTTTGTTAAGAGACAGAGTTCTGTTTATTAGTGTTAACTGTTCTGGTAAAACGTACTATGAATACCTTCATGCAGTGCAAAATTGCACTGTTTATTTTGCAGTTTCTGGTAGCTGTAAGCAGAGTCTATTTATTCACTAGCATTAATATTAAAGATCTGAAATACGCTGAGCTATTTATGTAACTATTTTTATGTAGGTAGCTAGTTTGTTAAAAAAATAACTAGAGAATGCTTATACTTGGGAAATTTACTGATCTGTTCTTCATTCATTCTCACGAAGATAAACCCTATGACTAATAATGGGAATCTCAAACAAGATATTTTGAGGAAAGGGAGAGAAAAACATTTTTGGCAGTGAAACAAGCCAGTTCCTGACAGCCAGTAGATGTCATTCTCTCTCTATTTTAATACCAGTTCCTCCTTTTCTCATGATATTTTTCCAATCTGCAAATTGCAGGTGGGGAACGGGGGGAAACATTTATGTTTCACTTTCTTCTGATCAATGCACAAGTTTATATCTTTCTCTTCAGTAATCTAAGGTGTCAGAGTGTGAAATTGGAACTTCTTGATGCAACTGAGGCTGATAAGCTATTGTCTTTCAGTCGCTCATCCATTAGCTCTATTTTATTTATTTGTTTATGCATGGGGGTTGTAAGTTTTGCACTGTACATGATTTTCCTTTCTTTCTTTTTTTACTTTTTCTTTCTTTCTTTGCAGCTTCCTTTTTCTTTGTAAGCAGGTTTGCTTGATGCTGTTCCTGTCGCTCTTTTTCTTCCACTTCTGAAGACATTGAGGCCAAATGCAAGAAGAGGGTTGTAACCCTGGGGAGACACGTGTACTGCTGAGCAGAGTCACATAAGAGAACTCTCTGGCACCACGTGGAAACAGAGGTTTGATATATTTTTTTCCTCAATACCCATATTGTTAGCTGGAGCCCAAACGCAGAGCCCTGTTGGCAAATGTAGCAAATACAAAGAGTTTCAGCTACAATGGGGATTTTGCAGTCTTGCTAAGCTAAGCAATTTGAAGTTAGTCATTTCATTTCCGACCACAAATGAACAGTTGGCTGTTTTGAGGACAGTGTGGGCAGAGGGGCAAAACATTGAGGCCGTAAGGAGACTGAATTGCTCTACTTCTTTAATGCTTGCAACACTGTGTTGTACTGAAGGTAGGAGGGAGCCAGCTGAGCAATTCATTCCATGGCTGGAGGACTTCAGTAACCAAGAATATCAAGCTGACAGTTTTAAAGATACTGAGCTATTATTTTTGCTCTTTGGCAGACTCTGTTTTACTCTGTCCTGCCTGTTCTGTCGGACACGGACCCCATGTGTTTTGTTAGCCACTGAGCTGAGGCAGATGTGTTCCCAAGTGTGCTGACTCCGCTTCAGCACACAGCTCACAACCTGTGCTCCCAAAAGTGCAGTGAGTTTAGCCCTAATTCTGTCAGAGCAAAAATATCTGATTTTCTGCAGCATCAATAACAGGAATATGACCAGATGAAAGGTGGGTTTAGCAAGTTGTGGTGGTTTTACTCGGGTGGGCGGCCGAGCTCCACCACAACCACTCTCTCACTCCCTCTTCTCAAAGAGGAATGGGGAGAAAATACGATGAAAAGGGCTCAAGGGTTGAGATAAGGACGAAGAGATCGCACAGCAATTATCGTGACGGGCAAAACAGACTCAGCATAGGGAGATAGTAAGATTTATTGCCTATTACTAACAAGCTAGAGAAGTGAGAAACAAAGGAAAGACACCAAAAGCACCTCCCCCCCCCCATCCACCCTCTTCCACCTCCTCCCCCCAAGCAGCGCAGGGGAACAGGGGAATGGGGGTTATGGTCAGTCTGTAGCACTTCTTCGCTGCCACTCCTCAGTCACTCTCGTCCCCTGTGCTGTGGGGTCCCTCCCACGGGATGCTGTCCTTGCTGAACTGATCCGGCGTGGGCTGCCCACAGGTAGCAGCTCTTCCAGAACTGCTCCAGATATGGGTCTGTACCACGGTGTCCATCCCTCGGGAGCAAACTCCTCCAACCGGGGTCCCCCACGGGCAGCAGCTCCTGCCAGGTCACCTGCTCCTGCGTGGGCTCCTCTCCACGGGCTGCAGGTCTGGCCCAGAATCTGCTCCGGCAGGGGTTATCCACAGGCTGCAGTATCCATTGGTGCAGGTCCACCTGCTCCACCGTGGTCTCCTCCCTGGGCTGCAGCGTGGAACCCTGCTCCACCGTGGTGCTCCATGGGCTGCAGGGGGACAGCCTGCTTCACCATGGGCCTCACCACAGGCCGCAGGGGCCGCTCAGGTCAGCAGTGGGGCCCTTACCAACCATGGGGCAGCTTCTGGATCCTTCTCACAGAAGCCACCCCTATGGCCCCCTGCTACCAAAACCTTGCCACATAAACCCACTACACAGGTGAATTTCAGATAGGAGAATATTAACTGGGTTTACAGCAGTAAGGTTTTAAATGAGGGTGGACGAATACAGGAGCTATAAAATACACATAAAGATACATTATTTGGAGCATTTCTGTCTCACATCTTCTCAGTGGGCTTACAGTATATTTTACTGTTAAACTCAAAATGTTGTGCTAAATGGCAATCTTATTATCTTGGCTTGGGTCTTATTGATGCTACTTAAGTTTGTCTCCTGGCAGTCACTGCAGTGTGACTAGGTGACTGATGTTTGTATGTATTCATCTGCCAGTGCTTGGAAGGAATCTGATGTTCTGTATGTGTTCTGGATAATATATGCAATGAATAACAGTTATGCTGGTCTGAATCTGGCTGTTTCTTCTACACTTGAGGCTCTGTGGCAACCCACACTGGTTTTCCACATAGGTTAATACCACACTAGTACCACACTGCTACCACACACCCTTCCTGGAAAGCATTAAACACAGCAGAATTCCATTTCCTCTGGATCTTGCAGATGTGAATTTAGATAATTTTTCATCATTATGAACTACCATCTCAAGTAAATCAGGAATTAAACCTAATAGGACAAGGGACACTGTGTGCAGTAAACCACAAGTGATCATGCTACTGTGGGTCTTAGCACATATACTAATGGCAAAAAAAAAAAAAAAATACTGTTATAGAATTCCTATCACAGTAAAGTGCTAATGTAGTTGTGGAAGGAAAAGGAGTAATAAATCCATGGCTGGCAAGAGATATGAAAGCAAGGAAAAGTGTGGTTTTGTGGTTACTGACCAGCAAAATGTCTACTGAAGATTTTATCAACATCTCGGTACTGTTTGCATAGCTGAGAAAATTAGTTACATAAACAAGTAAAGTAAACAGCCTAACAGTAAAGTAAAGTAAACAGCCTACTCAGTTCTGTCTGTCTAAAGAGGAACAAACAAATAAAGGAGCTAAGTGGGGAAGTTAAAATAAACTAAAGAAAATAAAGATACTAAGAATAGAAGGAATGAAGTGGTAGCCAGATTAAATCTATTTGTACTGCTACAAGGACAAGCATGCAAACAATCACTCACAACCTGACAAAGAAATAAGAAGACTCAAAAAATGGGGATTGTAGCAAAGGGTCTAAAGGATAAAAGATGTTAAAGCTCAGTTGGATGGACAAAGTGCAAAGCTTTTGTTGTTCTGTGGTAAGCATCTGTATACCTTTTGCTGAATTCTGCACATTTTTACTCAGAGCACCAAAAATAATGAAATTGCGTCTTACCTTCTAAGCTGTGACTCACTTCACTAAAGGGTCATTGCCCAGACAGTCTGAATGTGCCCAGCAGACAGAGAATATCAAAGGGGAATAGGAATTTACATCATGTCTGTGTCGTGACAAAGGAAAATGTAAAGATCTCAGCTTCTTGGAGGATGCTAATAGGGATCCTTTCAATCTTTGCCAAAAGATCATTATTTGAAATTCATACTGGTATGTGATTTGTGACTATGATTTTTGCTTCAGTATTTCTGATGTCTGCTTGTGGCCTGGACTACCCTGCATTCCACTGCTGAATGGATATAGAAAATGACTTGAGAAACAGAAGAGCAAGGACAGGTCTCCAAAGTGCAAAGCAAAGCTAGAGAATCTTGTAATAATTTCCTAATTCCTCTTCTTCTCAACCACATGAATCATGACATGCATCACAGAGTGTGTGCAGCCTCACGGATGAGGGAAGGGATGACATGCAGGTACTTCTGCTTTAATCTGCCACCTAATCCCATAAAAAAAGCCAGGGAAATTGAAGTCACAGAAATTGGCACAGTCTGACTGTGATGGTATCAAAGCAGTCTTTAGTGAAAAACATAAGACTTAGTTGCTTAGAGTGAGGATGACTGATCAGCTACTTTTTCACAAAATAGTGAACTTGACGTCTCAGCAGGCCCCATCATCTTCTCATTGCACCTCTTGCAATTCCCTATTCCTGTAAGGACCATCAAGACATCAGTGTTAAAGATTTGTCTGCTCTGTATACCCATGGCTCAGTTCAGTCTGAAACAACTTAAAAGGGAAGACAAAAAAAAAAAAAAAAAAAGAAACACTCTGCAGTAGGCTTCCTCAGAAAGCTGTTTTCCTGCAGAATCTGCTGCACTTGGGTTTCTTTTACTTCTGAGGAGGGGGCACAGGGATAGAAAGAGGCTGGAGAGAAGGACTGCTGGCTGCCCTTAGCCCTTCCCCTCTTTGACTTTTCACTGAGTTTATTCTAAAGTGGACTTCACAGGTTTTTAGATATGCCCAATTTGTTCTCTTCTGTAGTGTGGGAGTGTCTGCAACAATTCTAGAGGAAAACAGCCTATTAATGTCTCCCACTATGTACTTAAATAATCATGTCCGATTATTCTAGTAAGGAAAAAAAATGAATTAGTGCCTTCATTTGTGCTGGGAATGTGATCCATCTTTTCTTTCTGTCTAGGGCTCTTACAAGCAATGATTAGTTCACCTAGACCATTTGCAAATTTGAAACGATGATATTTTGCAATTCTTTCCTTGCTGTTATCTTTTTCCTTATTCGGGCAGGGAACATCTGTCATCAACTGTGGATAAAGCTTTAACAAATAGATTTCACTGTCCTGCTGTGCACTGTGGCTCATATCTTAAAGTTTCAGATGCTTTGTGGTCTGCAGGTCCTACTCCTCCAAAGCTAGTGGTTTCTGAAAGCACAGAGAATTAACCTTTATTCCTCTCTGTTCCTCTGTTTCTGGCTGTAATGTAGACTGGTTGTAATCTTTATATAAAATATGCTTTGACACAGGACTTTCATTGTTTGATCTCTGTCACAAAATCAAAGCAAACCTGTTCGCTTTCCCCCCTCATTCCACTCCCCTCTTTTTCAAATACAATTGATCTGATTTGAATTGTTATGGAAAAAATGAAGTGATCAGCTAAAATTTTTTCTCACCATGAGCGGTGAGATTGAATCGCTATTGTGTGTGTCCTGTGGTGACACAGTAGATTACTGTGAGGGCCATTTTCCTCATTGCAGTTTACTCAATGAAAGTCAGAACCACATACTGTACATTAAGTGCCACTATTTTTTGTTTGTTTTTCCATTCAAAGATGTCTTTTGGAATAAATGGTCTCTTCTGAATACAATACTTGTCATGCTGCCTAGCCTCACCCTGCCTTATATAACTCTGTACCAAATAAAAATAACCCAAAAGGAAAAAAGACATCTACTCACATTTTCATGTTTTGCTGTTTACTAGATTGTTGTTTATTAGCAGTCAAGGAAATTTTATACATTTCTGTGTTGGCTTTTCTAAGCTTTTGATGACTTCCTAGAATTATAATTTCAGTGGGCCAAAAGTATATGATTTGGGGGTAAATAACTTACTATTATTTTAAGTAGAGTTTAAAGGTGAAAGGAATAATTTTGAAATACTCCTTAAAATTGCTCTCCTTCAGTTATTGGGAAAATATAAAGAATAAGCAACTTAGGCTCTGGTTTTCTTTGTTTCATTTCAAAGTTGACCTGTAATCTGTTAGCATTTTAGTTCTATTGTGCAGGATTTATACCCAAAATGTCAGTTGCATTAAACAAACTTTGTTTGGTCCATTTCTTTTATGGTGAAAAATGAAGTAGCCTTCTGTGGTTCTTTCCTTTTTAGTGGCATTTTTTGGCTATATATTAGTAATGTGAAGAAATTGATACCATTTGCATGCTCAGCTTAACAAAATGCCAAGTCTGGATGTCAATATAAGAACATTCTGTATATAATAAAATACCTGGAAAGGACCAGTAGCAATTCAGAATGCCACTGCTTGTAATACAAAACAGAAAGGTCACACTTGAGATAATAAATATTCATGTAATTAGCTTATATGTAGCTACACAGAATACAATAGCAGCAATCACCGTAAGTGATTGGAGTGTTTTCATCAAATTCAGCGATGAACGTGAGACGAGGAATATTGTCAGGTGGAATGTGCTCCTTGGGTACCCCGTGGCAGCTGTTCAAGGTGACTGTTCAAAACATTGGGGTCATTCAGATCTGCCTGCTAAAACCTTGCTCTCCTCTTGTCTAGTGCACTGCTCCTCGGGAAAGCATCTGAAAAGCTTCCCCCCTTTCAGAAGTCTTTTAGATCTTTCTGGTGTTTGAAAGCATACCTATACATGGCACAGGGTAGCCAAGCACTAATCTGCTTGTACAATTTTCAGTACATAAACAAGCCAGATAAATTAGTCACAGATTTTCCCTGTGTGCTGTGATGCTACCTGGAATCTTCTTTCTTCCTTTTTATAACAGTTAAGGCACTAATGCTAGTATCTTTCTGATGTTCATTTTAAATTACTGCTTTCTGATTCTTAAATTCTGTCTGAAGGTTGAGTAGGATTCAGCATTCATCTCCAGTCCTTAACAACTGTGTCATGTGTAACAGTGCACAGCAACATCTGTCCAAAAGATATCGCTGATTTGTCGTGGTGCTGGTTCCTAATGTATAGTTTGCAAAATGCAGCATTGTTATTCGCCACATGTATTCAGTTATCTTATACTGCATTACGGTAGTTTAAACTGCAAGCCTAGCTCCGCCGGCAAGATACCGTGTGTGGAGATGGACAGTCCCATGGGGCTTTCCCTACAGTGTTGTTGTCTGAGGAAAAAGCCTGATGTTAAGCACTTGGAGTGACAGGAACTTTTGCCTAAAACAGCTAATTTGTTTATCAGCTTGCTTTGCAAAATTGCAAACATTTTACAGAGGAAAAAGTCCTGAGTAAGGGGATTTGGTAGAGATGTTCAAACATGCCTAAAAATGCAGCAAAAATGAAATACTTAGCTTATATATACAGCTGTTCTATCTTGGGAAGAAGAGAGAAGTGCTCTATCCAAGGTAGTCTGCTGCAAGTGAACATTACTGCAGGAGTTAATACATTATTCCTTATGTTACGGCTGTTAAACTCTGCACTACTGTGTGAAATAGCACCTGAGAATCTGGGATCTGGATTTTATTATTTCTCCTGGTATCTGTTTTCTGGACAGTTTGGTGCTTTGCAAGAAGATGCACGTGAGATATTTATTGCCATCTGCAGAAGGGATCAGATTAAGGGAAGAAAGAATCAGCTCCTCAGTAATGCATTGCAAGACCCGTGTATGTTACCTAGAAACAGCCTAACTGTGGCAGTTGAGGACTGTTTATGGGGCTTTAACAGATTAAAAAATGCTCCAGAATCAGCAGTGCCCAAAGGATATTTCAAATACATTGTGACTGAGTTCTGACACTTTGCCCATAAAGCACATGAGGATGGAGGCTGTGATCCAGGTAGGAAAGTGAAGGAATTGGTAACAGGATTGCAAAGGAGTTCGTGAACAGACCGGGCAATGAGTGAGCACCCGTGCCGTACTCAGGCAGATCTGCCATGGCTGCAGGGAGCAGGGCGATCAGATGGCTCACTTCTGAAAGTTCTGAAGAAACAAGATACAGGACTGGTTGTGTTTGCCTTCAGCACATAGGACATTAGTAACAGCTGCCAAAGAATTTACTTTTTGGTATATTGGAAACAAATAAGATCAATTCAAAAAGTTTTCTCACCAGAAACCATGAAAAATGTAAAATGAGATAGAATATTTTTATATTCACTTATCTAGAGGCAGTAATACCTTTCAATTTGATCTTGCTCTACAGTGTGGGATATGAAAAAATGCTAGTTGCTCTTTCAAGGTAGGAGGCTCTTGATTTGGATGAAATCTTTAGCTATATTTATAGAGAAATGTGTTAATTTCCAATTAGAATCAGATTATAGCTTCTTTCATTGTTTTCTGCTCTCAGAATTCTGAAGAATTTAAAATTTCGAACAAGTATTTCTTCTCATCCAATGTTTATTTTCCTAAAGGAAAACAGAATGAGAAGCCATGTAATACATCAACATGCATATTTAAGTCAAAGACTACATGTTCTTGCTTGACTAAAACTAACCAACACAAAACATACTAAGAAAATACATTTTTCTGTATTTTATCAGTGCTGAATTTTCGCTAGGATTTCAGCAAGAATCCCTTTGAATGCTCCTGTCTTCCTCCTCAGTAACTGCAAAAATGGCTGCTCTTCCAAGGGCGCAGAAAGTCTGCCATTTGTTGAGATCAAATGCAACCTCCAAAGAAAGATTTTAGCCTTGTGCTTAATCTTTTTTCCTCTTTCTTGAATGATCTGTTAATTGTTACTTAATTCTGTTTCATGCCTGTAGAATCCAGTTCTGGGCAAGTCTAAGTGCCCAAGAATTTGGGAATGTTTCTTACACAGAAACCGTCACAGTACTACCTGGAATTACAAAACCCAGCAAAAGTCTGTGCAGTGAGAGTATCATAAAATTTGGCTAGATGATGATGAATTAATCTTAAATCATATATACAGAGAGGGCATTTTCATCTTTACAGCAGGTATGTAATAAAAGTTTTTTCAAAGCTGGACAAAAGTAGATGTTTTTCTGAACTGAAAATATCGTGCAGTTAAAATCTTGGGTTCTTCATCTTACCTGTTTTATGGTATTTGAAGGTTCAGGTAAGAGAACTAGAAGTGAAGAATTCGGGCTTGTAAACCAACAGCTAAAAATGTGGCTGATTTTAAGAGCATTTTTTTTTTTTTAAAACTATATTCTGTGTGTTAGCTGGCGGGTTGGACAGCTGTATCTAACTCATCTAACTTTTCACCAAATTGTCATTATATCTATATATAGACCAAGAATTTAAAACTCACATAGGTGGATGAAATAAGTGCAAAAATAAATATGAATGTGAGTGGGAAGATGATGTCAGATGGAAAGACTAAATTATTTTTGGCTATGAATTATGAAATTTTTCAGTACTATTTTGGAGTATTTAAATCAGCTACTTGTGGACATAGCTTTATGGATATGCCTTTCAAAAGGCATTAATTAACAATAATCTCCATTTATAATGTACGGTCTGTTTTCAAAAGTAAATGTAAAGAATACAAACAGATCTGTGAAGAGAAAAAATATATAAAATATATGAGGTGAAGATAAAATATTTTTTCCCATTTCTTCAAATGAGACTTTTTACAGTTATCTTCTAATATTAATATTCTTCATTTTGTCCTTTTAAGTGACTATTAGCAGGTGTACTAACAGTGTTAGGAACTCTGATTCCCATTCTCCTCTAGTCAGTCTAAAAACTTTGTGTATTTTATAAAAATATGTCCTACCTCTCCAAAACCACTTGGAATCTTTTGTTTGTCAGTGAGCAGGGGTCATTCAAATCCAAATACACGTGGACATCAATTTTTCTGTGTAATAAGTGGAAGGAGAAACTCCCATGAGAGGAATGGTGAGATCTCATGGGCTCCCTGAACACAGGACTGGAATACAGTTTATCTGATTCCTGAGGGATTTCATCAGCAAAAGTCTCTCTCACATTTCCATTTGCTTCTCGGCCTTTACCAGGAACATGTAGGCACAGTTCCCAGAAAGTCAAGTCCAGCCATTGGAGCACTCAAAAGGCGGAACAGAATGGGCACTTTGCACATTATTGATGTTGTCTCCTCTGCCCAATAGCCAAATGAACAAATTTGTCTTCCTTCCTCTCCTGTTGTTGATGAGGTTACCTGATCACTCACCTGTGCTTGTAAGAACTTTCTGGAATACTTGAAGACAGAACATACATGCCTAAAGTGCTTGCTGAATAATCGATGACTAAGGAGAGATCTTGCTAGAAGGAAGAGTCTGGAGGAAAGTAATAGAAAACCCATCTTGATTTTCCTGTGCTAGGTTTAAAGCTTATATTTTGGGAGAGGATGATTATTTATCATGATCTGGAGAGGGGTGTTTAGCTCAGAGAGAGGACATCAGCTAATACAAGTAATATTTAAGAAAATTATCTTGTAGGTATTCACTTGAGCAGTATTTATGAATGACTGTCTATTTAAATAATTTCTGTGTTACTGCATATTGTTACAGCTCCTGCATTCTGATAATGATGGTGTGCTAATATGAGCTAGCTGCTCATATAAGCTGCTCCTAAGTGTTGTGGGGTGGGGGGACGTTAGTGGGGAACACGCTCTTCATCATGTAGATGGTTTTTACTGTGTGTGACAATTAGCAATGCTTTAGTCCAGAAGTTAAAAAGAAGAAGAAAAAAAAGAATCCCCCAGTCCTTTTAAATTGTTATTACAGCTTCACGGGGCACATGAGGAAGAAGGCTCCTCCTTTTGCATAAAGATTCTGAAAACTGTTCTTGGGGTTTTGAACTCTCCGAGTTGCTATGAAGTCTAAAAAAAGAATGCTTTTGGTGCAGAGGAGATAAACAAAATTGGGGAGGATATTAATAACCTGTGACTAAATGCTAAGTGGGTTATGATACTGACACATTTAGATACGGCAGACATTTAAGATATAAGCATTGTCAGAGTCTAATTATTGCAAAATAATTACAGCTGTTAAGTTGAAGCTCAGGAAGTGTGAAGTGCATTCAAGAGCTGCAATTCCCTGGAGATATGATTAGTTCACAATCACCTTCCCTAGAGTTCTGCTAGGAGATGTTTTGTGTAAGAAAAGAAAGGTCTGACAGATAAACAGTGGTTTCATCTGAGTTACAAATTATCACAGGCTGATTGATCCGAGTAGAAAACTGTCCAACCAATCACGAATAAGGTCTTTTTGCGTAGAAAATTGTAGGGAAGCATTAGATATTTATCTGGAAATTGGGACACAATAGTCTGCAGTGCAATGCACAGAAGTGTACATCAGTGATTGTGTTCACTTGGTTTGTAAAACTCAACTGCATAAACCTTTTTATGCAAGCCAGTGTTTTTGCCTGTGTGAACTTGGTATTGTCCATTTTTTCTTTGTGCATAATACTCCTGTGTATAAAGTTTGTAATTGCTCACTTTTTTTTTTTTTTTCTTGGAATTGCAGTCTTTTAGAATATTTAGGGTGATGACAAGTATGGTAACCTGTCAAACTCACTTGTGTTCTTAAAGCTGTGACAGAAAGTTTCTGAAGTAAAGTCCTCCTCATGTGGGGATGGTCTGGGGGGCTGCTAGCACATTTGAAATATTGACCATAAAGCCTTCACGTACTGATAAGAAATCACCCCAGCACATTTTTTAGGCATGTGCAAACACTTACCCTAGATCTTTTGCCTAGAGGGAGGAGACATTTGCAGCCAGGCAAGTCTCTGGTATTTCTTGAAAGAGGAGAAAAGAGAAGCAATGGGGAGTCAGGGGGCTTAGGAGATAGGGAAGTGGAATACTAATTAGGAATTCCCATTGCACAGGGAATTTTTCTCTTTGTTGCTAGCCTTGTAAGGGTGATTTAATGCGCATTTGGAAAGCTTAATGCTGCTCTCCTGGAAGTTACACCACCTTGTGGGATACTACTTCCCATCACAAGATGTGGGAGTGGGATGGGTTACATAAAATGAGGGATGTGGCAGGAGAGGATAATGATCTCCCTTATTTGCATTAGAGTTCTCAGCTTTTCACGTTCTCTATTGGCTGAGTAAGACATCACCCTTCAAAGACTTTAGGGCTTTTTTTGCTTGCTGCATACTACTGTTTTAGAACTGTTAAGTATTTTAATTGTTCTATTGGGGCTATATTTCCTAAAATATACAGAAGTGTAAAGTGGTAAAAAAAATAAATAATACTTGTGCAAATCAAAAATGACTTTCTGAGGTGACTCAGCATTAAATTCTACACAAAATTTTCCATTCAGGATGAGCACAAATGCAAAGCATGCCATGAAGGTCCATGCACTTCAGTCAAACTCTGTACTATTAGCTGCCAAATGAATCAAGAGAGAACATGTGTGTGCTTCATAAATTTTAAAAGAATATAAATTATACAGGATGTATGTGTGAAAGGTTTCAATTTTTTGCATATAAATCCATGGTATGATAAGCCTCTCCTTACGCACACCTTCTTTACCTCATCTCTGCTCTGAATAGAAAGCATAAAACCCAGTTGTAAGAGGTATCTCCGTTGATTTAGCTGAATACAAAAAGAAAAATACTGCAGGTATGTGTTAAGACAATCCAAGTTCAACCAGTCCTTCAGCTACTTGTGAAGGTAAGAATAAGGCTGGTCTCTGGAAATATTGTTTGCTAACTTGGGTTTAGACCTTTTTTTTTTTTGAGTCTCCAGAAACAGCATTTTATTCTCTGTGTTCAAAAAATAATTCTCTGTAATCTTCTATGAATGTCCACTAAAGTCTAAAAAGGACTCTTTGGACTGTCTAATATTGGTAACGGTGTATTAAACAAAATGTTAATTGTAATCAAAAACTTGGCTATCAATCAGTTGTAAGTACCCCGTGCTTTTTCCTTGTTTGATTAGGTGATACATGTCTGTACCCGGCACTTACAGGATTATTTCATTTCTTGACAGAATTGGTTTTTGCATGAAGAAGGTTGTTATCCTCTCTGGGGACCAGTTTTCATGAGATACTCTGTTTGTGGTGAGCAGAGACATGTTAGATATAAAGACCCCCAGCTTACGAGCTGTGTCTGGAAGAAGCATGTTCAGAAACAAGGACTGGAAAAAGCTTCATGGGTCAGTAAGTCACACTGCCTTTGCTGTTTCATAAACTGCAGATCAAACCTAGCAAGAGTTAGGTTTTTTGTCTTGACTGCTTTACTTGAAAAGGTATTTGGGAATGTCATTGGTTAGAAATGGTTAACAATCTCCTTCTAATTCCCAGTCTAAGGGAAGTCACAGTTCATATGCGTTTCTTCATCTCCCAACACTGGCCTTTATTTGTTTCAACTCCTAGTGTTAACCTTGCAGTGCATTTATAGAGAACAGTCATATTCTTTGATGAGTTTTTCCAAGTTTCTTCTGATATAGTTTCTTTATTTCTCTGACAGTAACTTTTTTTTTTCCTATGTATATTGCATTCACACTTAACTTTTAAAAGTATGAGTAACCAGAGCTGTACTCAGCATTCTAGATATTTTGACAATGATTAATATTTTCCAGTCACTCCTGGAAACGCCTGGCTTGAGTCTAGCTTCTTGTTTCCTTCTTTGCAGCTGCATCACATTGGTGCCTCATCCTGTGACTGGTGACTAATATGCCAGGGTTTCTCTTCTCTCTGACACCTGCAATTGATGAGCTCATAGCTCCTGGCAAAATTTTCTGTTATTAGTCCTTTAGTGAGCTGGATGGTATCAAGAGCTGAATATGTAAGAGCTGGCTCTGTCATGTTAGTGACCTAGATAATGTTCCTAATTTTGCTTGTAGCAGCTTTGTAGAACTTTTCAGTTACTTTATTTATAAATCTTTCAGTTACTTTATTTATAAATCTGGGGGAAAGAGAGGGATTATAGTTGTCTGCTGTCTTAGCTAGGGATCAAGTTATTAAATTGCATCGAAAAGGATGACAGTGAGAATTCAGAACCTCCTGAGCTGCAGCACAGTTAAAGAGAATTACTGAAAAAAGTGTCACACTACCATAGGTGTGCTCATTTTGTATGAGGTGCGAGGCTCTTGAGAAACTTAGAGATGCTAGAAAGGAGGAACCTCCCACAGAGGTGGCCACAAGTGAGTTGTAAATCTCTGAGTTTCTTCTAAGCTTCAAGGAAATTTTGGAGTTTTAATTACAGCAGTTTATGAAAGCTTGTGATTTGGGACAAAATAGTTACTGTTTTGTGTCTATATCCCAGTAAAACACATGAAGATAAATAGAGATATTAGTTTCTGGGTAGAGCCCTCACTTTTTTGTTACAGAACCTTTTGAACTTTGGAAGAGTGAAAGAAAAGCAGAACTGATGAATATTAATGAGTTTGGCCTGTGCTCCTGTTGAATACTGGGAGACAGCCACTGGAGTAGAAAAATAGAGGCAGCTGCTGGGCAAGAAAAATGTTAAAGGCAATAAAAGAGTAAGATCTATAAAAACATTATATCCTGCTATATTTAAGTTAGGTTTTTAGGAATGTATTGGCAGGCATTTGTCATATCAACGTTACCCGCAGAAAGTACATCAGTGCAAATTCAGTCATGCCTCTACAAACCTCACCTAAGGGCTTTGTGAGCTTTTTATTTGCTAAGAATTCCCTCTGCTGTGCTGCACTAATGACTGTATCTGCCCTATAACTTACAAACACAAGAGAGGAGAATGATTGAGCAATGTTCACTTAATTTATTGATGGTAGCTGCCTTAATTCCCCAGAACATTTTATCATGCTATTTAGCAGGCATTTGCACAGCACTGTATATTTAAAAGTCCTTCAGGTTATAATTTCAAAAATAAAGTCCACAGCCAGAGGAGAAAAAATATAAAAAGAAGAAATAAAATTGACAATCAGAGTTAAGATCTTTTTTTTTTTTTTTTTTTAATTATTAAAATTTTAAAGGTCAGAGATACTATTTTTTCAAAAAGTAAGTGTCTAAAGGCTGTAAGTTCTACATGGAAAAAGGAGTAGAAAATGAGGGGCAGGTAATTTTAAATAGTGAACCTGGAAAATGATACTGTAATGTATGATGTAAATGATAGCAAGTGGAAACTTTTTGAAGGGTTGTTGATTTTAATTCTGAAACTCATCACTTTATCAAAACTAGGATACAAAGCACTTTCTTGAAAAGGGCGTATGTACTTTTCCTACAAATCTCCTATCTACACAGAAATATTAATTTTCACTTCAGAATATGAAGAGTAGGCAAAAGGTTTGGGACTAAGTGATTCTAATTATATAGTATTAAAACACTACTGACTATTTAAAGTTTGGGTAAAAGTCTCAAAAACTTTTATCTACTGTGAAGTTGTGCTTGTCTTCTTTACATTTGGCCTACTGTCACTTCTCTTTCATGTTGTCATTTATTACCTTCATAATTATTGCTACCACTGTTTTTACAGACAATTTAAAATTTCAGTTCATAAATTAATAATAATTCTAATACTAATAATCTTATAATAATAATTCTAATTTTGGTTCTGTTTTCTCAGAGGTTTTTCAGATGAAACCACTGAGACATAACTCACACTGCAAAATTTTGGAATAAGAATAATTTCATTCTTATTTTATCTCACCTTCCTCTTTTTTTCCCTTTCATTCTTTGTAAACTTTCTGGTACCTTAGAAATATGAATGAACCTGTATAGGTTATAATCAGAGCAACTAGCACCGTTCCTGCATATACAAATCTAATCTGACAGTTATTTTTTTAGATAGAAAAAATATTTACTGGGAATAGAGGCACTTTACATTATTAGACCTTGTGCCATTCAACAGCACTGCACAGCAGTCAAACTCTAGAATCTGAGTTATGAAAGGCTGTTACATAATTCACTTGAAACCTTCACTAGGAAAAGTTCATTAATGTACTAGAAATTTTCATGGGACAGGGTATAAAACAGAGTAGGAGAGGGCAAGGAAAATCTGGCTCCATAAGGTGACATAGAAAACAAAGCATGAAGTCATCATGGCAGTCCTCGTGCATTGTATTTTTGAAATTGGATGTTTAGATCAAAGTATTACTGCTGTATTAGAGTATCTGTCATCAGTAATCAGTAGTCTGTGTGACAGAATGGCCAAAGTATATGCATTATTTAATAAGTGTCTGTTTTCTCAAACTAGGCAGATTTTTTGTTTTAATTAGAAAAATACCAGTTCTGTCATTCATTATCCTGGGAATCAGCCTGAAACAAATCAGAATGTATGGTTCCACACTAAAATGCTGAAATATCACAGGAGACTAAGAGACTGTTATAACATTGAAGCTAAAGCAAGATGAGCAAAAGGAGACAAAGTATTTATGTCAACATTAATGTAAATAAAACTCCCCAATATTTAAGGGCTGGTTACGACATAGTTCCTTTAGATGAAGAGGAATAAACCATTGAAAAGGATGATACTTTAAAGAAATGATTGGTAGGATAGAAGAAATGGACACTCATTTTAGATGGTTGCAACAGGAAAATAAGTTATTACATTAATGGAATAAATATAATCAATTATTTTGTGTAATATTCAGTTCCAGACAGTTAGTGAAAGTAGATCAGGGCATATAAGCCAGAAGGAGACAGTAATATATAAAGAAATCTGGAGGAGGGACAGATCACAGTGGGGTTTAATTGCTTTAATATTGATTAGATAACCTGTTAGGTATTTTGGAGGGAATATGCATTTCTAAAGGTAAACAGGAAAGTTCTTTAACTGGTTTCTTGGTCAGTCCCAGTGGTCAAACACAACTGTATTTGTTATTATCCAGAGCAATGAAAATTATGTTTAAATACAGTACAATTTGGGGAGCAGATGCCATGTGTTAGTAAACAATATACTGTGGAAAAAAAAAAAAAGGCGAAACTTATGTCTTGATTCATCATGGATGTTAAGAGTCTATGATATTCTCATAAAGTAATGAGATGTGGAAATGTAGAATGTCTTTGAAATCTGTGTGTGTATGTGACACCTGAAAAACAGGTGGAAGTTCCAGACGAATAGTCTGTAAAACAAGGAGGGAACCATAACTACACTTGTTGATCAAAATAAAAAGCAGGCATAAAACAATGTAATATTTTTGTAATACACGTACATCATTGGTTTGGATAGTACATTCCTAGGAGATAGTAGTATTTATTACTCTGTGTGTTTATATGCATATAAATAAAATGCAGAACTTGATCTGTTTTTAGCTTGGACAACTTCTGCTCTTATTTCAAGTCCAAGCAAAGAACTGTGTGCCAAATAATTTCTCTAATTATTCCAAAACTACTTGCTGACCTTATAAAAGAATTCTGCTCTTTGAGTAATTTAAGACGTGTAGCCATTGATGTTATATTAATATGTATATATGTAATAAGTATATACTTATGCACAAACATGTATATTTAGTTATTTGGATTTCGTGATAGCCCCATTTTTTTTTTAATTATTTTTCTGGATTCACTATCTTAATTTCCAAGGTGATATTCTTTGATACAAACCAAGTTGCTGGATTCTCCAGAAACTTCCAAAAGGAATACAGTTGTGCTAATTCATCTTGTCTCCATCACAAAGTTGATGTTACTATCAGATAGTTTCACTCTTTCCCATTTGGAACTGAATTCAAACTTCTGGCATGGAGCTGGAAGGACTTCCTGAAATCCTTAATTACAAGTCTCCCGAAGCAGCCATTTGTTTCTGTGGAGTACCTTTAGAGACATCATGTAATAGGAATTTTCATTTTAAATACATGATGCTTTAGAAACTATTAAGACACTATTAATAACAGGGAAGCTTGCCATTTGATTCCTTTCATTGAGATCAAATGTGAATTGTGTAAAATAAGTAGTAAAAGAAAGTTTAAAAAGGCAGTGAAATGAATCAACCCCTACATTTTAACAGTCATTAGGGAAGACAATACAAGTATTTCTAAGAGAATAATATGAAATCTTACATATTAGGGAACTATACGGCATCATGAAGATCTGGATTGGAGAGAATTATAACAGGTGATTTTTTGGGGCACGTATTAGAGATGAAAGTTACCTTATTGAAGTGCTGATAGCTGGTACTCAAAGTGATGGATATGAGCATGGGAACAAATTATTTCTGGAGTATAATTATCCTCTCATCAGAATGATTTTTTTTCTTTGATATCCCTTGAAGCTCAGACATATCTTTCTTCTTGAGCTTGAAGTTATATTTTGAGTCTCACATTCAGTAAATGTTCTTAAGCTTGTTCCAAATCAAACTGAGTAGATCTGTTTTTGACCTGAATGCCTGCACTTCCTAGGGAGTACCCCAATACGAGGGTTATACAGGCAACTGACATTGCTGTTTAACCAAATAACTTCAAGCACAAAAACTTTGCTAAAGCCAGCACAATACTCTGAATTTTTCTCTTTAAATGAAAATATGGTCTTGTTCAGGTCTGGTCTTGATGCAGTCTTCATTGTTACTAGATACATTCACACCTGGACAAACTTCTAAGTGGCATGGTACCTTGTCTCACAAAAGGAGGTACATTCCTTATAACTTCTTACATGAATTCTGGAAACAATTCCCTTTGTTTCTGTTGTGCAGTCATCAATTGAATGAAATGAAAGGGCTGTTAGAAGTATGAAGTTCGAGAACAACCGTTCTATCAAGTAGCTTACTTTGCTTGAAGTTAGCACAATTAATTGCTGGTTGCAGCAAAATGTATCAGCAAAACTTGCAGTACCCTTTGGTTAGCCTTCAGCACTTTACATTTAAAATGGCAACTCAAGTTGCACTTGAATGCGATAGCACTAAATGGTGAGGAGCTGTTGATGCCCTCAGGGGTAGAGAGACCTTGCAGAGAGATCCTGACAAATGAGAGGGCTGGGCAATCACCAACAGCACGAAGTTTAACAGGAGCAAGTGTTGGATTTGGCATCTGGGACGAGTCTGGTACAGACTGGGGACAAGAGGCTGGAGAGCAGCCCTGTGGAAAGGTATCTGGGGGTTCTGGTTGACAGCAAGCTGAGCATGAGCCAGCAGCGGGGCCTGGCAGCCAGGAGGATCAACCTTGTCCTGGGGTCCACCAGGCACGGCGCTGCTGGATGGTTGAGGGAAGGATTGTCCTGCTCTGCTCTGCACTGCTGCGGCCTCAAGTACTGCAGCAAGTTTTGGGCATTGCTGTATTAGGAGGACATAAAACTATTAGCGTGTCCAACGGCAGGCTACAATGGTGGTGAAGGGTCTGGAGGGGAAGACATATGAGGAGCAGCTGAGGTCCCTTGGTTTGTTTGTCCCGGAGCAGAGCAGACCGAGGGCGGCCTGCAGCTCCCTCACGAGGGGAGTGGAGGGGCAGGCGCTGAGCTCTGCTCTCTGGGGACAGCGACAGGACCCGAGGGAATGGCATGGGGCTAGGACAGGGGAGGGTCAGGATGGGTGCTAGGGAAATGTTCTGCACTGAGGGGGGGTCAGGCCCTGGGACACACTCCTCAGGGCAGTGGTCACAGCCCTGAGTCTGCCAGAGTTCAAGTGTTTGGACAATGCTCTCAGCCACCTAATCTGATTTTTTTTTTTTTTTTTTTTTTTTGGGTGGTCCTGTGTGGAACCAGGAGTTGGACTTGATGATCCTTGTGGGTCCCTTCCAACTTGGGATATTCGGTGATTCTGTGATTCAAGTTGGTGTCAGCTGAACCACTGAACTCTTTCTGTTTTAGATAGTTATTTTGAAATTGAGAAACAGAGATGGGAGTGTGGGGCTGGGATCACTCAAACAACAGAATGGTTTATTCCTTTGATGCATTCAGAACAATACCTTGGAGAAAGAAGTTCTTGGCCATATCAGTGGCCTATTTTGCCCTCTGTATGGAAGTAGCTGAAATATCTAACATGAGTATTTAGTAAAGTCCATTCTTCAGTGCAGTGAGCCAGATGGTAGTTTTGGATGACCTCCAATGGTCCACTCTCTGGAGTCACTAAGTAATTCTTGAAACCAATAATTAAAGTGGTAAGCCACTTTATATCAATTAATGCTTGAAGAGCTTCTCAAGAAAATCCTTCATACAAAATATTCTTTTGCTTATTAACTGAAAGGATAACTTTTCCTTCTTTAATTAAGTTGAATGCATAGTTTACTTAGGAATAATACTAATTATTCATCTATTTCCTTTCTAATTTTAATTGTAATGTGTAGAAGCTTGTAATAAATATGTTCACCTGATAAATGCTTTGTTTTTGCTTTTTCTATTTTGGAACAACATAGGGAAACAGCAGCTATTTCAGATGGCCCAGGCCAGATTCTTGTCTTCAGCAAAACATTATGGCACCAGTTAAATCAACAGAATGATGTCAGTTTACTCTGAGAATCCAGGATTAAGTAAGTACTTTCAAAATCAGTTTTTTTCTTCTTGTTCTTCTTAAAAGCAAATGAGGGTGGAACATGTAATTCTTTTCATCTGAATTTTCTTTCACACAGAATTTTAGACGTTGCAGAGTTGCTTCCTTTGGAATAAAGCCACATTGCATGACACCTTGTGAAACACAACTTTTCAGTTTTGAGTTTTGATTCCTCTCTTTTAATTACATATGATAATAAGTCTAGTAAATTTAATTCTTATGCTTTTGACAAAACAGCTCCAGCAGTTAGTTAAGAACATGCTGGCAGGCCTGCCTCAGGAAGCAGAGGTGCTCCATGATGTTGCTTGCAGTTTTAGATGGGCATCTGGATGCTTCCTGACTGCAGGGAACTTGTTCTCCAGTTCTGGTTTCCTATTTGCTCCTTACCTGTCTCTCAGTACAGATCCTGAGGTCTTGGTTTCCTCTTGATGTGGGACCAGAACCATAAGGTGCACTGTAGGCATCATTGCATATGCACTCAACAGGCAAGAAGTTGCTCAGACTATATATTAAATTAAAGCCATTAGTAAAATTAGTCTGATTAGGCCAGACTACACAAATGAAGGAAAATGTAGTCAGTTGTACCACTATGCTGTATCTCTGTCACTTGTGCTCATAATAGCCTGTGCCTGCTTATAACATTTTCAAAACTTCATGTGCTTTTCAGTCATGTCTCATTGCTTCTTGGCAAAATTTAAGTAAAAAATCTCCAGGTTTTTCTGTATCTTTTGTTCTCTATCTTCAAGACTGTTCCAGAAGTTGTAAAATTATTCTGACTGTTCTGAATGAAAAATGTGCTAAAAGAAATAATTGAAAAAAATATTTTGCCACCTGCAGTGAAACTGGCTACTGAGATTATTTGATATTGGTTTTTATTAAACCAAGAACTTAGATCAAAGATGGTAAGACATTATAATTCCAGTAGTATACAACTAATGGAAAAATAAAGAATACAACAAATGTCTTGAATTCATTGAATCTAATTCAGATCTATGTCCTCTTTGCTATCATACTTTCATTTAAAAACACTTAATATATGATAATTTGAAAATATATGTTACCACACAATAGACTTTTCTATAAGTAGAAATATTTATAGAGATATATTTTTCAAAATCAACAGCAGGATGGAAAGCTGTAACTTATGGTTGTTCAAGCCAGTACTTACCATTACAATCACAGAATCACAGAATTGTAGGGGTTGGAAGGGACCTCAAGAGATCATCTGGTCCAACTCCCCTGCTGTTGGGGGCTGCGTTTTCCCAGCAGGGAAGCTGGGATAGTCAGTCTTCAGACCTCTGTCACTTATGCTGTAAATCCCCATCTAGTTTTCAGTTACTTTTTATAGTACATTTTAATCAAAACCATAATATTTTTTCTCTACCCTGCATCATTCTACAGCTTCTCTATCTTTCCTAAACTTTCTCTGCTTTCATCTTGCAAGTGTAAAATATTTGAACTGATAGAATGGCAGGTACTTTAGGATGCAGTTAATGGAATAGTAAAAGGATTGTAAAACTCAGTTCATTCTATTTTATGAGTACATGACATTTTTCAGAGGGAAACTGCTTCTATTCAGTGTCAGTCACTGATATTTCCACAGTGTGTTCTCGGGGGGGAAGTAAAGACAACAACAAAAAAGGAGATGAACAAGACTTGCATCTTCTGCACGACATCTGGTAATACCCTCTCTAAATCTCAGACAAGACTTGGTCTGAAGCCTATGCCTGTCTGTCAGAACATGTGGATATATGGACATATACAACACCCTGATGGTTCCATGTTGCAGATCATCTTGTCCTGTGAGTTCAGATAGAAATGTCTTGAATACAACATGCATTCAGAACATTCAGAGGCATTTTATTAGTCAACAGCTTTATATTAAAACACTTGAAGAGCAGACAATAAGATCTGTGAGGTGGGTTCTGTGAGTGATTTGAGGAGGTGACAACTCCAGGCTTCTATTATTTGGATAATTCTTCATAGAATTTGAAGTCGTGTCCCCCCCCCCCTTTTTTTTTCCTAACTCTAAATATGATCTTATTCTTAAGATTGTCATCTATTGCTCTTAGCAGTAACTATGAAAGCAGGTGGTTTCCCCAGCTCTGGAGAAGAATGACTCAGTAGGGAGCTTATACTGAAACTGCACACTAGCTAAAAGCTATTAAACTTACAGGAAACAGTCACTCACCACATGATGACCTGTGAAACATGCACACTAAGTGCCCTGCTTTTTATTTACACCAAAGGTAGTTTGTACCTCATTGCCTAAGTACAGTATATGCCCACTTAAAAAAAGCCCTTGTGTTCTGGATGTGCAATATAGCTTCTGAGCAAATGAGAATTATGCCCTCAAGGTTTGACTCAGTCCTTTCTGAACATTGTGGGGAGATAAAATCACCTGCTGAATGCAGGAAAAAAAGTGGTGTTAATATCAGTAAAACAGGAGGGTGCCTGGGTAGGTCAGTACAAACAGCCCCCATGGTAATTATAACAAACCCTTCCTATGTTAAAGAATGATTCCAATTATTTTGTGCTGTACAACATCTCTCCTCAAAAACATGTTTTTGAAATAGTTGTGTTATTGTCCACTGTATGTAAATGTTTAGTTTCTGTAACTGTTCCTCAGTAGTTTATTAGCAAAATGGACTTTTGGAATAGGCTCACTTCATTTCATATTGTGCTTTTATAAGGGGCTGAAAGAGCTCCTGAAATCAATGCAAGGTTTTATTCAGTCTGAAGGGGCAACATACCTGCTTCTAGCCAAACCAGTTGTCCTTCACTTTGGGAAAGTGACTGACAAATCAAATTTAGCATTTTAATCAAATATTATTACAAGGATCCATGCTATTAGTAGTTCTCTTTATTAATTTTCCTCTTTTTCTATGGTTTTTCAATCTTTTGGCTAACGGTTTTAAGTTTTTCCAATTAATGGGGAAAGAGAGGTTGGCAAGCCACAAGTTGCAATAGCTGATGGGAAAGCATATGATATGAACAGTGGCATGACAATTAGTGCCCAACCAGACTGCACGCTTAGGGTGGTAAGGGAGAGATTCCTACCTCCCCATGCACAGTAAATTCACATGCTTTGAGTGTTTTTTGGCTTAGCTTTTTTAAAAGTGGCTGGATCTTACATGCCTTGAATAAGTTTCTTTAACTGAGGACAATGGGACTCTTTAAACCGGGTGATCCTTTTCAGTCTTGGTTTCCTAAGTTACTTGTGACTTCAGTCTTCTGCACTACTCCTGCATAACATTCAGCAAGCTCTGAGTAGCAAGGTAGAAGGGGTTGTCTTTGTGCTCAGCTAGATAATTGAAATGCACATCTATATGTCATGACTGAGGCATTCTCTCCAATAGTGCTGAAGTCCCTTTAAATTCCCCTGAAGAAAACACAGATGAGGAAATGCAAAACTTTAGTTTGCTTCCTTAAATGATATGAGAGGTGTAAATCACAAATCGGAGATGGATACCTGGAAAGACACATTTCTGAATTAATGATAGAGGAAAGAATGTAATTGCATCAGGCAAACATTACAAGCTTTTGGTTTTGGTATTTTTTTCCCTCTTGCAGATTAAATAAAGAGATGGAAACACAGACAAAGTAGAAAATGTTTAGCAGTCTCTGCAAGGGATTTGGAACAAGATATTTCAGTGTCATTATAAATTTAATTAGTGCACTTTAGAGAAGTTTGTGGTATATCTCAAAGGAACAGTAACAAAACATTAAAAGAATATAGGAGAGATTCCAAGTTATATTTAGAAAACAGGAAGGCTGTGAAATGGAAGACTCAAAAAACAGTAAATGCTAATGCTGAGGCTACCCTTGAGACTTCAGTTTGCCCCACTCTGGGCATATACGTTTGTGGTGGTTTGACCGTGTTAGGCAACTGAACACCACAACCGCTCTCTCACTCCCCCTCCTCAGATGAGGAGGGGAAGAAGTAAAGGAGAAAAAACAACTCACGGGTTGAGATAAGGATAATTTTAATAAAGAGAAAAATATATTATTAAGGAAATATTATTATTAATTAGACAATTCAACTAAAGGGAAAAAAGGGAAAAGGGGAAGAGGAAGGGGGAAAGGGAATAACAAAACAAAACAAGTAAAGGCTATGTGGAAGTGCAGAGGGAAAAAAAATTACTCTCTACTTCCCACAAATGAGCGATGCTTGACCACGTCCTTGAAGCAGGGCCTCAACGCACGTAGCCGGTGTTCGGGAGGAGGACAGACGTTTTTGCAACGAGAGCCCACCCCTCCCCTCTTCTTCCTTTTTCCACCTTTTCTTGCTGAGTGAGACATCATATGGTATGGAATATCCCTTTGGTTGGTTTGGGTCAGCTGCCCTGGGGATGTTTCTCACTTTTTTGCCCACTCCCTAGGAGGGCTAGAGAAAGTCCTGATGCTGTGCCAGCACTGCTCAGCAGCAGACACAACACCAGTGTGATACCACTGCTGTTCTAGCTACAAGTGCAGAGCATAGCTCTGTATGGGCTGCTGCATGGAAAGCTAACATCCCAGCCAGACCCAGTACAACGTTATACTTTCCAATTACTAGGCTACATATATATATATATATTATGAGACCTATGACTTGTTCAGTTTACAGGATAAATAATACTATCAATTGTACAATATTCATTTTTATTTTTAGCATCAAATGGGACATTGAGTCATGTAGATAAAAGTTGCCTAAAGAGCCAACCAAATTTATCTGCCTAATTTGGAAAACTGATGACTTGATTTTCCATATAAAAATAAGAAAGATATTCTATAGTTTTTGGTATGTTCTGAGAAGTCTTCCTCAGTTCTTCTACCTTCATTTTTTTTTTTTTGGCTCTTTTCTCTCAGCAACATCTTCCTCAAAACTCATGCTTATCTGCCATGTATCTGGTAGCACTGGGGAGATGATATAGTCCTGTCAGCATAGTAAGCTGACAAAATGGGATCATGCCCTCAGGAGCAATGAAATTCAGATAGGGCATAGCAACCAAACCTTAATATCTCTTACTTATGCTATATGACATGAGAATTTTCAAGTCCTGACATTTGAATTGATGACTGCATGAAAGTCAAAAGACTTATTAGCATCTCTATAATTTTTCCAATCCTTAGTCTTGAACGTGTAAATACAATAACCGGAGAACAAAACAGGTTTCAAATTTTTCATTTTGACCTTGGCAAACAACTTGTTTTCTGGTTTCAGGAAAGCCTGAATTACTTTTTTTCTGAAATATGAAGATCTGTAAGTAAACAGGTATATCTGTAGGTTTGAGAGGTATCTGGCAGAAGTATAAATGCAAAAGATTAAAGTTAAGCAAACTTAAAATTGATCAGAAAGCAAACTTCTAACATAGTGTCCAGCAACCTTAATAGTAGATATCACTAGTGGCGTTGCTCATATAAAATATTCATTTTCATATTGATTTTTAAAGTCCTTCTGAAAGCATCAGCAGGAACAGTTCCCCTGTAAAGGTGAATCTGATTAATGCAAGATACCTTTATTTCTCAAGCTTTATGCACATATGTCAGTGTGAACACTGAACTCCAAACAGTGTTTGGAGGGGAATGCAGAAGACCAGCAGTCATCCCTCAAGTGTATTATGTTTGATAGAATTCTGAATAGGGGACTGACCTCTCCTTAAGCAAACTGACAGTCTAGAAGAGGGGAATGAGTAGTGATATCTGAAAATTTACAGAAGAGACAGTTATTTTTGAAGTGCTATATATTTTCTTTACATTTTGCTTTGGCCTATTTGATGAGCTATTTGATGTTTCTTGCCATATCTTCTTTTTCTGGCTAACCTTGGATGTGAGGAAATGTTTGACAAATTACATATTTTAGAAATTACATCCTTATGCTAACATGGAAATAACATTTGAGTTGCAGAAGCTGGTTTGTAGTTAGCTCTGACATTCAAGATTTATATTTCAACTGCTCAAATGATATTTCTTATGAAATATTCATGATAATAGGTATTTTTGTTGACAAAATAAAAAGATGTTGCATTCTGTTTTGAAAAAATATGATGAGTGGATTAGGTTTTTCTATGCAACAGTTGAAAAAAATCAAATATCTTTAAATTCAGTCTGCTCTCCTTTGCAAGAAGTTTCCTTTCATTCTTAAAATATGAATGCCTACACCATGTAACACAAAAACAGTTCTTAAAAATTATTCTTCTTTGATGTTTAAATGATTATTCAATTTTCCATTGCTTTTCTTACTTTGATACTTTGCTGAAATGTTTGTTGATTTTACTGGTAGTTGCAGTGTAACACGTTGTCCAGATTGAGATGATAATTTAAGATTTTACATTAAGTTGCTTCAGGTGCTGTCTACTTTATTTTGTTTCATTTTGCTGATATTTCTCAGTGTGAAGATTTTCCCTGGTTGTAAAAGTGTATGTAGGATTGGCCTGGTATATATTTCTTGAGAGCTGTTTGTGAAAGTTTGATATAGCTGTCTAATTAACCTAAACTTGCTGGTTAGAATCTTGTCCAGCTAATATATATATATATATATATATATATATTTAACCTTGTGTCCCCTAACTTTCAGTTGTTGTTTCAGTATCTTGGGTTCTGAGGGTGGATTTCTTTTTGTCTCTTCTTGCAATTCTTTTCACTTGTGTTAATTATTTATTTTTAAATGTATTTTTTTGGGGCGATATTTTGGTGAAGTTCATGTTTTCTGCTGCTTGTTTCTTTTCCTCATGGCTTCATATATCTTTCTTTATCTAGGTTTCTCTAACTAGAAGACACCTATATTAGTTAAGGCATTTGTTGGTTTTGTCACTAAGACTGGACTTTGATGTATTGGTGCTGCTTTCTCGTGAAGTATCTTTATCTTGTAGTAGCTGAACAATCTCCTATAATTTTCTGTTAAAACTGGAGCTGTTTAATGTTGTCCGTGCCAAATCTGCTGCTAGTTTTCTTGGTCTTATTTCATTTTAAAAATTATGTTAAATTTCATATGCTTCATTGGTTTAGAAACTGGCTGGATGGCTGGGCCCAGAGAGTTGTTGTGAATGGAGTCAAATCCAGTTGGAGGCCGGTCACTAGTGGAGTCCCCCAGGGCTCGGTACTGGGGCTGGTCCTCTTTAACATCTTTCTCGATGATCTGGATGAGGGCATCGAGTGCACCCTCAGGAAGTTTGCAGATGACACCAAGTTAGGTGCGTGTGTCGATCTGCTCAAGGGTAGGAAGGCTCTGCAGGAGGATCTGGATAGGCTGCACCGATGGGCTGAGGCCAACTGCATGAAGTTCAACAAGGCCAAGTGCCGGGTCCTGCACCTGGGGCGCAATAACCCCAAGCAGAGCTACAGGCTGGGAGATGAGGGGTTGGAGAGCTGCCAGGCAGAGAAGGACCTGGGAGTGATGGTTGATAGTCGGCTGAATATGAGCCAGCAAGTGTGCTCAGGTGGCCAAGAAGGCCAACAGCATCCTGGCTTGCATAAGAAGCAGTGTGGCCAGCAGGGCTAGGGAGGTGATTGTCCCCCTGTACTCGGCTCTGGTGAGGCCGCACCTCGAGTACTGTGTTCAGTTTTGGGCCCCTCGCTACAAGAAGGACATCGAGGTGCTTGAGCGAGTCCAGAGAAGGGCGACGAAGCTGGTGAGGGGTCTGGAGAACAAGTCCTATGAGGAGCGGCTGAGGGAGCTGGGCTTGTTCAGCCTGGAGAAAAGGAGGCTCAGGGGTGACCTTATCGCTCTCTACAGGTACCTCAAAGGAGGCTGTAGCGAGGTGGGGGTTGGTCTGTTCTCCCACGTGCCTGGTGAAAGGACGAGGGGGAATGGGCTAAAGTTGCGCCAGGGGAGGTTTAGGTTGGATCTTAGGAAGAACTTCTTTGCAGAAAGGGTTGTTAGACATTGGAACGGGCTGCCCAGGGAGGTGGTGGAGTCACCATCCCTGGAGGTCTTTAAAAGACGTTTAGATGTAGAGCTTAGGGATATGGTTTAGCGGGGACTGTTAGTGTTAGGTCAGAGGTTGGACTCGGTGATCTTGAGGTGTCTTCCAACCTAGAAATTCTGTGATTCTGTGAGTGAAGTGAAAAGTTGAAAAGTTAACACATTTCAAATGTGGTAAAACTTGTAAGGTTGTTAATGCTGTGTACCATTTTCCCTATTCCATGAAACGTTAATGTAAATATACTTCTAATACAGGCAGAGTCTGTCTGGTTCCAGGGAACATCATCCAAAGAGTTATGATTTACTTTTTGGAAAAGACAGTTGGAATGATGCCACTGCTCTTTGCTGCACTGTGTAATGCTTACATGAGACAGATAAAAAAATAATACTCATTATTTATAGGGAAATCACACAGTAAAAGCTGTTCAACACCGCACAGTTACTGTGAACATTTTTGCGCTGTAAATCACCAACTGCAAATTACTCTAAATGACATTGAACTAGTGAAAAAATTGATGACATCATTTATGTAAATATTTGAAATACTTATAATATTCTGGGCATTATAAGATTTCTGCTGGGATCTCTATTTTAGCTGCGGGTTTTGGTTCAGTGTCTATAAAGAAGAGAGTTTATTTTATAAGGATGTGACATAAAATGTTGGTATGGAAACAGGCTTTTAGATTGGCTGATTATTTTGTAGAGAATTGTAAGAGGTATAGAAAATAGGAAATTATATGTCCTTACAGATATGTACTTACTCTTAAAGAGTGAACTATGGGATGTTGCTGTAGAATTATTTCCTACTGCTCAGTGATCCTAGTAGTTAATTCTACAGGGGTAGTCTCCCTGATTCCGATAAGATATTTGGATACCTGATAAGATATTTGGAATGGAATTTTCCTAAGGTATGATCTGAGACTTTTGGTTTGGGAGGGCAACCTTAATTAGATCCCTCTGTACAATAGCATAATAGAGTAATTTAAGTTGGGTAAGACATGCGGAGTTCTGTCCTTGCTCAAAGCAGTTCAGACTAGTTCAGGTTCCTCAGAGTCTTGGTCTGTAGCATTTTGAGTATCTCCATGCACGAAGTGCTACAACCTCTCAGGACTTGCTTGGACACTCTTAACGGTTAATTTGTTCCCCCTGAGCTGTAGTCAGAATTTTGCTTTTATATATGTCTGTGTTTACATATATGTATACCTGCAGTGCTGCAGCATACACATACATCCCAGGTACCACAGGCCTTTGTTATCAGTGAGTGGTTGAGACCCTCTGTGGATCCCCTCACTTTCTTGGGCAATGTGGGGAATTTGCTCCATAATAGAATGAATGCAGTTAATACTCCATGGTCATTGTTCCTTCACTCCACTTCTGATTACTGGCATACTTTTTCTCTGCATCCACTCTTAATTACCTAAAAATACCTACTTAAACTCTTTTATCCAATAGATTTGGACTGAGGCATATTAGTATAACTGACTAGCTTTGAGAAGAACTAGCAGAAATGTGTAGAAGGCAGAAGCAGCATCTTTTCTGGACACCTGTAGCTGTTAGGAGTATCAGTTTTTATCCATTGCTTCAGTCTTGGTTCCTTAAAGTTTCTCACCAAGCTCCTCAAGAAAAGTTGAAGTTTAGTGGCATCTGCACGGATTTTTGGAAAATGCAATAGCAACTAGCACTGCACCAGAGACTGCTTGTATGATTAGGCATTAGATTCTTGATTCATGACACATTTACCAGTCTGGATGAAGTTAAAGAGAATATTTGGTTACAAATGGACAGGGCTCTTTTAATCATTGGCTTTGAAACAACTGTTTAATGTCCACTGAATTTAGAGTAATTAGTTTCATGATATGTGCACAATGGTGAGGAAATCTGGGGAAGCTTGTGTTTATCAGCAAAACCAAATATGCTGTTCCCCTGCTGAGCTCTGTGAAGCCTGGATCTGAATAATTCTTCAAAAACAGACACTTCCTGAAGGTCTTGTTTATTTACAAGGTTTCTTCACCTTCTGCAGGTCCTTCCTCCACCTCCCTGTACCTGTCTTACAAATCAAAACAAGCAGAGTCTACTGACCAGCACTTTTCTTTCTGTACAACTTCAGGAATTTGTTTTGCCAAGTTAAAGCATTATTTATGATTTAAAATACAAACTCTATATAGTATTTGTAGGATTTGTTAGCTACCAAAAGACCTTAGGGTATTGTATTTCAATAATCTTTGCACAATGGATTGTGACAAATGATGCAACTGTAAAGTCTCTTTCTTCAGAAACTACTTATTTGATAGATGATTTACAGGTCACCTTTTTGCTTGCTATGATTTTTTTTTTCTGCTTGCTTATATAATGTAAACATAACTCCTGCTGTGTTCAGATACCTCTCATTACTATACACAGTTAATGGTGTCTATCAGTACATATTAATCAATAGCGAAGGGAAATCCAAATGTAGGCTACTCAAAATGCTATTCTAGCTCACTGAAGTCTGTCTTATCCTTGATTTAGTATTAGAAACAACCATAAAGGAACCAACCAACCAAAAACAAGAGACACCTTCTTTCTAATGAAAATAGCTCTATTTTGAAGGGGAACATTTTCTGCCATGTGTAACTAAGGAGTTACATATCTGTGGAGATCCAGTTGAAAATCTAGCCCAATATTAAGTGAATGAACAGTGACAACACAAGCTTCTCTTCCTGTGATCAGTTATGTTTATACAGGGGGTACTCAAAACATTATATAGTTTCAACTCTAATGGTTTCAGATAATTACATTTTCCACTGCAGACCTGATATAGGAACAATGGAAAATCATGCAATGATTTCTAGAAATGTGAAAACTAAGTAATGGAGAAATGTCTGGGAATCTGCATTAAAAAATCTGACATGGGAATGTGTAATTCGTCGCTTACATTATTTAATATGGCTAGCAGCATTTTTGGAGTTACAGGTAAGTTTTCATCTTCCCATGTTCATGAATCTTTATAGCTTTATTTATACCTGCTGCATAAAGAAGTACAGAAGTTCTAGGATGATATACATATATATTTTAATAAGCTACATTTTCATTTAGAGTCCTGAAAGTGTCTGAAGGTGCTGTAGTGTTCCTCTCTTCCACATATCTTCTCTGGTTCCATCAATATCACAGCCACATTCATATCTGCTATCCTCAGTTTTTAAGTAACCCTTCTTCTTATTTCTTCAGTTCCACTTCCAAAATTCATGTTAGATCTTTCTGCTTTATTAAATCACAGTGTTTCTGAATTGCCATTCTGTCCTTTCTGCCATCTGTGAAATAATAGCTTTGCTGCAGGACCTGCGCATTTTTATATAATGCCATGGCACATCTCTCCAAAGGGTCTTCTGTTGGTAACAAAAAAACAGAGGCAACAAAAGAGTACATGAGGGAGAGAAAAAAAGACTTGGTTATTCTGTATTTGTTATCCTGTTTGTCACTGCATTTTTTTTTTTTACTGGCTTCTTTTTGTTTTTTATTCATATTTTCTTTTTCTGTGACTTCTTTCCTCACAGTCTAAATTTTCTACAGATGTGCATTTTTCTACTTTATTACTTTTGTGTGACTTTTCCCTGCTCATCCTTACTTTCCCAGGTTTATGCCTCTCCTCCCATTTCTTGGTCTGTTGCTCTCTCCCCTGCTGTTTCATCCATTCATCCTGCACCTTCATGAAGATTTCTGTTTCTGCTTTAAACACTTCTCTTTGAACCCTGTAAAGTGTGTCTCTTCCAGAACTTCTCTCTGCCAAGCAAATGTCTTTTCCTTTCTTGAGTAATCTCATGTCTCATTTCTTCCCTTCATTTTAATCAGATGACAGTTTTATCATTGTAGCTCAAAGAAATTGATGTATAGTCAGAGAAAGAGATGGGTAGATATCATCTAAGGAGGGGGCAGTGACCTGCCATTTAGTAACAGTCTTACTCATGTAAAGATTGGATTATTTGAACAAAGCAGCAAGTTGGAGTTCAGACAAAGAACTTTTGGGTTATGGAAAATCCCAACTATTAGAATTTCCTTTTGTTCCATACTGGAGAAAATGTCAAAATTATGGCATCACATTTAACTGAAGTTTTTGAAGTTGTCATTGGGATATTCAAACGTCATTGAACAGCTTTCTTTGGAAAGGTCATATTATCCTTTTTTGATATTGTGCCTTGCTTTTACTTTGTTACAGGCAAAAGTTAAAAGGATGAAGCTGAACAAAACCCTTTGACCTAATTGTTGCTGGATGAAGTTCCCAGCTGGCTTTGTAAATGTGAACCAGGCCCATTTCCGTATTGTGCACTATGAAAATTAATACCTAACTCTTGCCTCTGGGTATTTAAAGACACTACTGTTAACACCAGAATAAGCAGCAGAGTGTACTAGACTCATAGATATTTAAGTCTCGCTCTGAGCAGATCCAATGTTCCTAAATTTAGAGAGAGGGGAAGGTACAAGGGTTAAATGACCTTGCATGTGCTGTTAAGTGCAGTATGAGCTTTGTGTCTTTGAGCAGACAGAGGCTGCATTCCTCGTGTCTTGATTAGTCTTGTGGTTTATCTGTTGCTGCTGAGTAGGATGGTGATCTAGTGGTTAAAAATGCTTTCAGGCTGCCTGTATCCATAATTTAGTACTGATACATTTACATCAGTGTTGGTAGCTGAAGATGTCTAAATACTAAACTTGCAGCTATTGACCTGCATATCTGTGGGTGTTGCATGAACTTAGAGCATTCCTTAGCAGAAATGGGCATTCCTGCAAACCAAATATGAGAATTATTTAATGTGTCATCTCATAAAAATGGAGCAGGTTGCATTCAGTCATGCGTGAAACCTCTGAAGGCAGTGTATGCCCTGTCCGTACCTTGCTTTTTGCCTTTCTGAGATCTGAGTTCACTCTCAGTGGAAAACACATTTTGTGTTAAGTCAATTTTAAGAGATTATCAAAATTGCACTAACAATACATTCTGCAAACTGTATTGCAAAAACCACTATCTGGCAAAAGTTTTGCATTCCCTGACCCCAAGCACAATTATTAGGAAAATAGTAATAACCACTTACTGCCAGAATATGAGGTATAGTCCCTTCAGATATCTTTTTATTTTGCATATCCTGAAATACATCCCTGCACCAGTCTATATCCCCTTATATCACTCACAGACATATTGATGCTATTCATTCAGTTTAAGTTTTTCTCTAATCTCTGATGTTGAATGCTCACAAAAATCTAGTGTTCTAAAAGGGCACTTAACATAATGGCTTTCTTTCATATTGCTTGAGTCTAAGTCAGGAATGGATTCATGTTATTTGTATGTGACTAGTGAAATACTGCAATTGCTTCTATTTTTTATTCCATTTTTTATTCTTGAAGGAAAACCTTATATAGATCTATCCACAACAACACTTCCTGTTTCAGAGCATTCAACACATGCTTCTTTATGAATAACACAATGCAGAGATTCTGTAAAAGGCAGTTAAGGGATAATAAAAGAAATATTTTATCCTAGTGCTTACATACGAACTACCTGTTCTGTGGAACTTGAATATTTCTTATAAAACTCCATAAATGTAAGAATCTATAAACATAAAGCTTGTATTTATTGTTGTGATTCTGGATATTCCTGATATCTAGTTCCTTTCAAAACATCTGCTAAGTTTTAGTAATATCCACCGCCCACTGATGCGTCTGTGATAACAGTTGTAGTCAACCAGGTGACAGATACATCTTGAGGAATCCATAGAATTTTTTGTTCATCTTTATCTTCATCTTTTTGTTTCATCTTTTTGTTCATCCTAGACTTTTTTTTGTTCATCTTTATCAGGAGTTCATCAAACAAGCAGATGAAAAAGAGATAAGTAATTCCTCTTTATACTCCACAGGTCTGAAATGGAACAGTCAGGACCTGCATATATATATATACACACACACGAGGATGTCAGAAGTTTTCTGTATGAGTTCCTATAGAGGACATTAGGCAGTAGACATGAATGCGGATGGTAATAGCCAACAGTCATAGTTTCTGGACCATGTTCTTATTGAAATTTATTTTCAATACTCCCTGATACAGGTAACAGTAATCGTTAGCAATGATGATCCCAAATCTCCCTGCAAGACTGTCAGCAAGTGGACCTACATCAGAGATTTCATCAGAAAAGCTCACATTTAATTTTTCTGTTCACTACAACTGAATATAACTAGCATGATATCCATGTTACCTTGTTTTGTTTAACTGCTTTTCAAAAGAATAGATACTTGTTTCTGCTAACAAATTTTATATGATGTAGCTTTAAAAAAAGATACGTATAAATTGAAATCCAGTAACAGGGTGTAGAAAGATAAAAGATAACCACAGAGAGAACAGGTTCTATACATTTATTTATTTATTTTTAATTGTGAAACATGATAATTGTATATGCAGTTCACACTGCACTTTTCCCTTTCATTAGTATTCTGGGTGGTCAGGATGTGCCAGCTAAATACAGGCATCCTATGGGAACTTGCAGTAGTCATAGCAACTGGGTTGCTGTTTCGAAAAACTGTGTAGTAGAGGTCTGGCATATCTGAAAGCACAAGGTGCTCTGTAGAGTGTAGGCTTGCTGATTAGTCAGTGTGTTTCTTAAAGAAGAGTAAAAATGATTCAGTAAATGAAGAAATTTCTATGACTTTTTTCAGTCAGTTTTACATGACCAACAAATTTCTGGTAGTTTTAAGAGTTATAAATCTGGCTTCCTGTTACACCTACCAGGCGCTCAGTATTAGATCCAGTCATGTTGGATAACAGCAGCTATAAGTAGGATCACCAATAGCTCCTATAAGTCATGAGAACTTATATATAAGTCATGAGAACAATGTTAATGAGATTTACTGTGCGGCAGTATTAGACATGACAGTCTCTAAAGCCTCTGATAGTTGAGTGGCTAACTGAAATCACTGAAAATCTGACAAGGTCATTGGAATGTGATCTGGGTTAGGCATGATGAAATATAGGGAAGATGGAGAAGGGATTTCATTATAACATTCAGTAAGATTTAAGTACCTAATGCCTTTGAATTTATCTGAAAGTCCCAGCTGCAATGCTGTCCATTTTCTCAACCATTGTTTATGATGTTCAAAATAAAATCACAAATCACTGAAATTAATTGAGTTGGATGTAAAGAAAAAACCTTATTAAGAGGAGAAAATGAAATAGGTGTCATGAAGAAGACAAAACATTCTGGTCTACTTAAGAATTATGAATAAAAAATTAGAAAATTCCTGAATATCTTCACCTTTTAGTGAAAATTTAAATGGTAAAATGGATTATGACATCAATCTGAGTCAGCAGGTGTCTGAAATCCTTTCTGACTCAGATTATAAAGCTGTAAAAATCCTTGGTCATACATGGAAAGATGTGAACAAAATACTCAAGATTCTAGAGAATAGTTTCAGAAGAGTTCTAAACTCCTATGTTTAAGAAAAATTACAGAACAATTATATGAATCTGAGAACTATCTCTTTTTTGTTGACATGCAGTGACTGCCTGATGTTTTGGGACATTTGCGCAGGTTCCAAAACACAATGTGCCAGAATGAGTTTTTGAATTCACTGAGTGATTTAGCTGGAGCACTTGAAGGAATCATAGTCTCCCTCAGACCAGCTGAGAAGGATTCAGAACAATTCTGCAGTTTTGCTGCCCAGTTTCTGCCTTGTAAACCAAGTTGGGTTTGCATTTATATTTGATTTAGCCTTCTGATTTAGCTCATTCTCTGTCTTTCTCCTATGGCTTAAAGCTGAATTAGTGCTGTGGAAGTCTTACCCCAGATTTCAGTATGAGTAGTATCAAGATACTAATTCCAACCTTCATTTGCCATAATAACTTATGTAAGTGTTAAAAAAGTATATCTTATTTTCCAGAAAGCTAAATAAAAGTGGTTTTCCACTAAGTTAAACCAATCTATCTATCTATTTATTTATTTATTTATTTTGTACAGGGTGCTGAGAAACCTGAAGTGTCATTACTAAAGGCTGGTAAGTGATTTATTTAATTAACATCTAAAGCATTGACAAATTTAGTGAATGCACAGTAACATGCAGTTCATTTAAGTTGAAATAATGTGTTGAGTTTTTTGACTTTGATTAGCCAAAGAAGAGCATATTGTAAATAGTTTGGGTTGGAGTTTTATTTCTGAAGTCAGATATTGTTTTCAGTATGGTTATTTCAGTGCATGAGACAGGTGTTGTGTAGGCACAAAAGGCTACACTAGCTGTTCTGATGTCTGCATAATTATATTCCAACAATACATTATAATTCTTTTAAAATTATTTGTGTAAACCTTTAAGCATCTGCAGAACTTGCTCTATCCTTCAGGTTCATAAGAGCCATCTTCCTTAAAAAAAAATAATCTTCTGCTTGTTTTTCTTCACATAAGTAATTTGTCTAATTTCTAGGTGGAAGAATTCTTCATTTCTAATGCAATCTATAATGAACAGTGCTGATTTTAAGTTCTGTCTTAAAACTTCTTGGGGCTTCTTTTGCAGTAGATGCCTGAAACTTTTTAACACATTTTCAAAACAGCAAGGAGCAGAATTCCAGATATGAAATTCAATCTTGTAAATACTGTACTGGAGCTTAACAGCCATTTAAAAACACTAGCAATCATGTTTATTTGTATGGCTAATGAGTCAAAATGTAATTTCTAAAACCAGCTTCTTGATGAGATCATGCAGAGGCCCAAGATATCCGTAAAAATGGCCTGGAGACATTGAGTCAGTAAAGCTTCAAGTAAATGCTTAACAATATATCCCAGTGACTCCTCCAGGCTCCAAAAGTGAAGCAAATCTTTTGCATTTATCCTAAAAAAATAAATTAAAAATTAACAGTATTTAGTTTTATACAAAGATTGATCTGTATATGCTTTAAAACTTTGTTTTGCACCTCTTTGTTGTGTAAGGAACGATGTCACAATGTCTACTTATTCATCTTTTTAAATTATCTTCACTGTAGATGATTAATTAAATTTGCATTGTGTGAGTTTCTTCTGTCTAATTTATGCATTAAGGTTGTTTCTGAGTATAGAAAAGAAATGAGGGCTGACACTGCTGATAGGGTTGTTGCCAACCAGATGCTATCGATTTAAAAATTAATTTTCAATATTCCTAGAGCTCAGCTATAACTCCCCAACACTCCCCTTAACTAATGCTTGAGCAGAACACGTGCTCACATGCTAATTACACTTTTCCCATGAGGTATGTCCCAGCAACCCCATTTTAATTTTTTGTCATAATCAGAACTTCTCTCTCTGTACCGGTGTTCATGATAATAGATTTTTATTACATACACTTTTATACAATTACGTATTTTAACACATTTCCACATATATATGTATTTAATATATGTAATTACATATTGCATATATTTGATATGTAATACAATACAATTTTAAGTAGAAAAAAGTGTCTCATTTTCTGCACATAAATAATCAAACTTTAAAAAATCCTTGCATATGGTCTGGATCTTACAAGTTTTTACATGAGCTACTAAACAACTTCACACTAAAGATGTAAGCGCATAAATAAAGAAAATATACTGTGTGCCGATGTGTATTTTAAGAAAAATATTCTTACTGTTTCATTACTGTAGCAATCATTAAAACAACAGAAGATTGCTTCTGCTATTTGGAAATCCCATGGATGTTAGAATATCTTCAGAGATGAGAGTCACAACCAATTAATTTCCTATAGAAATAATTAAAACTGTCACCAAATAATGCTTTGACTTCTCAGTTAATTCCATCTTTCTGAGTTTCCTTTGTAATTATGTTTAGTGTTTCTTATTTTATTTTTTTTCTTTCTGAGGAGTCATAATCTAACCCTGAAATCTGACATCCTTACACTGACACAGAAATGTTTGCTCTACAACTGTTGTGCAATGAAATCTGGGACAAAATATGAAGAAAATTAATTAGCCACTAATGTTCACTATCTGCAGCTAATTCAAATTGCCTCTTTTCATCAGATTCCAGATCCTGTAAAGAACCAATATTATTTTTGCTAGACATCAGGTATTTGTGCAAAAGACTTTCTTACTAATTAGTTCCATCTCGAATGTTTACACCCAAGGTAATTAAAGAGTAATGCCATAAAGATATAGCCATGAAGAGTTTTATAAAGGGATATTTTTGCAGAGTAACATAAAATGAAGAGTTTCCTCAAGAAGATGCACTTACACATGCCGTCTCCCACAGCATTCTCCTCAAGAAACTGGCTGCTCTTGGCTTGGACTGGCGCACGCTTCGTTGGGTTAGAAACTGGCTGGATAGCCGGGCCCAAAGAGTCGTGGTGAATGGAGCCAAGTCCAGTTGGAGGCCAGTCACTAGTGGCGTCCCCCAGGGCTCGGTGCTGGGGCCGGTCCTCTTTAATATCTTCATCGATGATCTGGACGAGGGCATCGAGTGCACCCTCAGTAAGTTTGCAGATGACACCAAGTTAGGTGCGTGTGTCGATCTGCTTGAGGGTAGGAAGGCTCTGCAGGAGGATCTGGATAGGCTGCACCGATGGGCTGAGGTCAACTGCATGAAGTTCAACAAGGCCAAGTGTCGGGTCCTGCACCTGGGGCGCAATAACCCCAAGCAGAGCTACAGGCTGGGAGATGAGTGGTTGGAGAGCTGCCTGGCAGAGAAGGACCTGGGAGTGATGGTTGATAGTCAGCTGAATATGAGCCAGCAGTGTGCTCAGGTGGCCAAGAAGGCCAACAGCATCCTGGCCTGCATAAGAAGCAGTGTGGCCAGCAGGGCTAGGGAGGTGATCGTCCCTCTGTACTCGGCTCTGGTGAGGCCGCACCTCGAATACTGTGTTCAGTTTTGGGCCCCTCGCTACAAGAAGGACAGGGAGGTGCTTGAGCGAGTCCAGAGAAGGGCGACGAAGCTGGTGAGGGGCCTGGAGAACAAGTCCTATGAGGAGCGGCTGAGGGAGCTGGGATTGTTCAGCCTGGAGAAGAGGAGGCTCAGGGGTGACCTTATCGCTCTTTTTAGGTACCTCAAGGGAGGCTGTAGCGAGGTGGGGGTTGGCCTGTTCTCCCACGTGCCTGGTGACAGGACGAGGGGGAATGGGTTTAAGTTGAGCCAGGGGAGTTTTAGGTTAGATGTTAGGAAGAACTTCTTCACTGAAAGGGTTGTGAGGCACTGGAACAGGCTGCCCAGGGAAGTGGTTGAGTCACCATCCCTGGAAGTCTTCAAAAGACGCTTAGATGTAGAGCTTAGGGATATGGTTTAGTGGTGGGCTGTTAGCGTTAGGTTGGAGGTTGGACTCGATGACCTTGAGGTCTCTTCCAACCTGGAAATTCTGTGTGATTACATGTAAAGGAATTCCTGGCCACAAGATGTTAAAATGCTGTTCATAGGTATATCTATTTGATGATTCAATTCTTGATTATGTCATTATAGTAAACTAAACCTTTTTGTTACTGTTTTAAGATACATTCAGATTCTTTTAATTATAACATGAAAAAGCTTTTTCTGTTGGTAACATAATACTACCTGTCTGGGACAGAAAACATCATTAGTATGTCAGTCTCTAGTGCTACCTCCCTTTAAAGGCTGGCAAGCAAAACCCCATTTCTACAGTCCCAGTCCCGCAAGTCTTGCTTGGCTTCTTTGCTTCTCTCCTACTCTGTGTAATATAAAATATAAAATGACTGAGCACAGAGAAGCTGGATTTATGACATTTCATCATATTTCCACAATCAAGATACAACAAAGATAGAACAAAGCCAGAACCTGGAGAAAATTTGAGGCATTACATGCGGCTGTAGCTTGCTATCAGTTGCCTAAGTGCCTACTGTCACGAACAGATGGAGTTTAGCAGTACTCATGGTATGCTCACCCTATTCAGTAACTGACTTCTCTGCAGTAATGTGACAAATGTCAGCCATATGATGAGCCACAGGGTTTCTTGCAAAGTTATATGTGGCCATTTCTACTGACTTCATGTCCTGTTCACAGGTTACGTCATAATTTATGCCACTGATTGGATAAAGCAGTGAATCATGTCAGTGAATATATGTTCAGAGGAAAAAATAGTGTAAAAAGGAAAAATATGATGTTTAAGAACCCAGAAGTAAGAGAGTAACAAAATACATTTCTGCTTAAGGAAAATTTATTCTTAAAATAATAATCTAAAAAATCAGAATGAACTCCAAAAAAACAATAAACGAAAATATGTTGCGCAAAATCAAACTAGGGTGTTTCTAACTGTGTGTGTTGTATGCCTGCCTAACTTACCCATTTTCCATGTTTATTATTACCAAAACTTCAGATAAAAACACAAATTATGTAACTTAAAATTCTGGTCATATATATGACAGAAAGAGAAAACACATTAAGAAATCAGTTACATGTATTTTCAAATAGCATTCTTTCTACTAGCTGTAATGATTTACATCATATATAGATGCAAAATTTGTACAATAACTTTACATTAAGAAACAAAGTGGTATGAAAATGACAGCGATTAATTTTAATTTGGGATTACATAGTTGAAACTGCCTAATTTTTCTACAGTTTTTCATTAAAATATGAAACAACAATATGATCTTGCAGTATTTTAATAATGTTTACGGTTTTACAGGAGAAAAAATGACTACTTAGTTAAAGATTTTCAGAAAGGTGGTTCTATGTCTCAGTTATAACTAAAGGATCATTCCAAGGGTGATCAAACTCCTGCATCATTCTTGAAAGACTACCACTAATTAGATAGCCAAATAGAGTACCAAAATAAAATTAGGTATTCAGTTTTGTATTTGAATCTGGCCAAGTTTTTCTTCATGAAAACCTGTAAAGAATCAATCACATTTTCTCTGAATTTACTTGATAAGATGATTTTCTCATGTAGAATAACTGTAGGATTACCTTCATAATATAGGATTCCAAGGCTTTTTTTTTTTTTTTTTGATTTTGTGCAGTTGTGGTCCCTGTATTACCACTGATCTAGCAAGACCATAAGCTATTGCTCCCCTCATTCTCTAGTAAAACCTCCCATGGTGGTGATTACATTTTAGTGGTTTTGTGGTTTTGTTAGCTTCACTTAATCTATATGCTGAGTTTGCCTTTCCTCATCACTAAAGAATAATCTTATTTTTGTTCCTCTATCAGCTTCCATATGCTGTTCCTCAACCAGCATGTTCATGACATTCACTTTGCAGCAGGGAAGAGAAGCAGTTTCTTCTGAGTGTTATAGCATTTGTACTCAGAAATTCATCTTCAGGTTCTAGCTGTTTCTGAGGGATCAAAAGCAACATGGGCTGCTCTGTCCTTGCCTAAATACTGGAAAGATTGTCTAGCTTGCAATGCTATCATTAATGAAAGCCTCAAGCTACTTACATTCAAAGCTGTGTGCTCACTCCTAGCTAAAGGGTAGAATGTTATTGCTAAATATGCTCAGAATGTGGTGATCAGGGAGAAATTCTACATCACATTAATAATAGAGGAGGCTTGTCAAACTTGAAGTAATGAGGTTTTTATTTCCTTTTTGCTGCCTTGAGAACACAAAGTGCAATGGCAATATCTTGGAGTTTAGATTGAAATCATGCTACTTGGAAGAGCCTGCATTAAACCTCAAAGGAGCTTCTGCCCTTAAACACATTGCTGTTCTTTGCAGTTTAGAAAAATATGCTTACCCACTCAGTTCAGATAAAACAACAGCTAAAAATAGTTAATAAAATTTGAATATACATAAAATAATTTTCAGGTGTCAAGCCATCATCTCAGTTGGATGAGAAGTGTAAGCAGAAAATGTTATAGGCCAGATTATGATGCCTTTGTTCATTTTGAAAAGTAATATAAGTAGGTGATTTCTCAGTCTTGGGATTCACCCCACCTATGTGTAACTGTTTGAAAGTTAGTGTATTTAGTCCAAGGAAACTGGCTGGACTGTACATACCAACTGAGATGTTTGTCCTTTCCCAAGAGACTCAACAGACTGAATGAGCACAGGGAACCTTAAGTCAGATGAATAAAATTAGGTGTGGGGACACACAACATAGATACTTTTTCTGTAGGTTGTCAATTCACTAATCACAAAAAATGTGCACAAAAATAATGTTGGTTCCAATGAAAAGTTTACTGTGAAGGCTTTCAGGTGCAATCATTTCTGATCTGTATACAAATGAGAACACACCGGCTTCCCTGAGGGATAGTAGTTCAGGAACTAGAGCATCTGTGTAAGATGCAAAAGACCACTTGTTCTCCTTTTAATGATTGGTTAGTGTAAACCTTCATTATTATCTTGTATTGTGCCCTGGATGATTGTGGTATTTGTTCACAAAACTTCCTTCCATTGTATTTTCATGAGTTAGTCACCTGCAGCAGACACAACTTGTCCACTTGTTCGAAAGGCTTGGGAGGCTGTTGGCCTGCGTTGCCCCAGGAGCACTACTTCTAGTCAACTTGTCTGCCAGTATCCCAAGTCCACACAGCTGCTTTCCAGCTGGTCAGCTCCCAGCCTGTACTGGTGCATGGGATTATTCCTTCCCAGGGGCAGGATTTTGCACTTCCATTTGTCGGATTACATGAGGTTCCTGTTGCAGCAGGGAAGAGAAGCAGTTTCTTCTGAGTGTTATAGCATTTGTACTCAGAAATTCATCTTCAGGTTCTAGCTGTTTCTGAGGGATCAAAAGCAACATGGCCTGTTCTGTCCTTGCCTTTCTCCCATCTGGAGAGGTCCCTCTGAATGACAACACATCCACCTTGTGTATCAGTCATTCCTCCCAGTTTGATATAATTTAATAAACAGATATGGAACTGCATAAGCACAGTGAGACCCAAGTATCTGTTTTCAGACTATATGTACCAGGGAAAATCCAGCTGCACAGGTACTCTGCTGTTTTGACATTGTTCTGGATTTTCTGAAATTGAGAAGATAATGAAGATCACAGTCCAGGTGAAGACTACCTGGAGGAACACTCACAGTACCTAAGTGCTCAGGAATTCAGATCCCCTTGCTCTTGTATCCTGGCCACTCGATCTGGCTTCTTTTGGTGAAAGCATTATTCTGTTCCTGTGTGAAGCTACACTAAATAATTCTCACTAGGTATATTTAAGTTTTGCACTGGTACTTAGGCTGATCATGTTTAGCTATCATGAGATGTAGTATGTCCAGCTTCACAATGTAGTTAAAAGAATCCTATTTATGGTAACTCTAGGTATAGGTTTTCACTATGTCTTTTGTACTCTTATTTAATTCCCACTCATGCAAGTGTATGACTTTCCCCAATAATTTGACAGCACATTTTTTTTGACCTAATACCTGCTGCAAATTCAGCAACTAGTGTTAAAGTCACATGGAGTTCCATCTTAGAGGGGCCTTTATTCATCAGAAATTGTCTTTCCAGGTAAAAATTGCTGTGACTGTTACAGAAGTGGAATAGAAGAAAAGAAAGGGATGCTCGAAAGGAACTGCTCTTTGTGATATATTTAAGCTGGGAAATACATTTATATATTTAAGGAAAGTAAATATGGAAAAATACGGGCTGATTGAGACAGGTTTTAGATTACAAAAAAAAATAAATCTAGGAAGAGACAAACTAATTCAAATGAATAGCACAGAAAAGGGAATATTCAAGGACAACTACGTAGATCAGGTTTAAGCAGTGAGTGCATCTAAATAATGATGAGAAAATTGAGTCAGAGTGTGTTCACAATATTTAGGTACCATGATGATTGCATTTCTGCTTAAATGGGAAATCTAGCTAACAGAAATAATTTTCCTATTTATGCACATGTGCATGAAGAAGCACATGCATCTAGAATTAAATCTGAAGAAAAGCCCAGGAGCTCCTGTCTGCTGCCTTGAATTTTAATAAAAGAGGATGGCCATCCAGTATTTCTGGGCTGCTTATGTTCCTGTTTTTTTCTGTTTTGTTTAACCTAAGAGAACTCCTTGTGTCTTCCTCAGATAGAGCATAAAAGAGAAGCTCTGTCAGACTTATTAGGAGTGTTTTTTAACTTTATTTTAAATGAGCAGTACTTTTATTTCCATTAGATTTTCAATAATTGCTTTAAAAGCCATGCTTTGACTTACATTTTATGAAGTCAAATGATTTAAATTATAGCGGTAAAGCACTAAGATTTATAAATTTTAATTACATATAGCAGACAAAACCATCATTATCCAACTATTAAGGTGTTAATTTTTAATCAAAAACAAACTACTTGCTCTGTAATTAAACCTGTAATCTAGATTGCTCTAGTATATCATTATATTTCTTAAGATTTCAAGTCCTAACTGGGTTTCAATTGGCATAGTTCTATTAAAATCAATTGTTTCTCTGGAATGTATAATTAATGAATATGCAAGTCTCTATCATGGCTCTTTTCCATTAGCTAACTTTGCAGAAATTTCTTTCACTTGACCAAGGTATATGAATAGCTCAGTCCAATATTTTTTATATTTTTGGAGTTTCTCTACTGATCAATGAAAAACACACCCTAGTAGAGGCATTTTCTGTGGAACCTGATGGAATTAATCATCTAAAGCCCAGTGAATGTCAGTGAGTGCAATGGATGCATAAATCATTCCATATGTTTTCAGAAACTTCCCTGAATAGATTCTAAAAATGAAAATGGTTCTAAGAAAACTGTAGTGGATCCACAGATTCACAGTGATTCTTTCCTGTTTTCAAAGTTCACTGTGCCAACCAGGAAAATATAAAATATACACAAATATATATGTAATACATGCATGTCTATGTGTGCGTATCTGTGCGTATATTTGTGTATATATATGTGCACACACACCTGCCTACATACCTAAATCCCACCTCACTGCTTCTAGTCCAACCAGACATTTTTTCTAGAGGCTTTAGTAAAAAGGTCAATTAAATAGACTATTCATAAATAGTATTGCCAGGAAAATACATCAGACATACAAGTAGAGTAATGTAATTACTTATACTCTGAAATCAAAATAAATTATACAACATGTTTTTAAAAACTATTTTGGAGTTCTCTAGGAAACCTTGAATGGTCAGTTCTTCCAAAAGTCGAGTTAAAAAAAAAAAAAAAAAGAGCTCATATCTGTAAAAGTGCTGATTATTTATGAAGCCTGATATAAACATATCATCCAATGCAAACAGAATGTATCACAACAGGAGGCACCCTAGTGACTATCCATATGTTTACCTCCCACGTATGAGACTGTATGTTTGAGGAAGTAAGCAAAATATATGTGGAATAGTGGTTACGAAAAGCCATTACTTTCTCCAAAACATGTCTTGTGCGTAATGTCTCGCTGAGCAAACATAAAAAAATTGGCTTCGTGCTTTATGTACTCCACACAACAGAAGGAACTCTGACTTATAAACAAAAACTATAACTGGTTATCCAAAATTTTAAATGTGGGGACTTATTAAAATTTCTTAAACATTCAGTATTGTGGAAATCGAAATGAAATTCATATGCATTCAAAATTTGCTTTACATCTACTAAATTAGGTATAAGCTCCTATTATACCATCTACAGACAAAATTGTTCATAGCTCACTATATATATTCTATCCTGCTTTCATGGATATATAATTAATTTAATGGAGGTAAACAGAATTTGTCATTTGGAAGCAGGAAGAGTAATATACTTGATAAGCATTACTGATCAAAAATATAACATTGTGCTTTTTTATTTTTTATTTTATTTTTATTATTATTTTTTTTTAATTTAAAATGAATGTTTTGTCCTGGTGCCAGTCTCAATGCTTTGCCAAGGGGCAGCATATGTCTGGTATTCTGAAGGTTGGCTTCTATGTCAACAGGAAAGCAGTGACATGAAGTACTGATGTATTTTCAGTACAAAATTTAATTTACTTACTGTCTCCTGGGACAGGAGTCTCAAAAATATCCAGGGAATTTTATTTAGAAAATTCAGCCCCATAGGAATGGTGGGCTCCCAGGGAGAGATTCTTCATTAAACTTGTATATAAGAACAGTGCACAGTAGTAAGTACAAGTCTGAATATTTGGCCACAAATGAAGAAAAAATAATGTGGAAAGAAATATGCAGAAGCATTAAGCTGTGACACAGACATTACAATACTGTGTTGTACAAAGAAATGTTTGCAAAGTATGATTTGGGGTGACCTTAAAAAGGAATAGCACCTGCACAGTTCCCCCGATGCAAAACTCAGAAAAAGCAGAGAATTAAGTAAGGATAGCACAGTTCATTTATACCTTTTACTTCAGTTGTGCTTTTTACAGTATTCAGAAGGAAATAGGAGCCTCATTATTTTCAAATGGAAGCTCCTCAGCAGAAATCCTGAAACTGAATTTTGCATTAGTCTCCAGTGTCTTTAAGAGGTTTTGAGGAAACTGCTGTGCATGAACCACTGTTGCGTGAACCTGTGTCCCCAGAAGTGGGGTGAGTCATCTTGTGGCTTATCCCTAGGATGACTTCAGTGCGTATCATTATGTCATCAAACTGTCTTCCAGTTTTTCCCATTTATAATTTGTACATCATGGTAATATTTGTAAGAAGTTATTCACGGTGTACAGACTAGTTAAAGATACGATGTCGTTCTTTTTCCTTGCTTCAGTGGTTTGTAAATCCAGCCAGTACAATAAGTATATATATATATGGTTATATCTCAAAATACTGTCACAGCAGAGCTACATTGCGTTGTGGGTTCTCCCATTACACTTGGCAAGATTGTAGGTCTGTAGTTTCTGTAATAAAGATTTCCTGAATGTGCTGTTTGACATTCTGTGTTAGTAGTACCAGTATGTATAACTAGAACTATAGATGATTTCTCTTTTTCTTGGAAGCCCAACTTGAAACCATTAATAGTTAAAGAAAGATTATGTTGGTAGTATGGGTGACCTGTTTGGTGATAAACTAGAATTGATTGATATGGCGGTGCAGTAAAGGTTAAGAAGAAGGGCATAGGGTGGCATGCAGGTTGAAGTAAGCAGTTTCTAGGCTCCCAGGAGCCTATAGGGAGCTGCATGACCGACACATGATCGAAAGGAATGCACCAATCAGAAGCCAGTAACCATGCTTGCTAGCCTCGTGCAGCATGTGTGGCTGTCTCAGAAAGATACCTAAGATCTGGCACTGAAACAATAAAGGGTCTCCATTCCTTGACTGTCCTGGAGTCCGTGTCTTCATTCCTTTCAAATGGTGACCCCAACGTGATAAGAGGTAGAGCAACGCTGCACGAGCGTCCGGAGGGAACCCAGCCGAACGAATCAAGCTTGCAGCTGGACTGCAGCTTCAACCCCGGGACATCGCCTGGAGGACAGGTGAGTGGCTGGGCATTAACAATGGGAGCCAACCTCTTAGCAGAAGGAGAGGCTATAGTAAAGTTATTAATGCAACTAATAACAAAAAGAGGTGTAAAATATGACCCATTTAAGGTAGAGCTACTATTGAAGTTTTTGGAAAAACAAGGGGTCCCCTCGACAGCCTCAGCTGTATTCGACTTGGGAACAAGCGGGAAAGAAAGTGTGGGTCAGCATCAAGTGGGGATACGAATGCCACTGAGGTTATGACTACATGGTGCCTGGTAACAGAGACTTTGAGAGCGTGGCAGGTAGATAAGAAGGTACAGCACGCTGCCACCCAGGCGATCCTGACAGCAGCTCCGGGAACAGAGTCCGATAAGCCACCAGAGCAATACAATTTAACAGATCTGGGGGATGACCAGGAGGAGGGTTGTGGACCCACACTGTTAAACGCTACTCTGCGAACCCCCTCGGCTCCCACATTGTCTCCCCTTAACAACACCACCTGGCGAGCTTGAGTTTTTGATCCACAGGAGTGATGGGAGCAGGTGCGCCGGGAGGCATTAAGGGACGGGGATCCAACAGGAATGGCTTTCCTGGGACAAGTGCGTGCAACGGTCCGAATGAATATAATGCCTTTCAATGGGATCTAATTAAAGAATTAAGAAAGACGGTGACTATGTGCGGGTTGCACGCGCCGTTTACTCAGTTGTTGCTAGAGAATGTCATGACTGATCAGTTGCTGGTGCCTTACGACTGTTGCCAGATTGCTGCAATGATTCTAACCCCAACACAAAAGTTGCTGTGGGAACAAAAATGGAGAGAGGGCTGTGAAGTGGTCGCCTTACAAAATCTGGAGAGAGCCTGATGACCCTCATATGGGAGCTGGGATCCCACAGCTAATGGGGACTGAGCCGTTGTTGGACCCAAGATTGCAGGCTAGGCTCAATGATACCATTCTGTTGCAGTCTGTGTCTCTGGCTCTCCAGGCAATGTTAAAACTATCTGGAGCACCACACTGCAGGTAAATGGTGTTTCTGCTGCCAAGCTACAGGACGCTTTGTTGAATTCCCCCAGTGGGGGCATGGGGGGAGGCTGAGGTAACCCTGTTCCTCCCTCTGTTTGTCCCCAGTGTGAAAAAAGGTGGCACTGGGCCAGCCAGTGCTGTTCGAAATATAACACTGAAGGCCGACCCCTGCAACTGCGGCAGGGAAACTGGAGGCAAAGCGTGATGTGGGGCCACGCGATGACACAAGTGTCTCAGTCCTCGGTGTTGAACTGGCTGCCCTCATGGGACTTGCCTCAAGTAATGATGACAACCAGTCCACAAAATGGACGAAAAATTCCCCAAATATATGCCAGAAATACGTTGCAGAAGCTTTGCGCCCTGTGCGAAGGTGATTCCCTCGTGCGTACATTTATCCCTATATGGCTGATATATTGTTCTCCAGCCCATCCAAGAATTTAGCACAAGAAGTGCTGCCTGTTCTACAGCAGGAGTTGCAAAAAAGAGGGTTATAAATTGCGCCAGAAAAAATCCAGACGGAGGCGCCTTGGAAATACTTAGGTTGGAAGATACTACAACAGAGTATCCAACCTCAAAAGGTGGCTATCGCCACTAATATTCATACACTAAATGATGTCCAGAAGCTCATAGGCAATATAAATTGGATATGAATGCTCTGCGGCATTGATAATCAAACCTTAGCACCATTGTTTGAACTTTTGAAGGGGGATACAGACATTAATGTGCCCCAAAAGATGACTAATGTGGCCAGAACAGCTTTAAGCAATGTTGAGGAAAAAAAAAAAAGCCCAGCAATGCCAACGACACGTGAAAGACTTACCCATTCAACTCTATATATGCAACCAGGACCCAAAACCTTCAGCAATCATCACACAACGGGATCCCACCCGCAGTGAATCTACTATTGTTACTAGAGTGGGTGTTCTTACCTCATCAACCTACTAAGACATTTGCGACCCACACTGAAATGTTTGTGGCCTTAATTAAGAAAGGCAGAGAGACCCACACTGAAATGTTTGCGGCCTTAATTAAGAAAGGCAGAGAACATATCATAGAGATAGCCGGAGAGGAACCAAAACCCATTGGTATTCCAATAGTTAAGGACTACCTCGACTGGTGCCTCCAGAATAGCATTGAGCTGCAAGCAGCCCTTTCGGGTTTTGATGGTCAACTAGATATACACCTTCCATCTCATAAAATGTTCACCTTTTATAATAATGTGCAACTCGAGGTTAAACCCCTATATAGATGGCACCCTGTCCAAGGGCAAACTGTATTCACTGATGGGTTAGGGCAAACGGAAAAAGCTGTAGTCACATGGGCATGAGGGGGCCAGTGGCACTATATAATAGAGAGCATTCAGGGCTCCCCTCAAATAGTAGAATTACATGGAATAATAATGGCATTTAAACAATGGTAGCAGGTCCCAGTGAATATTGTGTCAGATTCACAATATGTGGTGGGAATAGTACAATGAATTCAATGATCTCAAGTTAGGCACATTCAGAATGAGGCACTATTTGCAAAATGCAAGGAATTGCTATTCCTCGTTGAGCAATGTACCCATCCATGCTGCATAATTCATATTAGGAGTCATACCACCTTACTGGGTTTCTTCACAGAGTGGAATGCTTGAGGCGACAAGCTAGCTAACGTAGCGTTGCGAGTCCCGGTACCAACTACGCTATCTCAGGCTCATTTGTCACACCCATTCTTTCACCAGGCTGCGAAAGTATTGTTCAGACAATTTGCCATTCCTATAGGAGAGGCAAAACTTATAGTCCAAACCTGCCTGGATTGTCAACAGCAGTCAGGCCCACTGACTACCGTCAATCCTAGGGGCCTCTCCTCCCTCCAGATTTGGCAAACCGATGTTACATTACCGAATTTGGAAGGTTAAAATATGTCCACATATCCATAGACACCTTTTCACATGCAATCTGGGCCATGGCAATGGCAGGTGAGACTAGCCACTGTGTCCAAGCACATTTTTGTGCAGCCTTTGCTGCCCTTGTTATCCCAAAAGAAATAAAAACAGATAATAGCCCTGCATATGTGAGCCACTCTACATCGGCGTTTTTTCCACACTTGGGGTATCACGCACAAGACAGGCATCCCACACTCACCCACAGGACAAGCCATAGTAGAACGAGTCCATCACACAATAAAGGACCTGCTAGCAAAACAGAAACGGGGAGGCTCAAGAGACATCACAAAATAGGTTAGCTAAAGTAATCTATGTTATGAATCATTTAACATTACCTTTTCAACATGAAGATATACCACCTATTATTTATCATTTTAAAGCAATGGAATCAGGACTAACATCAGTTAAGACAGAAAAAGTGATGGTTATGATGCAAAACTTGGATACTGGGGGGTGGGAAGGACCATACCAGCTGATAACATGGGGGCGAGGGTATGCTTGTGTTTCCACAGGACAAGTACCATGATGGGTGCCAGCCTGTGGCATGTGGCCTTGGTTGGGACCATCTCCCTCCTCCACCTCTGCAGTCTCAATGCCGCATGGGTCTCAATCCAGCGCAGATGAAACATTTGGGCCACCCTTGCCAATATCAGGGGTCAGGATCACATGTGTCTCTCTGTGGCCAGCGTGGGCAATCCGTTCACGACCTGCTTAGTCGGGATTCTGCTACCAGATAACAAGTTTACAGCTTTGGTCAACAGCTTAAAAAAACTGAATGAGTTGTCTGATAAACTAACGACAAACTCACTGGGATTGGAGTAATGGCTAAAGGGATTAGGAATAACCGGGTAATCTCCAGTAAATTCATATTGTGCATATGTGTTCATATTAAGAAGTAAAATAAACAGAGAAAGTTTAAAATTCATTAAGATTCAGCAGAAATAAAAACCAGTATGATCACAAGCAACATTTATTTTGTGTTTGTTTGTCAAGTTGTACAAGACTGCATTTGGGAAAAAAAAAAACACTTTGCTGGCTAATATGTTAGAAGATCATAAATGTTTGCACATCCTCTTGCTGCAATGTTGATGAATCAGTGTTAGCATTAATTAAAATGCTTGCATAATTTTAATTCATGAAAGCCAAAATTGTGTTTTGAGTATGTTTTGCATAAAACAAATTTTTGTGACTTGCGGTGATCTTTGTGTTTGTTTCACTGTCATGGTGTTACTATTAGAAGATATAACACTTTCCTTTAGATAGTTCTGTCTGTGAAAAGATTAGAAAGTTCAGTCAGGGATTGTTATTACAGCTCCTGAGCCTTCATTTTACAAGACATTATGTTTCATAGATTGTTATTTTGCTGGTATATGATCCATAGAGTTAACAGATGAGCATTTGAAAATCCTCTTATGATCTCTGTGCTAGAGGAATCTGTATTCATACAATCCCAACTTTAGCCAGACTTTACTGGTTTAGTTAGCAGGTTATCAGAGGGCAAGCTATGAAACATGAACAAGCTTTCTGCCTATTTTATCATTCTGATTAAAAAAAAAAAAAAGGACCATATACTATGTATTCTCTAAAGCCAATGTGAAAAGGACTCTTTTCACAGAAGTGTTGCTAAGCAAAAAAGACTAGAAACAGAAAATGCTTCTGGGTGCAAACCCAGTCTTATTTTCTTATTCTTGAATGATGTCAGTTAGATGACATTTAATACATCTGTAATAAATCCAGAAAGTAAGTTTTCCTTATCTCTGCTTTTGTGATCCAACTCAGACTTTCAGGGCTTGCTGGTGTCTTCACTTTCTTAATTTCATGTTCTCCCTTGACTTGTACTTTTAACATCTTTTTTGCTAACAACGTGAGAAGCTTTCTCAAAGTTTTTAGCATTCAGGATGTTTGGACCTTTAACCATTTCTAAGGCTAGTCAATGCTAGAGGAAAGCAGAATGAAGCAATAAGCTAACACTTTACACTTTATATGCAATTTTGATTGACTGTGTTGAGTCAATGTCAGTATATACTATCAAAGCTTTTAAGTTGATAAACCATAATCTGTTCAGTATGTAGAAAATAATTATTTACATTACACTCAAAATTCAAAGTACCTGCAGAAATCTGTGGTTTGCAGCAGCTTTTAAACAGGTAATGGTGTTGACTCAATTCATTGTGATATAGGTGTGAGTAAGGAAATCAGATGGAGTGGGACTTTTGAAGTCTCAGGGAACATGAAAATCCAGTGTAAATGCTCAGTAACCTGAGCATTTAGTGCTTAGTATTTTGAATGCATTCTGCCAGTCCCCCAAAAGTGTTCCAAACATGCTAAAAGCTGTCCTAAGACTTAGTTCCTGTATGAGATATATCACGTACTGACTTGTATATGTTCTGTACCATAGCTGTGGTGGTAAGGAACTTTTTAGGTGTGTGTTTGTGATGATCCCACTGATTAATACTAAACTTGTGATGTTAATGCAGTAGAGCCATTGAAAGGTTTAACTTTACTGTGATCAGTGCATATCCTCCTGTAACATGTTCTCTTTGTCGGATCTCTTTCCCACCTTGAAAACATTCTCTCGTCCACTCTGGATTATTAGTTTGTGCTGCTGTGATCTTCACTTGGATTCTTATGATCTGATAGAATAGACAGAATATATCTGATAGAATAGTTTTATGATGCAATAAACTTTCTCAAATTAAGGCATTACTCTGTGAACACATATCTTGAAATAATGAATGATTTCTTCTTAATAAGGGTCAAGAAAACAAAGAATGTTTAAAAGGGCATATTTATAGTATGAATTATTGAGAATGTAATGAACTGCAAAGTCAGGGTGCCTTGGAAAACAGATTTCCCAAATTCATGCTTTGTAATTAGAGAACAAATCCCTTCTTCCATTATTATTATCAGACATAATTTCTGCTTTCACTAGATCTTTTCATAACACTTATATTTCCTGAGTAATGCACAAAACACGGCAGATTAGCATTGCCAGCTGATTTATTAAGTTTGGCCTTTTTTCTTCATAACTTTTATCTCAGCGGGCTAATGAAGAACCAAAATGATTAGTTCATACATTCAGCTTTGCCAGTAAAACCAGTACATCTATCCCATTACAAAGAATATGTGTCAAAATGAGTAAAAGCGACTTAATGGGATGAAAGATAGACTGCAACCTGGTGTGGCCATAGGACATGCATACTAAAATCTTTGTGAGCCTGAAAGCCACATCCCTTTGAAACCTCCCATCTGAATCCCTTTAGAAATGGAGATTTCTGGGAATGGTTCACAGGTGAGCTGACTGTTACTTCCCTGCCCTCCAGTGCAGGATGTGGTCTGGCTGGGGGCATGGCTGGCATCCAGGCTGACACAGTGATACTGGTCTCCTTACTCTCTGTGAGTGGGCAGTGGGAGTTACAGCAGTCCCTCAAATACAGTACAATATGAATTAGTAGTGGGAACAATTACTTTTATGGAAGCATAGCAAACATTTTTATCTATCTTTAGGTAGCTACTGTGTCTAGAAGAAAAAAGACGAGATGACTCAAGGAGACAAAGAGTTAATTAAAAAAAATGGGGGGGAGGGGATAAAGGGGTGACCTGTCCAAAGGCAAGTAACCAACCCCAAAACCACAAGTACAGAACAGAGATCTCTCTCTGAAATTTCTATGCTAAATCAGTATTTAGAGCAATATCTAAAGAAAAGAAAAGCAGAAAAACAACAATAACAACAAATCAGGCTGTTTTTTTTTTCCCCATCACTTACTTGCCCATCAGTAGTGAGACCACTACACCAAAATAGTATCTTGGAAGAAGTGCAGAAAAACAGTTAAAGTGTCTTAGGTCTTGTCAATATTACTGTATTACAGAGTTCTGTATCAAATGTTCATAGAATCATAGAATATCCCGAGTTGGAAGGGACCCATAAGGATCGAGTCCAATTCGTGTTACAAAGGCAGAGCATAATAAGACAAGTTAAACAGGAATGAACTTGTTTGAAAAGAGTTTGAAAGACATAGTGGTGGCTGCAAGCCATTCTGTGTCTAAGACAGTATATCACATGGCAACAACAGTGTTTTAGATGGTGCTGCTAAAAAAGTACATAAATCTGGTGCTGGGGAAGGGAGGTTGGAAGGTTCTCCTTGTTTTTTACATAAACGTGAGAATTTTTGTAAGGTCCTGAAGGTGAGGAGGAAAGTAGCGTAACTGCAGCAGTGGGTGATGAATGGTTAGCTATAAAGCCCAGTGCCTACAGCCCACTCTCTCAGATGCTCTGTAGTACCCATGGCTAAAGAAGATGGCAGTGCCACGTTTTCAGCATGTGTCCCTCATCCACTTCTTTTAGCCACCATTGGACAAAAATGTGTCGAGAAATCTTTAGTTAAGCTGCAGGCAGTATAATTCATGACAAGCAATTAAGACCTCTGATAAAAATATATTTAAGATATGTTTATTTGAATAAATATGTATCAGCTTCCACAGAAATGTACTGAGTACTGCAGAGGACAACATCAAAGTTTTTTGAGCATGTCTGGAGAAATGAATGGGATGCTGCTGGGGCAGGGCAGGGGTGGGTGTTTCTGCCAGTGGGGAAGTGTTCAAACAATATTTGGAAGAAGGGATCTGTGTGTAAAGAAGTATCCCTTCACCCTTTAATTTGCTTCTCTTTCAGAATAGAAGGCAACAGTAAGTTCTTTAATTTTTTTCCACTCATATGTTTGTGTTTAATACACAGAGGATATATTTCCAGTTTGTATTTTTGTGACACACCATTGGAAAACAAATGCATGCAATGCAAATACACCCTGTTGGCTCTCCTTTGGCTTCTTTCCTTCCAAATTAAATAGGAAAACAAGTAAACAATTGGTCTTGCTGGCAGCTCAGTGTCTCATACCTTTTTGCTTTTCCATATGCAAATTCCCACCAAAAATCAAAGCATCCTGCGCTTTGTTCCTGTTGGGTTAAGTGGCTAGGAGAAATTTTGTGAAGAAACCTTGCCATTACTATTCCTATTTAGCTTTGTGGAGTTCCAAATTATATAAAAAAAAAAAAACAAGTTTGTTCCTTTTCTTTCCAATAACTTCTTTTCATTGTGGCTGTTGGTGTGCCAGGAAGAGGCGTTAATTTGGTGGGATAGCATCTTCTTTTTAATCCCTGGACATTGTCACCTAGTCCAATTTAACAGAGAGCAGAAAACAGCTTTCTCTCCTAACAGCTGTAACTCACTTAGGTCTTTACTTTTCTCTGTGGATCCTCAGTCAAAGTGCAAGTTTTGCTGCAGTCAGTATTGTGTTTATTTACATTTACTTCAGTTCTGGGAGAATGAGGAGGTTTGGTAGGGTTTGATTTTCCCCAGGAAAGGAGTCCTCTGAAGTAGAGGAGCCAAAAGCATTAGCTAAGTGATTAGTCAGAATTGCTACTGACCGTTATGGAGCAAACTTGTGGACGTGCTCACGTACTTTTGTGCAGCTGACTTTCAGATGCATTCTTTCAGCCCTCTCTCACTGGCGATGCACTATTGCAGCTTCTCCCTTTCCCTCATCTCAGCAGTTGCAAATATGCCAATATTAATTGATATTAATTATTGCAGTACTCCTGAGCATATGAGTAGTGTAACTGCCAGGAGTTGGTAAGTAAAGGAACTAATTTATGTGTTTTAATGCCTTTCCCTTTAATATATCCAGTTGGCTTCTATCAGGGACAAGGTGTTCAGGAAGGTGGATTTTTCAACTGATCAGATGTGGTAGTTCTTTTACTTTCATGTAATGTGAAAAATAATTCATGGTTTGTGGTTTCATCACATAGCAAATTAATGATTTCCATTTTCTTTCTATTTGCTAAAGATAAAGCCAAAATGTTGCTAATATTTAGAAAAATATTGTTCTTGCTTGTTTTTTTCCCTCTTATTTGAGGGAAGGGTTTGAGGTGAGTCTATTTTTTTTTTCTTCTGTAATTTTCTGTAACTAAAGCCACTGTGAAAATGTAATCATCTCAGATTTGTAAAAAGCAGGGTTGGTACTACATAAAAGGTACAGTGCTTGGGAGTACTGTGAAGTGTGAAACCAAGAATGCCAAAAAGAAAACTATTTCATACATTTGAAACACACATTTGTGCTTGATAGGTAGAAATGAATTGTTTCACAAAGCATCACTTCTTTTTCTTTGCAAGTGAAATGTATGTGGGTGACAGAAGTTTCACAGTTATGATGTGAAATCCAGAAGCCTTTAAGATGTGCTTTGAACAAGGAAACCTTTGCAACTCAGAAAGATACAGCAGGCAGAGGATATATTGTAAATCCTGTGTGTTGGCCAAATGATTTTAGCGGCCTTTGTGTTGCACAGTTTATGTGTGTGACTAGGCCATATACACGCAGTTAATCATGCCTACAATGATCAGCAGCTTCTAATTAGAGAGAAAAATGAAATGGCTGTATCTCCTGATGTTCCTAGGCAAGGTGATTAACTCACATCCCTGAGTGGGACTCTGGAAAATCAGAGTGTATGCCTGTTTTTCTAATTGCTTTTTTTTTCTAATTTCTAATTCTAATTTCTTGCCCTTATTTCTTATGTTGTAACTAAACTGAAAATGAAGATGTTTTCAACCTTTGGTTTAGAAGATTAAACTACTGTTTGGACTTCTGCCACCTCCTTTTTCTCTGTTATCACTTAGTCACCTTGAAGTCAATCAGTACTTGTACAAGAAGTTCTAGTCTGATTGTGATAACTGACATTATAAAATCACTTAGGAAAATACTATTGCTGAAATAAATGGTGAACTTGTCTTTCTGTTACCCTTTATGCAAGCAAATACCTGCTAACGCACTAATCTGTGTCTGCATCAGGGAAACCTGCACTTAGTAAAGACAAAGTTTGTTTACATTCCTGGGAACATGTCAGCTTTTTACAATTCTATCTCCATGAGAAATTTCCTTTAGAGAAGTTCTGAAATAAGCTGCTACCAAAATGGGGCCTTACAAAAAGTTACAGCTTTTAAAATGAAAATTATTGGATTGTAAATGTTTAGGATGTGAAAGGAAATTCACATAAGAAGTGTTTTGTTCATTAAAATTCTAAACCTGTGCAAGTATTTATTGGAAATCTTTACCCACTTTCCTGATGACTATATATGAAAGCTCATACTTTTTAATTTGTTTGCTGGCAAAAACCACCCCTTTAATTATGATTTTAAGATATGATGTTATACATCTGATGTTATTAAAGAAAACTCTGGCACATGTTGATGAACTAGGAAATGGATATAAATGGTGTCACCTGCAACAAATGCTTTCCAACATTAAAAGCAATAGCTACACGATTGATACAATCAAGCTTTTCCAATATAATGGTGTTTCTAACAAGATCTAAGGGTCTAAAATTGACAGAGCTGTAATTAAAGTTCTGCATGCTGATCTACTGTGGTATGCACACAACTCTGTTATTAAGTCTGCTCTACCACAAAGCCAAAGAAATACACTCCGAAATGCATCTTTTTAAATCGGGTATATTTATTCCAAAACAGGGATATGAGCACTCAGCTTCTTCGGTGAGTCTAACTGGAGTCTGCAGGCAAAAGAATGTACATAAAAGTTTTAATTGTTTCATCTGTCAACCTACTAAAATGATCGTTCACCTGTGGGTTATTTATTTATTTATTTATAAAGCTCTGATTAATGTGGTTTCAAGGCCTGTCAACTTAGATTTTGGTGTCTGTTTAGTTTCTCCTGAATCAACAGTGATTTCCTAAGCAGAACTTTTGTATTAAATAAAAAGAGAATTTCAGGACAACAGCCTTTGAGGTGTTTAATGGCTTAGGCTTGTAAAGAAAACAAAGTAGTTAAAAAGTTTTGGAATATGGTGTTTAACGGAAAACAACTATATGAGAGATGGTATAATATATGTTAATATAATTTACATTCTGTCCTGGTTTCAGTTAGGACAGAGTTATTTTTCCTCCTAGCAGCTGGTAGGGTGCTATGTTTTGGATTAGGATGAGAAGAGTGCTGATAACATGCTGATGTTTTAATTGCTGCAGAGCAGTGCTTACACCAAGCCAAGGACTTTTCAGCTCCTCGCTCTGTCCTGCCAGCGGGCAGGCTGGGGGTGCAGCAAGAGCTGGGAGGGGACAGACCCAGGACAGCTGACCCCAACTGGCCAAAGGGGTATTCCATACCATCTGGGGTCATGCTGAACAATGTATAGGGGTGGCTAGCCGGGGTGGGGGGCCGGCTGCTCGGGGTTGGGCTGGGCATCGGTCAGCGGGTGGTGAGCAATTGCATTGTGCATCACTTGTTCCGTACACATTATTGTTAGTAGTACTATTATCGTTATTATTATTATTTTCCTGTCTTAATAAACTGTCTTTATCTCAACCCACAGGCTTCACTTTTCCATTTCTCTCCCCCATCCCAGAGAGGGAGGGGGGAGGGTGAGCGAACGGCTGTGTGGTGTTTAGCTGCCGGCCGAGTTAAACCACAGCACATTACTATGCAACTGTATCATTTGTAACACATACTAAATCATGCCATGCAGGTTATTCTATCTGAAAGTTAAAGGACAGAGTGATAAGGCTCACTGCCTTATATAAGAAATGTTTGTATACAAGTAAGGTGAAAAAATAAGTTGATTATTATAACTTTATATAACATTATCTGAGGATAATGTTATGAGACATGTATGTTGTATGCACTCTTTAATTTTGTTTTCAGGGATCTCCAGAAGACACAAAGATCTTTATCTGAACTTCATATACCTACATTAAAGAGTAAAATGGAAGATAGCATTTTACAGTTCATTGGTAAGGCAGTTATAAGTTTAATTTTAAGACTAAAAGGCTTTCAATGGAAAAAAGAAAAACTATACTTGCATATTATTTTCCTTAGTTTCCAGAGGCTCTTCACCTTTGGGATCTAGAAGAAAATGGTGCTTACAGTTTGATAAGGTTTCTTTATCCCATCTTTCTACAAATTTCTATCCTGCTGTCTCATTCCCTAGCTTGCAGAAACATAATTTTTCTACTATGCCTGTTTCCTTATTCAGCATAGAAAATAATTTTATTTACAGTCATCTAACTTCATTTATATTAGGAATTAATTAAATATACCTCCAGGCTGTCTTCTCTCTAGCTAGAACCAAAAAGCAGACTAGCTTCAGCTCCTAATGAATCATTCCTCGTTTGGGGAAATACACAGAGTAGTTCACTAAAATTCCATTAAGTATTAGATATCCATTAACACTGCAAGTGCAAGTGTAATATGTTTAAATGGAGAATGGAAGACAGGGTGAGTATATGAAAAATGAATGAGCACTTACAAAAATGATTGTGGTCATTTCAAAAACTCTAAAGGTTACTCTGGAAGAATTCCAAATGTTATGACCACAAGCACCCCTTAATTTTCAATACTGTGGCCTGTCATAGTTGTGAACTAATACCAGGGAAACTCAGTGTCACAATAGTACCATAGTATCCTGAGCACGGTATCACCACGGATTCCTCTGCATGGTTGTTTTTGCTCCAAGTTTGTCATTCCAATGTTATTTCTAAACTGCCTAGTTAATATCTATTTTTAAGATTTAAAGATTATTTTTAGCTATACAAATTCCTGAAATATCATTTCTACATTTTTTCCCCAACTGTAAGCACGAAACTGGTTACTTATATTTCTATGCATTCATTTATAGCTTTTCCCTTCGTAATAAATACTACAGTTATGTAATTACTCTAGCAGAAACTCTCTTGGATGTACTGCTAAGACTTGAGCTTTCCTTTCCATATATTGATGAGTTTTTTCTTTTAGAATTGGATACTTAGTCTTTTGTTCAAGGTCGAGCCTTTGACCAGATAGTGAAAAGTTATAATTTAAACAACAACAAAATGCTGCCATTCTCTTTCCCAGTCCCTTATAGCTGCTTAGAAAAAAAATTGATGACTGTCAGAGAGGGGAAGTGAAGGGACAGAGTGCTGATGAGTTAGGGAAAAAATGGTTTGTGTAATAAAATTGGGTTTGATGAATTTTCTTACTGAAAATACAATGAAGAAAAAGTATTTTTCTGCAATTTTGACATGTTTAGGTCAAAAATACCAAACAGATATCATAGAATCATAGAATATCCCGAGTTGGAAGGGACCCATAAGGATTATCAAGTCCAACTCCTGGCACCACACAGGTCTACCCAGAAGTTTAGACCATGTGACTAAGTGCACAGTCCAACCGCTTCTTAAATTTAGACAGCCTTGGTGCAGTGACTGCTTCACTGGGGAGCCTGTTCCAGTGCACAACCACCCTCTCAGTGAAGAACCTCCTCCTGATGTCTAGTCTAAACTTCCCCTGCCTGAGCTTAACCCTGTTCCTGCGGGTCCTATCACTGGTGTTCATGGAGAATAGGTCACTCGCCACTCCACTCCCCCTCACAAGGAAGTTGTAGACCATAGTGAGGTCCCCCCTCAGCCTCCTCTTCTCCAGGCTGAACAGGCCCAGTGACCTCAGGCGCTCCTCATATGTTTTCCTCTCCAGGCCCCTCACCATCTTTGTCATCCTCCTCTGGACATTCTCCAACAGTTTCACATCCTTTTTGCACTGTGGTGCCCAGAACTGCACACAGTACTCGAGGTGAGGCCGCACCAGTGCAGAGTGGAGTGGGACAATCACTTCCTTCGACTAACTAGCAATGCCGTGCTTGATGCATCCCAGGATACAGTTGGCCCTCCTGGCTGCCAGGGCACACTGCTATTCAACTTGCTGTCAACCATGATCCCCAGATCCCTCTCTGGGGGTCTGCTCTCCAGCATCTCGTCGCCCAGTCTGTACGTATAGCCAGGGTTGCCCCATCCCAGATGCAGAACCTGGCACTTGTTTTTGTTAAACTTCATGCAGTTGGTTATTGCCCAGCTCTCCAACCTGTCCAGATCTCTCTGCAAGGCCTTTCCACCCTCCTCCGAGTCCACAACTCCTCCAAGTTTGGTGTCATTGGCAAATTTGCTCAAAACACCTTCTAGTCCTACATCTAAATCATTTATAAAAACATTGAAGAGGGGTGGCCTGAATATGGAGCCTTGAGGGACCCCACTAGTGACCATCCGCCAGCCAGACGTGGCCCCATTTACCACAACCCTTTGAGCCCTGCCCATCAGCCAATTGCTCACCCATCGTATGATGTTTTTGTTAAGTTGTATGCTGGACATTTTGTCCAGTAGGAGCCTATGGGAAACCACGTCAAAAGCTTTGCTGAAGTCCAGAAAGATCACGTTTCCCTTGGTCGACTAGACGGGTGATCTTATCATAAAAGGAAATGAAATTTGTTAGGCAGGACCTACTCCTTGTGAACCTTCCAATATTTTGGAATTGCCTGATCTTGTCCTTTTAGGAGGCAGTGCTTAAAGACTGACCAGCACTGATGGACACCAATGCCTTCAAAAGCAGTTTCCCAGGGGACCTTGCTGACTAGTTCCCTGAGCAGCCTGAAGTCTGCTTTCCCCATATCCAGGGCTGAAGTTTTGGTGGCAGTTTTCCTTCTGTCAGCATAAATTCTAAATTCAACCACTTCATGGTCACTATGACTGAGACAGCCGCCAATTGCCACATCTCCCACAAGACCCTCTCTGTTCTCTAGCAACAGATCTAGTAGGACACCTTTCCTACTTGGCTCCCTTAGCACCTGCACCAAGAAATTATCATCTAGGTGCTTTATGAACCTCCTGGACTTGCTCGTGTCAGCCGTGTGGTGATCCCAGTTGACGTCTGGCAAGTTGAAGTCCCCCATAAGGACAAGGGGAGTTGATCTCTAGGCATCTCTCACTTCCACAAAGAATAATTCATCGGCATTGTCGTCCTGGCTGGGTGGTCTGTAATAGACTCCCACAATGACATCCCCTTTATTTGTTCGTCCCTTAATCCTTACCCAGAGGCTCTCAACTTTGCCATCACCAACTTGAAGTTCCACACAGTCCAGCCCATGCCTCACATACATCACCACCCTGCCACCTCGCCTACCCTGCCTGTCCCTCCTGAAGAGCCTGTAACCATCTATCTCAACACCCCAGTCACAGGACTCATCCCACCAGGTTTTGTTTATGCCGATGATGTCGTAGCTATGGGACTGGGCCAGGACTTCTAGCTCATCCATTTTATTCCTCATGCTGCGTGCGTTCGTGTAGAAGCACTTCAGGTGCGTCTCCTTACACTCAGCACCTTGTGGATCTGACCGAAGGACCTCACTGGCACACAGTCCCTCTGATTCTAGCTCACCATCCCTTAGGTCATCACTGGCATGCCTGGTTTTATCCCTTTCCCCCTTCAACTCTAGTTTAAAGCCCTATCTATCAGCCCTGCCATCTCCTGACCAAAATCCTTACCCCTCTCTCTGAGAGAGGCACATCCCATCTGGTGCCAGCAGGCCTGGTGTCACGTAGACCTTCCCGTGATCAAAAAACCCAAAGTTCTGCTGGTTATACTGGTCCCAAAGCCATGTGTTAATGTGATGAGCCCGCCTGTCAGCATTAAGCCCCCCTATCAGAAGGACAGAGGCAAACACAACCCGTGCCCTTGATCCTTTAAGTAGTCACTCCAGAGCCCTAAGGTCCCTTTTGATCGCTCTCAGACTTCTCGTTGTTACCTTGTCATTACCAGTCTGATAGACCAGTAGCGGGTAGTAGTCAGTGGGCCGTACCAGGTGCTTGACTTTCTTAGCAAAGTCTCTAACCCGAGCCCCAGGGAGGCAACAGACTTCCCTGTGGGTTGGGTCCGGTCGGCATATTGGGCCATCTGTCCCTTTCAGGAGGGAGTCCCCTTGACAGTAACCCTTCTTTACTTTTTGACAGATGGTATAGCAATGCGGTGGGTGGGTTGCCTTGCCTTAGGCACCCTCTCCAACTGGGACGGGGTTTCATCTACTTCGTTGTTCTGACTGTCGTGTTCTAGACTCTCTTACCTGTTATATAAGGGTCGATGGGAAGGTGAGGTGGGCAGGGTCAGAGCTCGCCTACCATGCTGAACAGGAACCTGCCTCCATTCCCCCTATTGGCCTACGTCCCCTCCTACTGCCTGGCGGGATGAGGGAACTTTTGTCTTGTAGCAGGAGACACTTGTGCTGTGGCAGGCTCGTGAGTCTGTCTCAGAGAGGTAGAGAACACCTCCACCAGTTGATTTCCCTCTCTGACTCCCTGATGCTCCTCAGCCTGCTCACCTCCTCCCAAAGCTCTGCTACATGGCTGAGCAGCTCTTCAATCTGGGCACACCTCCCACAGGCATACCCCTCGCTGCTGCTGTCGTATACCAACAGAAGACTCAGGCACACCCTGCAGCCCAAGACCTGGATGGCTGCATGTTTCCCCGAGCCCTCTGTCTGAGTAGACACATTGGTGACTGTGGCTGGAGAGGCCGAGAGAGATGCGGAGGCCATGGTTTTCTGCCTGGTTGATACCATGGCTAGGTTCCTCGCAAGCAGGTTACAAGTACCGAAGAGAAAGACCACTGCAAAGGAGCGCTGGGGAGCCCTCCTTGCTCGCCCTGCTTGCGCGAACTGCTGCACAAACTGCCCCGCCCTTCTGCTGCGCCACGCCCTGTTTGCCCGCCCTGGTCGCCTTGCACCTGGTCGCTCGCACTCCCTAGGGACTGCCTTTGAAAGGCCGGGGAGGGGGCGCTGCTGGCTCGCCTACGCCTCGTCAGCCTCCCTCACGAGGGCTGCTGGGTCCTGGTGGCTCCCTTGGCTGCTTTGAGTGGCCTCGATGCCAAGAAAAAAAGCCCTTCCTGTCTCGATCCCCCGCTCTGCTGCAGAACGCATCTGCCCTGGAGCCGATCACCTCAGCAAGTGGATCGCCTTGGCAAGTATCTATTCCCTTTTCATCAAACTTACTTATTTTTTGCATTTTCTCTTGGATTAAAAGGGATAATATAAGGTGAATAATGGAGTATGGGAAGGTGGGAATAATGGCGGTGGGAAGGCTCACCATGTAGCTTGCCAGAATCCAACGAAATGGAGAGACAGAATATAAAGACTGGCTCACATTAGAATTTATAGACAAAACATTTGCATAGAAGAAAGTGAGTTTTAATCTTCATTTGTGATTTTGGGCAAGGAAAGTGGAAAATTTATGGTAATATATTGCTGAAATACTGAGGTGACAACACCAGAGAGTTCTGAAAAGAAAAGTTATGAATCACAAAAGGTAGTTGTCATTTCTTACCAGCAGGTACCAAAGGGCCTACTATTTATACTATATATATATATACTTGTACTATATATATATATACACTATATATATATACATATATATACACATATGTACTATATATATACACATATATTATATACATATATATTATATACACATATATACTACATATATATATGTATGTAAAAGCCCAGGAATCTTTGGTTTTGAAAAAATGTAGTAAAAATATTCATATTGATGTGAGGGGAGAGTGAATGTGAATGCAGGGTTACCAAATGCCGTCAGGGAAAAAGGCTCCAGAAGTGCTGTGTTGCTAACATCGAAAGTAGGAGGTGATTGGGATCCTAGCACATGTCTACCTGCAATTTCTCAGGAATACCAGCTCTGAAGCAGAGATAGTGACTAAAGCCTCGTTACTCACCAGGGTAGGACAACATGGGGAGATAAATCTCTGCTGGCTCTTAAGGGGTACATCCAAAACCAGTGTGCTCCTGCAGGTGTGGGATGAGGCTTGAAACTGGTGCCCTTTGCCCTCCTTGTCACTGGCAGCAACCCGAACACAGCACGGGGCTGGAGGTGTCATAGTGCCTGGGTACTTGTCAGACTGCTGCCACCCGTCGTAGTGCTTGTGGGCATGAGAGTGTGCCCCCAGTGATTGTCTCATCTAAGAGACTGAAAACAGATTTATTTAAAAATAAATTAATCCTTCCTTCATATGATGAATGTCATAGAGGTGGATTGTTTCTAAGTTGTGATGTTATTTCCTGCTGGGCAAGTTGGTTGTCACTATGTGGGAGTTTTCAAGGCGTGACAGCGGTGGCTATGTCACAATGGGCTTACATGTCACAGTGCTTAAAAAGGGCAGCAGCACTGGGGCAGACCCAAAGCTGGGAGCAGGCCCCTGAGGTGAGGGAGGGAAGGGAAGAGGTGTCACATCCCTTCAAGGGATGAGCCCTTAAGAGATGTGACACCCCATCCCTTTGGTCCCTCGGGTGTCTGTGAAGGAGCTGTGGGGACTGACACTGCCTGCAGCTGCAAACTCACCTAATCGCTCAGCCCCCTCAGGGTCACTGGAGGAGCATCTGCTGAGGCCATGGTTTGGTGAGTGCTGATCGTCAGCTGGCATTGTGTCCACCATGTCCACCAGACTGTGTCCAGACATGCGGGAGGAGAGTGAGTAAGAGCAAAGTAACCACACAGCTGCCTGGAACAGAGCAAGGGGTCACCGCAGGAAACGAGGTAAGTGGAATAGTCTGCCCCGGCCCAGGCTTTGGCCAGGCTTGTGGCACAGGCCACATCTTCTCGTGTAGGAAATTTGATCTTGTAATACTCATATACTGAATAACAGGGAATGTTCAAAGTTTGTTCAAGGAAAACAGTCAGGTTTAATTAATTCAACACATGAGAACAAAAAATTATGAAATAATCTTCTGCATATTCTTTGTTCTGGAGACAAGATTTGCTTGCAATATTGAAAACATGGTTTATTTAATGCAGGATCTTGGTATTTTTATGTGACAGTTTAACCAAACATACTAAAGCTGGTAATGGAAAGGTTTCAAATAATTAAGTTTAATTTCTTAAGCATCATTTAATCAAAATAATCTTCCATGATAGTAATTATCATTGTTAGCCCTTTTCTCACACATACTTAAATATTTCATATATTAATATCAACCTTGATTACTGTACTTATTGAGAGCTACAAGCTGCTGCATTGCAGCTGCTGAGGTAGTGCTATCTGAACAGCTTGAAATGAGCTCATTTGGGTACTGGATGCCAGTGAAATGCTGGAAGCATGGTGGTTTGTATGGGTTAATATAACCTGTTAAGAAGCATGATAAATTAGTCTCTGTGGAGTTTCATGCTATCGTTTGCTTCTGGAACCTGCGGTAGAGTGTTTCAAGTTGTCTTGGCTGGAGAGCTGCAATGATAATGTACCTCATTAATTCCAAGTCTGGAATAATTCCTCAAGAATTAGCACAGCTATTTAGCTGAAAAGACAAAACAAACATTTGTAGTGAGGAAGCCATTCAGTTTTGTTCAGATTCTTAGGGAAGATTGCTGAAGCTGCTCTCAGACAGCACAGCTGAGCCACATGTTCAAAAGAGGCAATTTTTGTTTTATGATAACTACTCCTACATCTCATAGCTTTGATCCCACTCTGAGCCCCACATCTGGAATGTAGCATGGCTTCAAGGCTCTGAGACCTTCAGAAAGGACTCCCAGTGTCCCTGGGTAGCACAGGAGAAAAAAAAAAAAATCTGGTCTTTGTAATACTGTTCCAAATAATTATTAAAATGGCATAGGCATACCAGTTATTATGGTTTAAAGTTTGGCCTACTGACTATCAAGATTTTATATTATTATTTTCCAATGTGAAAAGAAACTCAGCACAAGCAGGGACTGAGCAGTATAGCAGAGTGATATACATATACAGGAGTGTTAGTCACTTTTGACTTTATTCTGTGTCTATAAAAGACATAGATATTCATAAGCAAATTGGGAGCATAAGACTTACATTTAAGGTAAAACAAACAAACAAACAAAAAACCAGCACAGCTACAGCTTCATCCCTTTTTGATGCAAAAATGAATCCTCAGACTTCACTAGACTAAACTGGAGTTTGGGCCTGAAGCATAATTAGTTATTCAACATATTCCTTACACATGTAAAAGTGAAAGCTCTATTTAGCCTCGCCATCTCAGGTAATGTTATTTATTTGTCACTGCATTAAATACCCAAAGATGGAAGGTCTGTCTTAGTAAACACTCGTGACAGATTATGATCAGCAAGGGTGATGGGGTCAATATGAAATTTAGTCCTGGCTATTTCTCTATAGATAATAATAAATACTGTCTTTCAGGTATCACATAGTAAAAGTTTGTAAAAGTTGAGGTTATTAGTGAGCTAAGTTATCTATATTGGTATTAGGGTAAGTTAATTCCTGCTGCGATAACACAGAACACTTCCAGGCTACTGACGTCAACAAAATAATCTTGTATGAAAACAGAGTCTGAACTTGTATTCTCATTACTAAAACATTGCTGAAATATCTGGTGTGTCATGCTTGGTTCTGAAAGTTTCCTCAGAATCTCTCAGAACCCTTCACGGCACTGGCTGGCTGTTACATTAACTTGTTCTATCTCCAGTGCATAAATGAACTGGTTCCCTGACCAAAAGTTAACCTCCCATTCCACAGTGAGGATAATGGATCTGATTTTTTTTTTTTCACACAAATTTTGTGTGAACTGTTCAGTAATCTTTATTCACATGATATTATCTAATCATAGTTCTAGATCATTCATAAATCATTAGATGTGCTAACAAACGTTTTACTGAACCATCTCCTTGGTGCCTGGTGTGGTCCATTGACCATACTGATGCTCAGTGGCAATAATCAAGTGGCATTTCTGTCAGTAAGGGAAAAGTAAACATAAAATTCTGAGATCATAGTTTCAAGCAGAACTTAAGATACAGCATCATTTCTACCAGTCTGCAGCTCAGGATGACTTTCATTGCACTGAGCATGCTCTGACTCTGTTTTGCTCTTCAAAGCATTGATAGCTCAGCATGAGTTCTTCTTTCTGTTATCCTTCAGATCCAGTTTTTGGTAGAGTTTTGTCCTGCAGTCTTTAACAGGGAACAGATTTGAATGTTTTGGACTTTTATTGGAATTTAGATGTCTTCAGTTGATCAAGTTTGTTTATGAAGTACTTTCACAACTATAACCTTCTTTTATGGTGACTTCTTTAGTTTACCTATGTGAGAATATTCTTTGTGTTTTGTGTATCTCTTTTCAAATCGTGAACCACATGTCACAGCACCACAACAGTATCTTTTCATATGTGAACATAAAGTTAACAGAAATTGTTATATAGCTTGCTGCTAATATACCTGTTTAATGAGACATTTCTTTAAATGAAGTACAGGCTTACTGCTTGGAGGCAATACAAACATAGTCAGGAGTACTACAGTGTAACATTAACCAAACTATCTTAAACACCAGAAAAGATAATTTTCTGTTAATATCAGAGACCATATAAATATGCATTAATTTTAAGCCTCAACACTAAATTATCAGTTTTTTCAGCTATGATTTCCCAGCTAATGAGCAAAATCAATTTTGATCATACTCTTACAAAAATATTTCATGTTTAAGTAAACACTAAAGCACTGCTTGTGTCACAATGCTTGTGACTGTTTAGTAGCACAGATAGATTTTAAGATGGGGAACAGGGAATACTGGACACTACCAAGATGCTCAAGGAACAGGGATTGCTGACATTTCAGCAGAGAAGGAGACCATAAGGGAAGCAGCTGGCATCTACCTTTGTGTAGAACAAGCTTTTCCTCTGCTGGCTGAGAAACAGTGAGCTCAGTTCTTCACCTAGGAGCTGTAGCAGACTAGTTTACATCCACTTTGATTTTTTATTTTATTTTATTTTATTTTATTTTATTTTATTTTATTTTATTTTATTTTATTTTATTTTATTTT